>CM056056.1:122826108-123383608 GCA_029574335.1 Rana kukunoris
AATGAGATGGTTCACATGTCACGCCGAACGCCGAAACGCTGTACGCCTTCTCCTGAAAAAAAAGTCCCGGACCCTTTTTTTCAGGCGGCTCATTGGCGTCTCGGCATAGACAGCAATGGATAAGAATTTGTTTTAAAAAATTAATAAGTTAATCGATTCGCGGCAATAGTAAGCCGCCTTACCCGGCGTTACTTGTCGCGTAGGTGTGAATGCAGCCTAAGGCAGGGTCTTATCTGGGAGGCTGTTCATTTTCACTGAACATAAAAGAGGATTTCTCAGATCTGGATTAAGACTGTGTCAAGACTGGGCACAGATTATCGGAAATCTTATACTCTACATTGTGACATAAAAAAAAAAAAAAAAAGGAGGACTGTGGCTGCTGAAGGGAAGAAAGCTGACAGCCGGGCTAATGACAGGTGAGAGGCACTCTCCCCTCCGCTGAACAACTGCAAAACCTCCCCCAGGAGGAACCGGAGCGGTGTGTGGAGGACTGTGGCTGCTGAAGGGAAAGAAAGCCGACAGCCGGGCTAATGACAGGTGAGAGGCACTCCCCCCTCCGCTGAACAACTGCAAAACCTCCCCTCAACAACTTTAATGCCCCCCCCCCCCGCTCAACAACTTCAATTCGCTCCCCCCACCCGCTGAACAGCTTTAATGCGCGCACCCCCCCCCGCTCAACAACTTCAATTCGCACCCCCCCGCTCAACAACTTCAATTCGCCCCCCCTGCTCAACAACTTAAATGCGCACCCCCCCCCCACCCCCGCTCAACAACTATGATCCCCACCCTCGCTCCAGGGGGCCCCTTCAACACTCAAGCCCAGGGGCCCCCACCACCCTAAGTCATGAATATACGTTTTCTTACTGAGCAAGTAAATCGGCCATGATGGCCTCATTATATGAATGAAAATAGACTAGTAGCTAGTTTTCAGGCGTGAACGGTGCTAGTTTTCATTGATTTCCATTGCAAACACTCTTATCCTCTGAGGCCTTTTATGGATTATTTTATTTCCTTCTAACAATACAGTTTTGTTATACTTTCTTTTTTTTTCCTTATCGTTAACTGAGCAATATTTATTTTTTCATCTGGTTGCTAAGTTACCAAACATCCTCTGTCACTGCGCATCACGCGGTGAAATAAGCAATTCATGCAATATCGCATTTTTTTTTTTTTTTCTGTGTACATTCATCATGTACACAACAACATCATGGACATTAATAAGAGATGGTCTCCAATATCCTATATCGGTATGGTTCTGAAATGCAATAAATATAGATGTTTTCATATTCTATATCAGGGCATGAAAACATTTGGTATATTAGGAGGACAACGTTTCTTACAAGGAAAAGTATAGGATACTTTTAGGTGTGGGTGGTTTTTTTTTTTTTTTTTTAATGCTTAAAGTGGATGTAAACCCACATTTTTTTTTTTTTTGATGTCACAATGTAGAGTATAAGATTTCCTATCATCTGTGCCCAGTCTTGCCACACAGAGTTAATCCAGATCTGAGAATACCTCTTTTATGTTCAGTGAAAATGAATAGCCTTCCAGATAAAACCCTGCCTAAATAAAAAAGTCAGTTTTCCTCTTCTCTGGCTTTGAGTGAGAGGTTATTTACATATCTAGCTATCACATGTTTATCATATGTTTATGTTTTGTTTATCATAACATGAGGTGATATAACATCATAACACATCCTAGTAATATACAATGAACTTTGGATCACCTCTTGTTATGATAAACATGTCCATGCTAGATATGTAAATAACCTGTTACTGAAAGCAATAACAGAGAAACGGACTTTAAAATTTTGGCAGGTTTTTATCTGGAATTCTGTTAATTTGCACTGAACTTTAAAAGAGGATTACTCAGCGCTGGATTAACTCTGTGTGGCAAGACTGGGCACAGATGATAGGAAATCTTATACTCTACATTGTGACATCAATTTTTTTTCTCCTAAATAGCTTCCTTTACCTTAGTGCAGTCCTCCTTCACTTACCTCATCTTTTGATTTTGCTTTTAAATGTCCTTATTTCTTCTGAGAAATCCTTACTTCCTGTTCTTCTGTCTGTAACTCCACACAGTAATGCAAGGCTTTTTCCCTGGTGTGGA
Source organism: Rana kukunoris (assembly GCA_029574335.1). NCBI lineage: Eukaryota > Metazoa > Chordata > Amphibia > Anura > Ranidae > Rana > Rana kukunoris. The sequence goes on from CM056056.1 coordinate 122,828,221, forward strand.
GTGTCGTGCTTGCCTCCTCCCTGGAGCATCCTGACTCTCCTGTAGTCCAAGGAAGGGTGCAAGCACGACACTCCACACCAGGGAGAAAGCCTTGCATTACTGTGTAGAGTTAGACAGAAGAACAGGAAGTGAGGTTTTCTCAGAAGAAATAAGAACATTTAAAAGCAAAATCGAAGGATGAGTTAAGTGAAGGAGGACTGCACTAAGGTAAAGGAAGCTACTAACAAAATTAGCAGCTCTGGGTTTCAAATATGCGAGGTATGCCATATTACTTCATATAAAACTCTCTCTCCAACCTATTGATTACACCAATGTACCAAGGACTGTAGGTATTATCCATTTTAGCACTGGGCACCTATACTTTTTTTTTTTTTTTATTCTCCAAAGGTTCATCAGGCATATAAAGGTTAAACAAGGCTCTGCTGGAGTGTAGAAGGGTGAATACCACATTTAAGTCACCATACAGTAAATTGGAGTGCAATTGAAAATAAATGGCGCTGCATATAAAACAGTTCCCTTGAGCAAGTTGCTGAAACATGTAGGTAAAAATGGGCCCTAGAAGAGATATAAGCATCTGTAAGTTCTAGCAAATGACACTTTGCATTCATTTTATGTGTATCTCTGTTATGCCAACAGGCTGGGAAGGCTCACAGACTCAGCGGGGAAGAACGCGATCAGCTCTTGCCTAACCTCAGGGCAGTTGGATGGAATGAGCTGGATGGCCGAGATGCTATTTACAAAGAATTCCATTTCAAGGATTTTAATCGGGTGAGGAAGACACATATTTAATATTCTGAGACCACCCTAATGAATAGTCCTCCAAGTCCATTTTTAATGTCACACTGCTGAGTGATGTTATCGCTTGCTGGTAGTCGCTTCATTTAAATCCATTGAACTTCGATGTGCTGGAAAATTGGATTACTGCTAACAAGTGTTACATTTGCATGAGACACTTTATTCACAAAGCTGGCAATAGATGGGCAGATGCAGAGGGGCGGACTGACAACTCGGGCACTGCCCGAGGGCCCCATGCCACTAGGGGGCCCCATCAGGGTTGCCAGCCTCAGTAAAACCAGGGACAGTATGTAAAAATCTTTTCTTTTTTTTTTTTTTACACCTGTCCCTGAAATGTTTCTTACCGACATCTTTTTGGTCTAAAAATCCCAAGATTATAGCTGCCCCTCCTCGCCAGTACTTTCTCAGTGTGTGTGTGTGTGTGTGTGTATGTGTGTATATATATATATATATATATATATACACACACACACACACACACACACACACACACACACACACACACACAGTACTGTGTAGCCCCATAATCTATTGCCTGGGAGCCCCATTATCTCCTATTGCCCAAGGGCCCCATGAGTTGTCAGTCCACCCTTGGGCAGATGTCTTCCTAACACACACACTTCCATCACTAAAGTAGCATTAAATTCAAACGATAGAAGACTAAATGAAGGACACCCCAGTAAATGTTTTGGTTTAAAGTGTTAGTTTAGCTTTAGTAGAAAACTACCGAGGCAGGGAAGTGCCGGTTCACACTACAGCAACTTGTGATCCGACTTGTCAGACCTCCAGTTGCCCCAAGTCGCTGGACATAAGAAATTCCGTGAAGTGAACGAGAGCCGTCTTAATGTACACTACTGAAGTCGCTCCGACTTCAGAAAAGGTTCCTGTACTTCAAGGCGACTTCTAGCTGACTTGTACCCATAGATTTCAATGGAAGTTGCCTACAAGTCGGATCCTTATCTTAATTGATGGGATTTGGATCCGACATTACAGGAAGATTACCTAGGCATTCCCTGAAGTTGCCTGGCAAAGTCGTGCTGACTTTCAGGTCATTGTAGTGTGAACCGGCACTAAGGGGTGCCCGTTGAATGATTCCTTTGCTATAGATGTAGCCATTTACATACCTCCCCCAAAGCCTGATCGATAAACTTACAAAGATGGCCTTTTTTTCCTCAGTTTAGGCCGATACGTATTCTTCTACATATTTTTGCTAAAAAAATCGCAATAAGCGTTTATTGATTGGTTTGCGCAAAAGTTATAGTGTCTACAAAATAGGGGATAGTTTTATGGCATTTTTATTAATATATATATTTTTTTTTCTTACTAGTAATGGCGGTGATCAGTGATTTTTATCATGACGGCGACATTATGGAGGACACATGGAACACTTTTAAACATTTTTGGGACCATTGTAATTTTTACAGCGATCAGTGCTATAAAATGCACGGATTACTTTGAAAATGACACAGTGAAGGGCTGCACGTGACAAGACTGATCACCGCTTCCAGGAAGCGTTGATCACTGTCATTGTCACTAGGCAGAGCAGGGAGATGCTTGTTTACATCAGCATCTCCCTCGTTCTTCCTTGTCGTAAGACGACCGTGGGTATGCATGCGGCGATCGAATCTGCGGGAGCTGCGGTCAGGCTCACGGCGGGCGCGCGCAACTCACGCATCCACAATGCAGAGCTCCTAAAGGGGATGTATATATACGTCCTTCTGCCTGTCCCTGCCATGCTGCTGGCATATATAGTCGTGCGCTGGACTGTCCTGTGGTCATGCTGTGCTTCGGAGATGTAGTTCCATCGCTGGGCAGGGGTGGCGCCAGAGGGGTTCAGGCGGAGCCACTTTTCCCCAACAGCCAATTGGAGAGGTTCTCCCCGCGAGGCCTGCTGGGGAGGGGTATATCTGTGGCACACCATTTTACCAGGGCTGTTGGCGGGTTCCGGGTGCTGCACCCACCTTCAGGGTGTGCGACATCATGGGCCCCACCACTCTGGCCTACCTGGCCAGGACCTGTGCAACGCGGAGTTCCTGGCTCTGGACCCATATGCTCAGAGAAACTGAAGCAACCAAAGGGGGGGATTCCAGTGACTTACTGGGACCCCACACTTGGAGAGAGATCCCAAGCTCGATGCTGTTCAGTGGGTAGTCGGTCTGAGGTGAACCCGGAGGCAGGTGATCCAATAGGGTTTAGATGGAACCATCGGGGATCTGGGTGACTGGACACTGACAGGTTGTGAATTGCAATCTGTCAGTCAGTGACCCCCAACTATTGACTTAGAGGATCCGCTTTAATTCTTGTCCTTGAGTATTGGACCTGTGGAAGAGGCCTTTACTAATTTACTAAAGCCAAGTCGGTGGCAGAGACTTGTTCCTTCTCAGAGCTCACAGTGACACTCCGGCTGCCAGGTCTGTGAGGGAGGCCTGTCCAGGTACACTGCACCCATCCCGGCTGGGGTGGCAACGAAAAGCGAGAATACTTGTTGGAGGCAGGACTGCTTCCTTTCCTATCCATAGCCTGAATCTGCAAAGTTGCTCTTTTCACCAACCTATCCTATCTTTTCCAAGTTGGCTGTTGGTCATGTTGTTTTAAATGCTTTTATTTGGGTCCATCAATCAACTGCCTGGACATTCCGTCACTGCTATCATCCCCTAGACACACTATATAGGTAACTTAAAGTACACCGATCCCAAATCAAACCAGCGGCTCCTGCGGGAGTGAGTGCTACATATGAATAGAGGCGGGTAGGCCTTTCTTCAGTGCAGCGGATTGCAGTGCAAACCACCAACTCACAATACCGTTGCAGTGAATAGAACTCAGTCAGTGACATTTCAATAAAGTTGTGTGAAAAAAGTAGAATGTGTAATATGTCAATGGTTGTGCGTTCATCTTGGCTTGCTAGTATGTGCAGGCCCTGAGGCCCCATACACACTATTAAGATTTTATGCAGATTTTTGTCTTCAGATTTACCAAAACCATGTAGTGCAAAGGCCTGCCTGATTGCATACAAATTGAAACTCTTAAGGTTTGACCTCATATTAGATAGTTTTGGTAATTCTGAAGACAACAATCTGCAGAAAATCTAATAGTGTGTATTAGGCTGGGCTCACACTATACAACAATAATACTTTCATCCTACTTTGCTCTGCGACATCGGTCCTACAGCCATCTGACTTTCATGAACAGGATACTATTATGATCCGACTTTGTGATAGTCGGACTTGTCAAAACAATCCCAGGGTGAGATAATTAATTTTACTGCTGCTGTAATCACAACACTTTTTTCATTCACCTCTGGAGCTTAGGTACAAAGTGCGATCATAATGATTATATGATTTAGCATGAGTTTGACCAGTAACTGCAACAAAATCTCCAGCTATACTATACCGATTTAATCACTGGCAGTATCGATTTGTAGCAGCTAAAAATTGGAATCGGCCATCCTGTTCCTTGAAAATCTTTGGGCACTGCGGTAAAAAATTAACATCGATTCAACCCCACTAACCATCGGGAAATCAAATGTTCTTATAACAGAAGCTTAGAGCAAAATGCTACGAGGGTATACCCAACTTTACATAAGAGGAGGAAGTCGTTGGCTATCTTCCAGTAGATTGTGTTAAAGTGGAACTAAACCCTTTTATCATTACATCCAAGGGAGCTGCCATATTGGTCTCTGGTGCTGCTTATGAGATCAACCCCATTCATGTCTTGATAGTTAGCTTTGATAAAAGCGCTCTAATTTGGCTGTGGTTTTCAGTGTACAGCTCGACTTAAAGCGGAGTTCCACCCAAAAGTGGAACTTCCATTTTAAGCACTCCTCACCCCCTTACATGCCACATTTGGAATGTCATTTTATTTTTTGGGGGGGGGGGGGGGGGGGGAGTGGGGGCTTTGGTAGGAGATGGAATTCCTGTCCCACTCTCTCCTTCGGCCCCTCCCTTTAGGCAATCTCCTGGGACACGTGACGGGTCCCAGGAGATCCAGAGTGCAGCGCAACTCACGAATGCGCAGGGAGTGCCCGGTCGTGAAGCTGAAAGCTGTCATGGCCGCGTGCCCACAATGTGAACGGAGGCGCGGGTGGAGAGGCGAGGAGCGACCACATCGCTGGTCCGTGGAGCAGGTAAGTGTCCGTTTAATAAAAGTCAGCACTCTGCTTTAATACCTGTATGCCCCCATTGTACAATTCCTTTTATTTCATTGCAGGCCTTTGGATTTATGACCCGGGTAGCATTACAGGCTGAAAAATTAGATCACCATCCAGAATGGTTTAATGTCTATAACAAGGTAAAGCAGTCAACAAAAATGTATTAAATATGTTTCACTTCAATGTAAGTTTTCTACCTTAACCTCCTGTCAACGCAAGAACGGGTCCCACATCATGTGACTACCAATCAGCGGGTGCTGATGATGGAGCCAGCGAGCAGTGGGAAGGTGAGAGGTGTCTATACTATAAGGTGGTGGCATGACTGAACACGGACTCCTTCACTACAGGTGATGTAGTGCTCAGGGAACCCTGCTAATAGGATTATACAGGTCTCTGTATACAATTTGGGGGGGAGAATCTCCTGGCGTAATTTTGGGGGGGGGGGGGGGATAGGGGAGCCCCCCCTCTTCTCTCTGCAATTATTACCAGTGATTTACAGTAGCAGCAGAAACACCCGAGTTTACCTCCTGCATCGTAGTAATAAATACAGTTTGCTACTTTGTAAGGCCCTGTTCTCACCGGTGAGATTTGGCATGCATTGCCAAATGTTTATTTCAAAACGAATACTGCTATGCGGCCCATTCACTCCTCCGCTCTGCCATGTGTCAGGAAAAGTACCTACCTGTGCTTTTTTTTTAGTGTATTAACGCACCTCCCAGACTTTAATGGCAGGACAAAACGCATGAAAATGCAGACGCAAAGGTGTGAACAAGTAATAAGTTGACCGTTCTTGTCTCCAGTTTGTATGAATGCACCCTTGAGTAACCAGGACTGATGATATATTAAAAGCTTCTGTTAACAGTAGTTTTCCTTCCAGGAATCAATATTTAAAGTTATTAACCTCACACATGAAATATTAACAAAGCATATCCCTCTATAGTGTGTGCTTGTCTGAGTCCAGAGCACTAAGTATAATTTCTGTCAGTTGGTTCATTCCTCTATCAACATATATCTGACAAGATTTCCTGACACCAAGTGAAAAATGGTGACAGGTGAGTGAGCTCCATCAGCCTCAGCTCTGTTTCTGTGTGCTGCATAAATGGGGGGGGGGGGTCTCTTCTCTTCAACCAGCTCTCAGACTCTGCTGACTGTGCTCTGCAGAGTGGAACTTCAACTCCCCCCCCCCCCTTTTTTTTTTCTGACCGCTTAGACAAGCTTATGAATACAGTACCTTAAACAGATGTAGAGAAGATGGTAGATAAACAGGTACAACTTTTGTAGGACATATTTCCTCTCTGTATCACCTGAGGATAGTCCCTGCACTGAGTATTTGGAAGGGTTTACACACTTTTGCATTCAGGGAGATCTGCAATGTAACCTTTAGCCCCCAATCACATCAGCACAATTTGACATCAAATCGCAGCCTGTTGCCAGCAACGGCGCTGTCCCATTCGATGCGACGCCGCACCGCTTTCCGAAATTAGTTCCTGCACTACTTTTAGCAAATTAGTGGGCAATTTCAATAGACATCTGTGCATGAACCTGTACAGATGTCGTTCAAGTCACCACCGAACTCGCACTGAAATGCAGGTTTGAAGTCGTGTGAATTCAGCTGAACTTACATGATTTTGAACCCGCCTTCAGTGTGATTGAAGGCTAATTTATGAATGAGACAGAGAAGCATGTACCTTCTAACAGACATTTGCCTGCAGTGCTGTACCCAGGATCAGCCAATCAAATACTTGCTGTCTATATAGGAAAGCTATTTCTGATGTAATAGGATACTGTGCTTCACTATTAAAGGGGTTGTAAAGGTTCGTTTTTATATAGGTTCCTTTAAGCTAGTGCATTGTTGATTCACTTACCTTGTCCTTCGATTCCCCTTCTAAATGTTTTTTTTTCTTTGTCTGAATTTCTCACTTCCTGTTTCTCCTCAGTAAACTTTACACCATCATCCAAGCGGTGGTTAGTCAGCCAGAACAGCTTACTGAGGAGGAACAGGAAGCGAGAAATTCAGACAAAGAAATAAAAACGTTTAGAAGGGAAATCAAAGGAAAATCAAAGGAAAAGGTAAGTGAACCAACAATGCACTAGCTTAAAGGAACCAATTTAGAAAATAAAAAACAGACCTTTACAACCTCTTTTATACATGCAAATGGACAGTAAACTTTTGTATATTAATAACGTGTCTAATATGTTTTGTTTGTAGGTTCATATCACTTTGAGCACTCATGAATGTGGAGGTTTATCAGAAAGAGACATCAATCTGGCCAGCTTTATTGAGCAGGTTGCCAATACCCTGTCCTAACATTAGGTGGCAGCATTGCCATGCAGTCAGAAGTCCAGATAAATAAACTAGTCTCTGCTTTATGGTGATGTGAATGATAGGAATGGTCATTCATTTCCTGAGCCTTCAGCTGTAAGCCTTCTCCAAAGAAAAGAATCAAGCGAAGGAAGAAACTCTGCCCTGGCCTCCTGTCATTATTCTTGTACTCGATTCCTCATTTGTAATAATTTCTTACAGTAGTTAAATGTTAGAATCCATCAACAGTATTAGAATTTTTGAATAAATGATGCCCTCTTGTTTTTAATTCAATGTAATGTGAAAATTGATTTCATTCTGTCGGGATTGGTATTTGAACCAATGACTACAGTGCTGCAAGGCAGGCGCGCAACCACTAAGCCACTGCAAAACATTGCCCTGGAACATAACCATGCACAGGGCCCATTAGAGCCTCCCTGGCAGGGCTCCCCTCCCTCCCTGATGAACGGCGGCTCTCTCACACAAAGCAGCAATTTGGAGCAGTGTGCGGAGGCATCAGACCACTGGAGATACAATCAACAGCATCACCCCCCCCCCCCCCCCCCCAACATTATGTACCTTTCCTATATGAAATGCATACATTTACCAAAGAAAAAGTCACAACTGTAAAGTAGTAATTTGAGACTTTATTGCAGGATCACATACAATTATCAGCCACCTACAAGGCACTTTATTATTTAGTTTAGGTGTAAGTACAGTAGTTTTGACTCCATAATATACATGTCTATGGCAAGCATGGGACTATACATGACTTGTGTGCACATGTGACTAACAGTACATAGACAGTTATGTTTATTTGTGCTGCAAAAAGAAATATCCCTGAAATGACACTTTAAAAAAAATCCCTTTACATTGTCTGTAAACATCCATTACAGTGTCTGTTTGCTATGTTAGCTTAGGAACAATATACCTACAATACATGGAAGCTGGAATTCAGCTGCAAACAATTGCAATAAGTGTGCAAAATCGGGTGCAGCTGTGCATAGAAGGCAATCCAGGTTATAGTGTCAAAGCAAGTTAGGCTGGCCATACACGCTGCAAATTTCTTTCCTGCAACCACAGGTTGTAGGAAAGAAATTCGCACCATGCTGATGGGGGAAACAGCAATGGTCTTCTCCTGGCACAGGGGGCATGCCCACTCAGGGAAGACAATGATTATCGCTAGCAGCTGTTTGGTACAACCAGATTCTCTTGTGATCAGGGCTTTTTTTCTGGGGGAACTCAGTTCCACCACCTTTGGCTCAGACCCTTTGGTGCCTGCTCACCACAATCACTTGTAAACACAGAAGTCTGGTTTCTGTGTTTACAAGTGACAGCTCTTCACTCTGTGTGTAACCCCCCCTGAACTCTGCACTCTGTATTAGCGCAATTCTGGTATTTAATGCCCCTTTAAGACCCTTCTACTGTTTGTGAAATCTGAACGGGGTCGTGGTTGAGTTCCTGCACCTATTTTCTGAGAAAAAAAGCTCTGCTTGTGATTATTCCTAAGTTGATCAATCGATCAACTTGGTACATTCAGCCTGTCCCATAACGATTGAAGTCTCAGCCCGTTCCTGCTGAACTGGCCGAGATTCAAACCGTTTATTGCCGGTTTTAGAAGCCGAATGACCACCATGCACAACTACACCAGATTCTGAGTGCTCCAGTTTTAGTAAATGAACTCCACAGAATGGATGAAGCAGACAGGTTTGCAGTACAAAATGCCCCTTCTAGCCAGCCTAACCTTAGTGGAAGTTTTTCCATGATAATACGTTATAAATTGCTGGCCACAGCTCTTAGTTGAGGTGGTGGGTAGACATACATGGACAAAACACATGTTGATGGCAGCTGTCCCATCTGAGAATAACTATACAGCCAGCATTTAATAACTTATGGAGGATCAGACCCTCCAAAGAATTTATTTCCATCCATATAGCGGTTTTAAAGTGATATTAAAAACGTTTGGTATTTTTTTTTTCTTTTCTAAATAACATGTTATACTTACTGCTCTGTGCAGTAGTTTTGCACAGAGCAGCCCTGTTCCTCCTCGGGTCCCTCCGCCAGTGCACCAGGCCCCTACTTCCTGCCAAGTTCACCCGAACCACGCGTCCTTTCACACACGGAGCGCAGATCAGCCACACCCCAGCTCTCCCCTCATTGGCTGTAATTTAACAGTGACAAGAGCCAATGAGGAGGGAGAGGGGCGAGGCCCTCGTGCACTTTGCTGGATCGAGATGGGGCGCAGGTAAGTATTGGGGGAGCTGCACACAGGTTTTTTACATTCATCCATAGAATGTATAAAAGGTAAAAGAGATTGAAGCACAAGGCAGGTGATCACTGCAGTCACAAAAGAGGAATCTTGGAAAGCTTAACCAATCTCAACCTGGCCAACGTCACTTGCAGTGTTGGTTATCCCTTGCAGTTGCTTCACTCCATATGAACTGTTGTATGAAGGTGCTAAAATTTTAAGAATGATGTGTATCATTTCTAAAAGCATTATCTACTTAGATCCAAACTACTGCCACAACAATGATCTTTTTTTCTTTTGGATAGTGTAGGGAAAGGTTAAAACCTCCGTTGGATTTTTATTGCTTTCTGCGTCCCCACTGGGGAGATTTCTCCTCACTTCTCCGTCTTCATACAAGAAGTGATTACCATTACCTCTTCAACAGCAAGGGATTCCTGCTCCCTACTCTGCCCTCTCTGTATCCATTTAGGAGAGATTTGTCATACTTCCCGTGTGGTCACCAGGACAGAAAGTCTCAACCCATCCCCCTTCTATTTGAAACTAAAACACTTTGGCTGTACTTGGGAACTCAATGGTTTCTGGGAATCTCAAAGGACATACAGTCACACAAGGCAAGTTTGTTGCATATTCACAGTGACTGGTAAAAAAAAATTACTAGATTCATCATAAAATAAAAACTAATAAAAAAAAGTTGGAAAATAAAAAAGTTATGACATGGTAAAACGCCAACCATTCATCACATAGAAGGATATTAAGTACACTTGCTAACACCTACTGATGCATGCCTGTATCGAATTCTCATAAATTAATAATAAAAATTACCAGTGCCCAGAATATGTGAGCATCGATGGTACTTTTCAGCAGGCAGGAGTAAATGCTTTTATTTTTATTAGTGGTTATTATGGCTTCATAATGGACACTATAGTTACAGATTTAAAAGATTAGCATGCAATAATAGGGAATTTTATTCTACAAAAAAAAAAAAAAAACAGACTCTAGTACCCATAAAAATCCTTTTCTATGCATTCATTGAAAGACAGAGCTCTGCTTCAGATAACCATCAGGTGGCGATCTACCACAGTTGGCGACTGAAGAAAAGCTGTGTCTTCCAATGAAAAAAAAAAGTAAGACCCCTTTCACGTGGGGGACCATCTATTGCCCTCTTTGGAGCGGCGATTGTCAACGGACCGATGACACCCGCCGACATCCGAACCTGTCCACTAAAAACAGACTGCTGGGGAATCCGTTTCTTATCCGTCTGGTAGATCGGATCAGATGACAGCCGGGTGTAAATGGACAGGCGGTCGGTTTACTTCCAACTGCCCATACAGAAAAGTGGACCTGTCATCCCCCTCAGCATCTGCTGACAGAGAGTGCCAGTGTGAATGGGGCCATATTGTGGATTTCTTTCTTGGAACACTAATGTTCTAACTAATCAAACATCCATAGGGAGGTCAGTCCATCTGAACACCCCAAAGTGGTACTGCAGCGCAGCACATTGGGTTGAGGGTTAAACACAAGTTTAAAGTCAGGCCCTGAGTGATAATAAGTACTGTATTGCTGGATTAGCTTTCACCTTGGCTGATCCAACCCAGCGTACCGAGCCATTTGAGGAAAACAGACATTTAAAACTGGAAAGTGTTTCTATTCTTTTACAGAAAGTAAAAAACCACCTTGGGGGGGTTATGCACAACGGAACACTCCTTACCACAAAACTGGCACATTTTGCTGCCCAGGAGACATTGGTGCCGCATAAATTGGTGAATGAGGACAGATTCAAGTCCCAAGCAGTCTGTGCGCATGTGTCTCTTTATGCAAGTAGTGGTACACACCTCTTTTCAACCACCTACAATCGATCGTCTACAGGCAGCTGTATGCAGCACCTGGGATTCCCGGGCACCAAATTATGCCAGTCTGTTTATACTGCAAGGAAGAATGTGCCCACACGTCTGCAAGTTTCCACTAGAAGTAGTTACAAAAATAGGCAATACAGTCTAAACTTCACTAATAACAAGGTACAAATGCCCATTTCAGTGGTGATTTTGTCCATCGACAGGAGATCAAATAAAGTATAAAGCAGGGGTGCCTGAAATTGGTCACATGAAGGATAACAATTAAAGTAACGCATTTTGTTACATAATCATGTGAAGTGTATGTACTGCATTAGGACCAGGCATATCTCATGAAGCAGAAATTGGGATTTAGAACGGGACGGCCTGCAGCATCTTCAGCCTTAAGCTAACCACACACAGATAGAGAAAAATCAACAGAGATGATCAATAGATTCCTCTATTCTGCACTGCCAGCTATTGTGTTCAAATAGCTGCTGCACCCACAGCTTCCTGAATACCCAAACAGTGACTGCATCTGATGGTATGCAGCCACAGCTCAGCCAACAATATTCCACTTGGTTACTTTGATTACCCAATCGAGTTTTGTTGAACCAGGTGGTGCTGACCCGGAGACCCACAGCCCAAAATCTGACCAATCCAAAAATCAGACCAGTTGAGCGACCAGAAAGTGACTCTCAGCTCCTTACCGCTGCCAGATCCCAGAGTACGGCTGGATATGGGGAGGCAAGGTCAGCGATGTGCTGTGTATTCATCTCTATGTGTATGGTGGAGGAACCAAAGCCACTTCCTTCTATATCAAAGAAAAAACCCCTGGCAAGCCAGATGGTACTAAACTGGCGTTTATGTTTTCTGAGGTATGTGCCCCCCTAATGCTTTACATCCGGTATATGACAAAACAGTACATTTATGTGCAACTGCAGTTATCATTTAGATGAAATGCAGGATTGACCGACAAGTCCAACCTGCAGAGTATGACGAGACTACAGACCAGTCGTGTTTCAGGCACTGGGGGAAAAGAGGACCTGGATACAGAGCCTAGACATGTTTTAGACCACGATTGTGATAACAAATGTCATCAATCTCCTTCTCCATATGCTTGAAACGGAAATACAAATGACCTGCACTGGATAAGCTAAAACGTGGCCATTTTATGGAATGTTACCTTACAAAAAAACATATTCATCACCCTGTATAGGAAACAAAGTGATGTTTGTTTAGAGGCTGAAGCTTCATTGATAGTTTCTGCCTGGATGGGAATAATCTGGAAGTGAAAGGTCAGCGTTGTGTTCTAAGGCTCAGTCCTTAGTTATCGGCCAATATGCATTGTGGGTAAGTGTCAGAGGGCCGATTCTCTGGGCATAGTCGGTGAGTTTCCTGCACTCGCTCATCTGTAGTGTTCCCTGTTGCAGCCTCATTTTTCTTACCTAAGCCGTAGGAGTGCCCATCCATCGGTTGGTTGCAGCAGGAAGTGTGAGACTCCATAAGGAGGTGGGTAGCGGTAGGAAACATGCAAGTATATTCCTCTATAAACATCCCTGTATATAAGAAACTTGTGAATGACTCAAAGCACCAACATCCACTCATTCCACAACCTCTCATTTTGGTGGACTGGTAAGATTTCACCAGCATTTAAAAAATCTTTATATTCGGCTATCATTTGTGTCATCACCATTATGACTTTATTCCTGTAATAGAAGTGACTACAGCTAGAAATACTGAACACAAAATTACCTCTTATAAATACCTTGATTATTATTGAAAGAAATAAAAAGGTTACACATATTTGGTTTCTCCTAATACTGGAACATGTTATTAAGAGATGCAAGAACCCTAGAAAAAACTTGGTTAATCTACTGTAAGCTATCCCTTCCCCTGGCCATGTCCCCAATTCAGCGAAGGATTTTGCAGATCAGTGTTGGCAGCTCTGCACATGCTCAGTTTTTAGTGAGTTTCTATGCCAAGCATCTCCTCCCTATCACATCTGATCAGCCCATATGACTATAGAGTCACACATGTGGGCATATACACAGTAATAAATGACAGCCCTCCCCCTTCTCCATGCCCACTAACCAGCTAAACACAATGGGGGTGGGCTATTACATGTAGATTGATGGAGGAATCACCTCCTCCTTATTGCAAGACACATGCTGGAAGGGCGTGACACCGCCTGTGACTGACAGAAAGAAGTCTGCCCACATCATGTTATTGCCAAAAAATAAAGATTTGATTTTAAATATATATTTGTATGACAAATTTAAAAAACTGTTTATTGATATTAATTAGTTTTGCTCTATTCCAAAGGCTTTTTTTTTTTTTTGAACATGTGACCAGCAGAAGGGGACTAGAAGTTCCTCCCGCTTACATTTCCCTGCAGACTGGCTGGGAAAGATCCGAGTCATGTGACCTCTGTATATTGATTAGGAAAAAAGGTACTTGGAGGTTTTTATTTAATTAAAATAGTTGCAGTACCATCATCCACATACAGAAATAGAAGGGACAATGTAAATTAAACAGTGTGTGTTCAACCATTGTCAGCTCTGAGTCAACCACCTTTCTTTTTATAATGAACGAGGAGTTGTGCCAATACACAAATTGTCACGGCATTATCTGTCAGTCGATAGGAAGACATGCTGGTATCTAATGTTTCCTCCTGGAACCGCCATTCGTCACAGTCAAGGAGAGGATGGCTGACAGCTGCAGTAGTCAAAGTCGGCCCAGGACTATGGCTGTGAATATCTCCCCATGAGAAGAGTCTTGGGCAAATGTCAGACAAAAACTTTAAGCATTGTATCTGACAAAGGAAAGGTTTTCAGCAGCATGTGTGAGCTCTGTGGCCCTTCCATATTAGACACAACTTCTTCCTTGTTGAGCAGGTGGTGCATAACTTGAATTTCCGCCATTTCAGCAGAATACAGACAGACAAAGCTTGAGCTGTGTATAACCAACCTTAAGCGTTAATATAGAATAGTTATCAGCTTGTATTTTCCCCAGCACACAGTATACTGGGAATTTCACTATAACAGTTGTTAGATTTTAAGTGCTAGCTTTCTTAAATTGGATCTAACCCCCCCCCCCATACACCCAGTGAAGTGAATAGCCTCAGATGATACACAGAGATGAACCAAATCTCCCTACATAGGTTTTTATGTATATCTGCTGTCTTCACATTTATATAATGTTTAGAAAGTTGAGATTGTGCTAGGAGATTTTCTCTTCCTGGTTAACACAGAGTGTGATGTCTGGGCATACAGGCAAGATAGCTAACATTGCTGATTGGAGGAAAGGCACACACCCCCTCTTATCGTAGGCAGAGACTCGCAGAGCTGTTTTGTAATAGGAGCTGCTCTCTGTTACTCTATTTTAGCAACCTCCTTTGACAAAAGATTCTGGCTACTTTTGTCTAAAAAGTAAAAAAAATATGTCAGGAGTTCTTAGGCTGATAACAGAGGAAACCGTTCAGAAGAGAGCTATAAGACTTAGCTCATTGAAAAGGGATAACAAAACACTGCAGATATATGGGCCCAGCTCAAATTTCATGAATCGGGTTTACATCCACTTTAACTAAATGACATTTATATTACTATAGCCCTCTTCATAATGAAAACAATTGTGTTTTATTTTATAAAATACGGTTTTCTTCTTTTATGCATCTTCTAGCTGCTGATCTTCCCCAGTATTTTTCAGACACTTTCTATTCACATGCATGAGTCAGAGCATTGGCTACATAGGGGAAGGCATGCCCGTGCAACGAGTGCCAGCAGTCATATATAGTCCTGTGTGGAAGCACATGTGGTGGGGCAAAAATGCTGAAGAGCATTGAGAGATAGAAGGAGAGCATCACTACCCTATAACAGGAAGTGCCTGAACAAGAAACCTAATGGCTGGATTACCTATTATTCTAATGTAAGCTGAAGATGTAAAACGATCAAAACCAACTTTTTAAATTGCACAAACATGGTAAAGCTTTTATGAAATTTGAATGAATGGAATTAGATCTATTTTGCCCGTCAGCCTAATGTTAATTCAGAAAGACTAAATGTAAACAAAAGTCAAATAGCCTAGAACACATAACAGGGTGGCTTGTCCACAAGAACAATGACAAACAGAAGCAGGTCAGATCTGTACACGCTAACAGAGCAAAGATGCACTCATACAAAAAAAAAAAAAAAAAAAGTGCAATGATGATGCTCTACAGTTATTACATAGCACTTATTCACTAAATAAATTACGCATGTTTACCCTGAATTAGGAAAAAATAAGGAACAACAAGTACCTTGCATACAAAAATGATCATCAAAATATACCTGTTCCTTAAAAGGCTACAAAAGTAAATGTAATAAAAAGCAGTCTATGTGCCGTCCTGCTGTGCTGGCTCCATAAAACCGTTTCGTAGAGTACCGCCCACAGAAGGTAGTTGGTTATTGGTGCCCAGGTGAACCGTTTATCTGTTTGGCACTGGAAGGCATTTCAGTGAGATACAGGCAGTCCAGGAAGGCTCTGGAAATCTCCATCACCATAGATCTGTCAGGTATTGTCTGTGCCATCCCGTATATGGCACCCTGTAAACAAAACACAAGCAAATATTACAGCAAATGCGGGTAAATATTCCTAGGCTCAATTTACAACGAAACATCTTAACCCTAAAATGGCTTACTTTGGAAAAGGAAAATCACCACAAGATCATTGCTAAAGAACGTGTGTTCAGTTATCTGCGATTATTTATTCGAATGGTACTTAAAATGTAGCTGTCATTTGGTAAGAGACAACACAATGCCAAAAAAAAAAGGGAAGGACGGCACAGACTTGGATAGAGCCCCTTAAGGCTGGGTTCACACTAGTGTGAATTGGATGCAAGGGTTCCCGGGATCCAATTTGCAATAGCAGGAGATTGTGACTGGCTCTCATTGGAGCCAGTTCATGTGCAGTGCCTTAAAAATGTATCCATACCCCTTGAAATTTTCCACATTCTGTCACGTTACAACCAAAAACGTAAATTAAGTCTATTGTGATTTTATGTGCAAGACCAACACAAAGTGGCACATAATGTCAGGTCCGAATTCAGCCAAAAATTTGGCCTGAAATGAGACCTTAAATGGTGGACGGGGGACGCACCGGACCCCTGCTGTGAGCCACATGCGGCAATAGTGTGAACCCAGCCTTGAGCCCCTGTCCATTCTATTAAAGAATAAGTTCACCTTTCTGAAAACAAATAAATAATAATGACATTCTTCAAGATAAATTTTTTGCAGGTAAAAAAAAAAAAAAAAAAGGGATTTTTAAATACAGCTTACCTGTAAAATCCTTTTCTTGGAGTACATCACGGGACACAGAGCGGCATATTCATTACTATATGGGTTATATGGAGTACCTTCAGGTGTGGACACTGGCAATCTCAAACAGGAAGTCCCCTCCCTATATAACCCCCTCCCCTAGAGGGAGTCCCTCAGTTTTGTAGCAAGCAGTATGCCTCCCAAAATGTTTCCCCAAAAGAGGGGTGGGAGCTCTGTGTCCTGTGATGTACTCCAAGAAAAGGATTTTACAGGTAAGCTGTATTTAAAAATCCCTTTTTCTTTCTCGTACATCACAGGACACAGAGCGGCATATTCATTACTATATGGGATGTCCGAAAGCAATGCTTTAATGAGGGGAGGGAGACATCTTCCAAAGAAGGATTCAATTTTGAGGTATACTCAAATAATAATAATAATTCCAACTTAGTCAAGAAAAAACTTTTTTTTTTTTTTTTTTTCTTTTTTACAACCAAGGGTGCCTCTGATCCCGAGGATCTTAAACTGCAGCCTGTAGTACTGCCTGTCCAAAGGCAGAATCTGCATTCCTTCTCACGTCTAGTTGATAAAACTTTGTAAACGTGTGGACTGATGACCACGTCGCCGCCTTGCATATCTGAGCCATAGAGATCTGATGGTGTGCTGCCCAGGAGGCGCCCATGGCCCTGGTAGAATGGGCCTTTACCGACAAAGGAGGAGGCAACCTCTTCAAACCGTAGGCTTGAATGATTAATTGTCTAATCCATCTCGAGATGGTGGATTTTTTAGCTGCCTGCCCCTTCTTGGGGCCATCTGGTAGAACGAACAACACATCTGTTTTCCGGATCTTTTCTGTAGCTTTAAGATAGGCCTTCATGGCCCGGACAATATCCAAGGTATGCAGCAACCCCTCCTTTCTAGATGTGGGTTTTGGAAAGAAGGATGGAAGTACCAAATCCTGGTTCAAGTGAAAATTGGATATAACCTTTGGTAGAAAGGAAGGAAGGATGGGGCCGGAGAACTGCCCTGTCCTTATGTAGAACGAGATATGGTTCCTTACACGATAAGGCTGCTAATTCTGACACTCTCCTGGCCGAAATTATGGCGACCAAGAAAACCAACTTTCTTGTCAGTAAGACTAAAGGAATCTCAGCCAACGGCTCAAAGGGTTGTTTCTGTAGAGTGGACAGGACAAGATTTAAGTCCCATGGACAAATTGGTGACTCGACAGGAGGATTAATACGCAAGACCCCCTGTATGAAGGTCTTTACCAGCGAGTGGGTGGCCAGCGGCCTCTGAAACCACACTGACAGAGCTGAAATCTGTCCCTTGATTGTGCTTAATGCCAGGCCTTTATCCACTCCTAGCTGGAGAAAACGTAACACCCTATCAATGGTATATTTGCGGGAATTCCATCTTTTGGATTCACACCAGCCTACGTAGTTCCTCCACACCCTGTAATAAATCACCCTGGAGGCCGGCTTTCTAGCCCTAATCAGGGTAGGAATTACCTGCCTAGACAGACCTCTACCCCTGAGAATCAGGGATTCAGCCTCCAGGCCGTCAAATTTAGACGTTGTAATGTAGGGTGGAGGATCGGGCCTTGTGAGAGTAGGTCTGGTCGTAGAGGAAGAGTCCAAGGGTCTCCCACTGCCATCTTCAGGACTAGTGAGTACCATGTCCTCCGGGGCCAAGCTGGAGCTACTAGAATGACCGGCTTGTGCTCCACTCTGATCCTGCGCAACAGGCGAGGAAGTAACTGTAGCGGAGGGAATGCATATAGAAGTTTGAATTGATGCCAAGGGCAAACCAACGCATCGGTTCCGCAGGCCATAGGGTCCCTCGCTCGAGACACGAACCTGTCTAGTTTCTTGTTGAACCTGGATGCCATTATATCTACGTCTGGCATTCCCCACCTCTGGCAGATTGTCTGAAAGACCTGGGGATGCAGAGACCACTCCCCTGGCAACAGACTCTGGCGACTTAAGAAGTCTGCCTGCAGGTTGTCCACTCCGGGAATGAATATCGCCGAAATGCAGGGTACATGAACCTCTGCCCACTGAAAATCAAGCTCACCTCCCTCTGAGCGGCCTGACTCCTGGTTCCCCCTTGGTGGTTTATGTATGCCACCGCTGTGGCATTGTCTGACTGGATTCTCACCGGGAACCCCTGTAATCTGGAGGTCCATGCCAGAAGGGCTAGGCGAGCAGCTCTGATCTCCAAGATATTGATGGGGAGCTGCCTCTCTGTTTTCACCCAAGTTCCCTGGCGAGAGAACCCCTCGAAGACCGCCCCCCCAGCCTGCCAGGCTGGCGTCTGTGGTAACTACCTTCCAGACAACAGGGCTGAAGGATTTTCCCTTTAGAAGATTCTGAGGGTTCAACCACCAGGCCAGGCTTTGTCGGACCCTTGATGATAGCGTCAAAGGGGACTCTAAGGCATGTGCTCTCTTGCCCCAGGCTGCTAGAATGGCTGCCTGTAGGACGCGAGTGTGGATCTGAGCATATGGTACTGCCTCGAACGTGGCCACTAGCTTGCCTAGTAATTGCATACACAGGCGAATAGTTGGTCTTTTCTTGCTTAGAACCAACTGAACCAACCCCTTGATAGCCTCGATCTTTACAAGGGGCAGGAACACCCTTTGCTGTTCTGTGTCTAACCTCATGCCGAGGTATTCCAACTGCTTTGTAGGCTGGAACGCTGACTTTCCCCGGTTTAGGACCCAGCCGAATCCTTCGAGGTACCGAACCGTGAGGTTTACTGCTTGTTGCAGACACGGCCGTGAGTGATCTATGATTAAAAGGTCGTCCAAGTATGCTAGGACTGTGACCCCTTGGATCCTTAAATTGGCCAGAACTGGGGCTAGGATCTTCGTGAATACCCGGGGGGCCGTGGCCAGCCCGAAGGGGAGCGCCCTGAATTGGAAGTGTCGCTGCCCCACCGCGAAGCGTAAAAATCTTTGATGCGACTGAAAGATTGGTACATGAAGGTAAGCATCCTTTATGTCTATGGAGGCCAGAAAATCGACCCTCTGAAGCGCGGCGGCTGCTGACCGGATGGATTCCATCCGGAAGGAACGAACCCTTAGGTAACCGTTTAACCTCTTTAGGTCCAAGATTGGCCTGACATCGCTGTTGGGCTTTGGTATGACAAAGAGATTGGAATAGAAACCTAGCCCTTGCTCTTGGGCTGGCACCTCTATTATTACGTCCTGGCAAAGCAGGTGATCCAAAGCTGCCAGCATTGAGGCCTTCCTTGCTGGATCCTTTGGTAGCCTTGACTCTTGAAAATGAGGCGGAGGACACTTTAGAAACTCCAGTCTGTAGCCTGTGGTTACAGACGCCCGGACCCATTTGTCGGGGATCTTGGCTTCCCAAACTTCTGAGAAGAAACGAAGCCTTCCCCCCACCCGCGAGAGTGGGGGCGCCCCTTCATAAGGCAGACTTAGGGGCTGTCTTTGTCGGCTTGCGATACCATGGCCTCTTACCCCCAGGGGCCTGTCCCTGCGATCTACTGTTAACGTTGGATCGTGCAGGCGGCCGTCGATACTGCCTGGAATTTGAGGGCCCTGAGACAGGAAAGAGCTGCCTTTTAAATGTAGGACCCCGGAATGTCTTTTTGACCGGTAAAAGGGTACTTTTGCCACTTGAAATAGTCTGAATGTATTTATCCAGATCCTCCCCGAAGAGTCGTCCTCCATGGAAGGGAAACCCTGCCAGAAGCTTTTTGCATGGGGGCTCCGCCGCCCAGTTCTTCAACCATAAGAGCCTTCTCATGTGCACCAAAAATAGTGATAAACGAGAGGCCTGCTGGATGGAATCTTTTATAGCATCTACAGCAAAACACAGAGCTCTGGGAATGTCAGAAAACTCTTCTGCTTGTTGGGTAGGCATGTCCTTTAACATTTCTTTTGTCTGGTCCTTTAACGCCTGACAAACTCCAATTGCAGCCACAGCTGGCTGTACCACTGCTCCTGCCGTAGCAAAGGATGCTTTTAAAAGTGTCTCTAACCGTTTATCAACCGGATCTTTAAACATATGTATGTTTTCCACCGGGCAAGTTAGTGATTTATTCACACATGAGATGGCTGCATCCACTACTGGGAGCCTCCACCTCTTGGAGAATTTTTTCCTCCATGGGGTAAATGACCGCAAATCTCTTCGGTGGCAGAAAAATCCTGTCCGGCCGTACCCAATCCCGAAAGATCAATTCCTCCAAGAGAGGATGGACCGGAAAAACTGCGTTGCTTAACGGAGCTTTCAAAGAGCCCAGAGAGGATACCGGAGGAACCTGAGGCTCTGGCAATGGTAAACTAAATGCCGAGCGGACCATGTCCGTCAAAGACTGTACCCACAGTCTCTCTGTCTGGGAGTCTGAAAATGGTTCCTCAGAGGTAGATCCCTCAATCCCTGAACCCTCTTGGTTCAGGTCTAGTTGATCCTCCTGCAATTCCAATTCCTCCGGAGAGAGAATCTCAGCATCTGAGGATACACCTCTTGGTGATGGGGATCTAACCCGTTTCTTACCAGGAATAGCTCTAGCGATCAATGCTGCTATTCTCTCTTCTATCCCCCCTAGGGATACGGCTAGCATCTCCTCTGTGATAAACACAGGGCTGGGCTGATCTGGGCCAGCCTCCGCACCAGATCCCCCTAATGGCTCATCCAAGGCGCCCTTTATGGGAATAAGTTGCGGGGAAAGTATCGGCATATCATCAGAATCAGAGGGGGAACCCCTTTGTTTTTTGGTCTTTTTTGTACCCTTTGACCCCGAACCTTTGGAAGCCATAATACAAAATCGAGGGACTCTGCCAACAACAACCGACTGTAGTGGCCAGGAGTACAAAACTAGAGCTTAGGGGACAATAGATAACTAATGCCCAAAAACTGATGGGGCCCCGTATGTTTTTTTTTTTTTTTTTTAAATATATATAAGTCTTTCTTTTTTTTTTTTTTTTTTTCAAACATACAGTGACCCCAAACTTAGTTTGCCAGCCTCCAACCTGCTGCAAAAAGGGGGATTTCTTGGCTTAACAAAAAAGGCATTGGAACAAAGTCCAGCATGTACTACCCCTCTTCCGCCACCGGGAGTCACTGTTCTGCCGCTCTGCGTCCTCTCCCTCTGAGATCAGCCTCAGACTGAGTACTGACAATGCCTGCTGATCTATAACAGCACAAGGCGCGCCCCTGTATGACGCTGCAGGCACGCCCCCCCCCCCCGCCCTCCTCTCTTAACGGCGCGAAAAACGTCTATAAGACGTGCGCGCGCACGCGCGTATGCCGGAACAGGAGGACCATGGAGGAGCCGCGCTGCTGGAGACCCAGGACTGCAGTATCAGGCGGCAGATTCAAACCCCCGACCAGGTAGGACTCTCCAAAAGGCCCCATAGGGATCCTTACCAGTCCTAGGAAGAAAGCAGCAGGTTAGCTAGCAACACCATTCTTAGACAGGGGAACCTAGTGATGGGGGAAAAGGGATCATCCTGTCTTTCTCAGACATAGTGAACAAGGTTGCCAATGCAGAGCATACTTAGGCTACCCCCCTTTTAGGTTACCCCGGAGAGCCTGCTGTCGAACCAAGTCCCGCAGGCTCCCCCTTACCTGCTCCATGCTGCAGGATGTTTGTCCAGCAAAACGATCCAATCTTCTCCCATCTCCGTGGGTAGCGTAGTAGACCTTCAGGCCCTGGGGTCCTATGAAGGTACCCACTGTCCTGGACCTATATAGCACCCTGGCAAACAGGAACTTATGGTTTTTACAAACTCCAAGTCCTGGGCCCAGGGTCCAGCCCTCCAAAGAGGAGCATTATAGGCAAAACCCCACGGTTTGGGGCCTGGGTACTGTCCACTTTGGCACTGAGGCTCCTTGGACAGACCCGGTTAGCCCGCCCTTAATCCCAAGGATGTGGAGCAAAGCTATTCCGTGACCAACACCTAAGACACTGGCGAAAAAACTGAGGGACTCCCTCTAGGGGAGGGGGTTATATAGGGAGGGGACTTCCTGTTTGAGATTGCCAGTGTCCACACCTGAAGGTACTCCATATAACCCATATAGTAATGAATATGCCGCTCTGTGTCCCGTGATGTACGAGAAAGAAAATTCGATTTTTTTTCCTAGGAGCCTGTAAAGCATTGCACCCGCGATCAGCAGATCATGGGGTGCAAGCTCAGGCTCCTGCAGACTGTCAGTGTAGCCATCTGCCCGTACCTCATATTGACAGGCAGTTACTGAATGACAGGAAGAATCAAGTGCCCTGGTAGCTTATGTATTTAAAACTACAAGCCATCAACTGCAAAGCCTGTCTGTACTTTAAGGCGTTGTAAAGGTAAATGTTTTTTCACCTTAATGCATTCTATGCATTAAGATGAACAAACATCTGAGTATTAGAGGCGCCCCCCCCTTTACTTACCTGACCCCTCGGAATGTCCCGCGCCGTGAACGCACAGGCTTCTCGGACATCTTCCCGACTCATTCTTTTGTTAATTGAAAGCAGCGCAGCCATTGACACAAGCTGCTGTCAATCACATCCAATGACGCGGGGTGGGGCCGAGTGATACAGTCGGCGGCTATGGCCACCGGCTGGATCACGGAAGTGCGCCCGCAAGCACTCAACACCATGCTCGATCGCATTAAGGAGTCGAGTCCTTTGTGGGGGGGAGCCGAGACAGCCGCCAAGGGACCCCTGAAGACCAGGTTCGGGGGCCACTCTGTGCAAAACGAGCTGCACAGTGGAGGTAAGTATAACATGTTTGTTTTTTAAAAGATTTTTTTTTTTTACTTTAGTGATACTTTATACTTCATTCACAAAAGAAAAAAAAAAAAGTTTGATCCTGCCACCAATGCACATTACTCGCCTAAGCAAATGATGTGCACTGTGCTCCCTATGCCTCCTGGAATATTTCATGCACCAAAGGAAAAGGGCGCAGGTATAGTAACTCGTCATCATGAGGCTGCCAGCTGAGCCCAGAAGAGCGATAGAAGAGAAGGCAATCTTAGCAGGACAATGCTGGATCAGAACTGTGCAAAACCCACAACCAGGTCATATCTAGCTTAAAAAAAAAAAAAAGGGAGGTGGGGGGTTTGAGGATGGAATTTTGCTCAAGGAGAATTGTGATATTTCCCGGAGTTTGGCTTTAAACCCTGCCTACTTTAGAAACACCAAGCTAAAACGTGTTACTAAAGCAGGACATACGCTGTCAAATTTTGAATTGAGGTCGACCGATATATCGTCCGATATTTTGTCTTTTTAAAGAAATCAGCATCGGGCGATTTATTATGTAAAAAAGGCAGATTGTCAGGGATCTGATGCAGGGGCGTGCTGGGTGGAATTCTGACTTTTTTTTTTCTTTCAGTGGAGGAAGTCGGCAACGGCGGCCGCCGATTGGCTGTTACCGGCCCGCACTGCATTCTGGGGTTTGTAGGCAGAGGCGCAGCACATCGGGGCCAGGGACGAATGGAGCTTTCTTTGGCTAGGCGATAAAACGGATCCGGGAGTGCTCCGCTGGTTGGCATTGATGAGGTGGCAGTGAATGACATTAGGCTGTACTGGTGGACACTGATGAGCCGGGACTGATGTGATGCACTGGTTGGCACTGATGTGATACCCTAGTTGGCACTGGTGGGCATTGATGAGGTGGCACTGATGGGCTCCACTGGTGGGTACTGATGAGGTTGCACTGGTGGGCACTAATGGATACCTATAGGCTTCACAGATGGGCTGCACCAGTGGGCACTGAGAGGCTGCACTGATGGACACTTGCAGGATGAACTGGTAGGCACTAATGGACACAGATAGGCTGAACCCCACCTAGGTGAACCCTAGGTTTTCTGAGATGAAGAAAAAAAATAAATAAAAAAAAAAATTGGCAACATATATCGGCCGCCCCGATTTCCAAATATCGGCATCGGCCAGAGAAAAACCCATACCGGTCGACCTCTAATTTTGAACAAATTTTATTTTCAAAAATCAGTAAGTTCATTTTTTGGAATCTGATGATGCCACCATTGATTTTCGAAATTCGGCCGTCCAAGCCTTCATATTGCTACAGAAATGAATTTTCGTGGCCGAGAATATTCTTTTCTCTCCGGGACTTTTCTTTTCTTGCACAAATGCGCATTTTTCTTTCTATTACATTTCTCGCACGATTTTCCCATTATTGATTAGAAAATCGTTTGTTTTTCAAAAACGTTCCAATGTGTCCGATTCCTCAAATTTGATTGCACGAAAATCGACTGTTACGATTTTCGAAAGAAAAATCTTTCGAAATTCGAACCGTGTATGGCCGGCATAATACTCGAGTCCCGATGTATTTTGGGAAATAAAAAGGAGTATGAGAGGAAAAAATAAGGGTAGGATAATATACAAGACAAACCTGGTAAAGTTTCTTATCCTTATCAACTTTCTCTGCGGTTACCCAACAATTCCCCAAGATAGCAACTGAAATGTCACACTGAACGCGCCAACAACATAGATTCAATGTTATTAACAGGAGGAGCCAAAAAACTTAAATGGTCAATCAAAACGCGAAATGCCCATGTTGGTGGTGGCTCTTGGTATACTGGACCCACAATAACTGCTTTTAGGGTAGACTATGTCAGATTTTTAGGTTGTCTTTACTGCCATTACAGATTTAAGTTATGGTGTCACTACAGTTGGCTTCTCCTCAGAGACACCTACATGAATACATGGAGAATCCGACCACAACAATGTGACACAATCACAGTGCCATTGGTAGAAAGCCAGAACAGGAAATCCAATGGGAGACCTTGCAGCCAATATCTTGGAGTACAGTATTTTAACTCACCTTAACCACTTGGAGCCCGGGCCATTGTATTTTGACAGCCACAAGGTGGCTCTACAAAGCCGGCAGGATGTCTATTGACGTCCTCGGCTCCTCCGGCCAAAAGTATCCGATGTGTCCGCCATAATGTCACAGTCCCAATGAAAAAAAAAAAAAAAATAACAGTTCGCCGCCATTACTAGTAAAAAAAAAAAAACTCATAATTTTGTCCCCCATTTTGTAGGCACTATAACTTTTGCGCAAACCAATCTCTATACGCTTATTGCATTTTTTTTTCCAGAAATATGTAGAAGAACACGCATCGGCCTAAACTGAGAAAAAAAAAATTGGGATATTTATTATAGCTAAATAAATATAGTTTTCCTTTTCAAAATTGTCGCTCTTTTTTTGTTTATAGCGCAAAAAATAAAAACCGCAGAGATGATCAAATACCACCAAAAGAAAGCTCTATTTGTGGGGAAAAAGGGATGTCAATTTTGTTTGGGAGCCACGTTGCACAACCATGCAATTGTCATTTAAAGCGACGCAGTGCCGAAAGCTGAAATTTTGCCTGGGCAGGAAGGGGGTACATGTGCCCGGTAAGCAAGTGGTTAAACTTCCCACAAAACCTACATTTCAGTTCTGTATAGATTAACGTACAAAACCATAATTACAAATGCAATGTCCCCATTATTTCCCTCTGAAGGATAGCTGCACTTATAGAATGTCAAATAATAAAACGGTCACAAGAAAACACTATATATTCATATAATATCTCTAATGCAATACTTCTAATTGAGGTTTAAAAATCAGTAAAAAAATATTAGTTACCACTCCAGTGGTTTTGGCTCCAGGTTCTTTCATTATCACAGCGACAGACTCCTGAATGTCCTTCACAAAAAGCTGTGCAACTCCAGGCTTTGTATGCGGCACGGTGAGACACATGTGAATGCTGTCAGAAAAAAAGCAAATGAAGACGTTATTAGAGCCGACTCAACCACTGGAAACATTGGTTTCTGAGACCCCCCCAACTGTGGTACCTGTATAACTGACCACTAGTCTGAATATAGGCCTGTCTATGGGTTCTGAATGCTTTAACCCAACAGAAGTTTTTTTGAAGCTTCAAGAGCCGATATTATAAAACTTTTTTGTGCCCTCTCTGCTTTAAGGTGTACCTATGGTCAAGAGAAGCATAATGACCGGGAATAGTCATTGGTCAGTCTCGGTTATCTTCTAGAACAGGGGTATTGAATTAAAATTCAAGGAGATCCGGTTGCTAAAATTTTCTTTGGGCCGAGGTCCGAATCTCAAATCTGTGCCATGACTCAAAAAGATTGTAGTCGTGCTCATCAGCGTGCCCCTCAACATAAAATGTGCCCATCAGCGTTCCCCTTAACATAAAATAAGGGGCCCGCTGATGGGCACATTTTATGTTAGGGGCCACAACAAAATGTGCCCATCACAGTGCCCCTTAACCTAAAATGTGCCCATCACAGTGCCCCTTAACCTAAAATGTGCCCATCACAGTGCCCCTTAACCTAAAATGTGCCCATCACAGTGCCCCTTAACCTAAAATGTGCCCATCACAGTGCCCCTTAACCTAAAATGTGCCCATCACAGTGCCCCTTATTATAGGTTAAGGGGCACGCTGATGGGCACATTTTTAGGTTAAGGGGCACGCTGATGGGCACATTTTTAGGTTAAGGGGCACGCTGATGGGCACATTTTTAGGTTACGGGGCACGCTGATGGGCACATTTTTAGGTTAAGGGGCACGCTGATGGGCACATTTTTAGGTTAAGGGGCACGCTGATGGGCACATTTTTAGGTTAAGGGGCACGCTGATGGGCACATTTTTAGGTTAAGGGGCACGCTGATGGGCACATTTTTAGGTTAAGGGGCACGCTGATGGGCACATTTTTAGGTTAAGGGGCACGCTGATGGGCACATTTTTAGGTTAAGGGGCACGCTGATGGGCACATTTTTAGGTTAAGGGGCACGCTGATGGGCACATTTTTAGGTTAAGGGGCACGCTGATGGGCACATTTTTAGGTTAAGGGGCACGCTGATGGGCACATTTTTAGGTTAACCTCCCTGGCGGTATGATTCTGTCTGGAATTACGTACCAAAAGCGGTACAATTATTTGCATGGAAGTTTGGCGTTTTATACTGTAGGCCTGCAATTCTTAGGAATAACTTGCTTAAATCTGTCCAAACAAGACATCCCGGGTATGATAAAGTTTGAAAAACAAAATCATAATTTTTTATATAATAAAAAACTATAAATAATTATAACAAATTATAATAAAAAATATTCAATAATGTAATCAACTCAAAAACACTGAAATTTGCTCAGTTGCAGAATTGTCGCTGTCATTATTTATTTTTTTTATGACAAATTTCCCCACAAATCGCTATCGCTCAATTCTGAAAGTAATTATAATTTATTATCGCTGTTTTCTAGCTGATCTAAAACCATTTTTGACATAAAGGGACACTTTTGGTTGTTATGGGCAATCTACAGTTTCCAGGCAGAAAGAACAGTTTTTATTATATAAAAGGACATGTAGGGCACAGGACAGACCACTAGGGACAAGGGGGGGGTGTATTTTTTACATACAGTACTGTAATCTATAAGATTACATTGTACTGTATGTAAAGTGTTTGTTTACCTTTTTAAATTTGGCGCCGTTCTCCGCTCCCGTGCGTCGTAACGTCGCAGGGAACGGAGATCGGCGGCACACGGGGACGCTGTGTGAATCGAGCGAGCACCCGCTCGCTCACACAGCGGGGATGCATCGCTGGATCCAGGAAGAAGGTAAGACAGCGCGCGCTGCAGGCTCTGCATGGCTACCCCGAGCGTGACTCGGGGATACCGATCTCTGCAAAAAAAAACACCCCGAGTCACGCTCGGGGATACCGCCAGGGAGGTTAAGGGGCACGCTGATGGGCACATTTTTAGGTTAAGGGGCACGCTGATGGGCACATTTTTAGGTTAAGGGGCACGCTGATGGGCACATTTTTAGGTTAAGGGGCACGCTGATGGGCACATTTTTAGGTTAAGGGGCACGCTGATGGGCACATTTTTAGGTTAAGGGGCACTCTGATGGACACATTTTATATTAAGGGGCACTCTGATGGACACATTTTTATGTTAAGGGAAACGCTGATGGACACATTTTTATGTTAAGGGAAACGCTGATGGACACATTTTTATGTTAAGATGCCCCTTAAAATATGCCCATCTACAACTCCCTTAACAACAAATGTGCCCCACATAACTTGAGAGCAGGAGTTGGCACAGGTGGCAAAAGCTGTGAGGTTGCATGCCTCACAAAGTGTGGGAGCCGGAAGCAGCGGGGTGTGCACATAAAGTCATGTGGGAGCCGTGAGCAGCAGGAGGGTGGGGCGCGCACACGACGTCACACCTCAACTTGCAGGCCAGGCAAGATTAAGAGCTGGAGCCGTCAGCAGCAGGGGTCAGGGCGCACACGCAATGTCACTGGTTGCTGGGACACCCGTGGTTCCAGCAACCAATGACTGCTAAAATGTGGCAACACACTGGTGGCCTGACGGTCAGCACAGGAGCATTGCAAGGTTTGCGTTTGGACCGCGGGCCACTATTTAATGACTGCTGTTCTAGAACATATTGAAAGGCCCAAAACCTGAGACTAGAATATATAAATGGTGTTTTCATCTAGAAGTCAGAATCTGTCTCCTACCACTACTGCCTTTCCCCTAACTGGTGAAGCCATCCTCTACACCGATGGACAAATGGTAAGCTCTGGGAAGGGTTTGGGGCCAAGCAATGTCTTTCTAGCTGAAATCAAGATTTTAATTGAAATTACCAGTGGTTTCTCTTGGAACACTCTAGAAGAGTGGTCTCCAAACTGCAGCCCCTTTTCTTGCTTTTATCCAGCCCTTGGGGCACTATTGCCTCCACCGTCAGCAACAGTGGCAACAAGGCACTATTCCACCGATACCAAGAATGCGGTTCTATTTCCCCCACTGGGACCATGTTGGGGGCCACCACCCCCCCCCCCCCACTGGCACCATGTTGGGGGCCACCACCCCCCCCCCCACTGGCACCATGTTGGGGGCCACCATCCCCCCCCCCACTGGCACCATGTTGGGGGCCACCATCCCCCCCCCCCACTGGCACCATGTTGGGCCACTATCCCTCCAACTGACACCACAATGGGTCATTATTATTCCTCCCACTGACACCAACGACGGGGCAGTATTCCTCCCACTGACACCAACAATGGGGCAGTATTTCTCCTACTGACACCAACAATGGGGCAGTATTCCTTCCACCAATACCAAAAAGTGGACGATGTTGACTCCCACTGACACCAGGACATTTTCTACTATTGCTGGCCACAATCCAGCCCACCTAAAGATTGAAGAACGGTAAACTGGCTTTTGTCTAGAAAGTTTGCAGACCCCAGCTTTAGAAGATACTGTAATTGGGGCAATTTGCAAGCCACAGGTTCCTGCTATTCCTCCCTGGTGGTCATTACATTTAGTACTGGTTCACATTGCTGCAGCTTTGAAATCGCACTACATCAGCAGGATTTCAAAGACGCACATCAGTGCAAATTGCACCTCCAACTTCATTGAGGCTTGCAACATCATTTAACAAAAGTCTATGCAAGTTGGAATAAAATTCCCAAAAAAGTAGCGCAGGAAACTTTTTCAGAGTCACAAAGATTTGTCAGCAACGGGGTGCAATCCGTCATGCGATTTTGAACTTGCATGACAAATCGCACTGTGTGAACCAGGGCTTAGACGGACTAGAAGTTTGCAATAAAAATACTGAAAGTATATACCCACCCCATCATCTCAGGAAGGTAAGCTTCTACTGGTTCATAGGAGTAGATTTTTTATTACAGACCTGCCCTCTTCCACATTTAAATTTAAATATATATATATTTTTCCCTCAAAAATAATTTCGAACATTGTGTGTGACATTTGTGCAGTAAAGTCCATTTGTTCCAAAATCGAATGTTAAAAGCAAACTCAATTTTGAACTACCTTGGAAGAAGATTCATCATTCTGTTGAACATAGTGCAAATTTATGAATGCATTTTTTGTTTGAAATTCTACTAGGAAGTTACAGTTATGATAGGAGGTTTAGGAGTCGCAAACCAGCTTTTAAAAAGTGTACTTGCCTAGATGGAAACTGAAGAGTATTCAAGTTCCAGCCCTTAGCTGTCAAAGAGTTGGACAAGCGGTAAATGTCAAATGTATCTGATCCCAGCGCGATGACAGACACCTCTGGATTTCCAAAAACAAAGATTTCCTTGACCTTTTGCAACCTTAAAAGATATAAGCAAATCATACGACATTATTAAGTTAAATACTAACCCCATCAGTGAAGATAACCAGACAAAAAACACTCATGACCCACCACTAAGGCCAGCCATACATGGTGCAAATTTTTTCCTGCAACCGCGGAATTCCCCCATCAACGCAGACAGTGCCGACGTAGGAAGCCATTCCTCACATCGCGCCTGGGTCCTCCGACGGTCATAGAGATGACTGGTGACCATCTTCTGGCCATACTTCTCCTGTGGATCATGGGAGTGCACTTATTTCTGCACTCCTGAGACCCAGATTTAGCTGACAGCAGACTAAAGTCTGCCATTGGCTGACATCACAGAGCCAGAGATACTGACAATTAGGGTTGTCCCGATACCGATACTAGTATCGGTAACGATGCCGAGTATTTGCGGGAGTACTTGTACTCCTGCAAATACCCCCGATACTAAAATAGAATACTTCCCCCGCCCCCCATATTGCAGCCATGTATGTCCCCCATATCTGTATATATGATGCCACCGCCGTTAATCCCCTGCATTACAGCGTAGCGTAGCGCCACGCACGCATTACAAGCTTCCGTTGTGAATACTTGTAAAGCGCGCGCCGCCATGCATAGACACTCACCTTCTCGGGATTGGACGGATCCGTCCAATCCCGAGAAGGGGAGTGTCTATACATGGCGGTGCGCGCTTTACAAGTATTCACAACGGAAGCTTGTAATTCGTGCGCGGCGCTACGCTGTAATGCAGAGGATTAACGGCGGTGGCGGCATCATATATACAGATGTGGGGGACCATACATGGCTGCAATATGTGGGGGACCATACATGGCTGCAATATGTGGGGGACCATACATGGCTGCAATATGTGGGGGACCATACATGGCTGCAATATGTGGGGGACCATACATGGCTGCAATATGTGGGGGACCATACATGGCTGCAATATGTGGGGGACCATACATGGCTGCATTATGTGGGGGACCATACATGGCTGCATTATGTGGGGGACCATACATGGCTGCAATATGTGGGGGACCTACATGGCTGCAATATGTGGGGGACATACATGGCTGCAATATGTGGGGGACATACATGGCTGCAATATGTGGGGGACATACATGGCTGCAATATGTGGGGGACATACATGGCTGCAATATGTGGGGGACATACATGGCTGCAATAAGTGGGGGACATACATGGCTGCAATAAGTGGGGGACACATTTAAAAAAAAGTATCGGTATTGGCGACTACTTGAAAAAAAGTATCGGTACTTGTACTCGGTCCTAAAAAAGTGGTATCGGGACAACCCTACTGACAATTTTAGGATCCGCCCAGATGCCTGACCGGCAGCTGGCTCAGCCTCTAAGTGAGCCATGGAGAGCGTGAATCAGCCACTCCCATCCCCTCCCCTGCCTTGTGCTCCAGTGAGCACTGGAGGGGCAGAGCACAGAACGGTGATTGACAATCACCACTCTGTGCTCAGAGTGGACCCAAGAACTTAATGATCAGTGGTCTATGAATGCTCAGTTCATGGTGTAGAGTCGGCGGGGGACAGATGCAGCATGGATCCCATGGTCCCAGCAGTAACGTGGGTAGTCCGCAGTGTTGCTACATCCATCTTAGGCTGGATGGTCGTGACAAGCACATACAATAAAACCCTGGTTTGCGAGCATAATTTGTTCCAGAAACATGCAAAGCACTTGTATATTAAAGCATTTTTTATAGGATATATGAGAAGAGGGGCACCTCTAAGCGTAGCAATAAGTTGCTAAATGTTGTACCTTCATTAAGGGCCAGTTCACACCACGTGAGGTCCAGTGCGTTTTTTCTGCATCAAAAACGCATGGAAAGTAGGTTATATGGTTTTCAATGGCATAGTTCACACCAGTGCTTGCAGTTCCAAAAAAAAAAAAAAAAAGTAAAACATGCATTTTACCTGCACTGGAACGCTGTAAAACACACCAAAAACACACTGGCACACACCAAAAACACACTGGCACACACCAAAAACACACTGGCACACACCAAAAACACACTGGCACACACTTGTCCTTCCTTAAGGTTATTTAAAAAATAATAGGGGTCAAAAAAGGCACTGGACTGCATTAAAAACGTACCAAAAATGCACTGGAATACATCAAAAACGCGCATGCAAAAATAGCTCCTGGAACGCATCCGGATTACGTTTCTATGGTGTGAACTGGCCCTTAATGCAACCATATTGCTACACTTAGAGGCTCCTCTTTTCTCTTTTATATTCAGTTGTGATATGACGCTACTCTTATATCAAGACATCGCTTGTATATCAAGGCAAACAGTTTTAAAACATTTTGCTTGTCTTGCAAAACGCTCTCAAACCAAGTTACTCTCAAACCAAGGTTTTACTGTATATCTTTTGGAATACACCACTTTATACAGTACACACCATTTTGCGATACATGATGACTTTCTATTTTTGCACCCTTTCCTTTCCCTGAACAAGGAAAATGCATGCAAATCCGAAACTTGTTGGAAATTGCTATGTGAACACCTTCAAGGACTGACCTGCCACCTTCTACAGGCCACTATTGATGCTCCAGCATATTCAAGGCCAAGGCTGCTCTCTGTAACATTTGCAAATATGTCATCATATTTGTATGTTGTTCATGTCTATTGACCGTATGGTGTTCGCGTTTCGTTTAGTGTTCGATTATTCGGTTTTTTTTAATCAACTAATTTCGATTAATTATAACGCACATACATTTTTCGGATCACCACTAATATCCACAGACATCTCCCCCCACTGTAATATCCACAGACATCTCCCCCCCACTGTAATATCCACAGACATCTCCCCCCACTGTAATATCCACAGACATCTCCCCCCACTGTAATATCCACAGACATCTCCCCCCCCCCACTGTAATATCCACAGACATCTCCCCCCCACTGTAATATCCACAGACATCTCCCCCCCACTGTAATATCCACAGACATCCCCCCCCCCCCACTGTAATATCCACAGACATCTCCCCCCCACTGTAATATCCACAGACATCTCCCCCCCACTGTAATATCCACAGACATCTCCCCCCCACTGTAATATCCACAGACATCTCCCCCCCACTGTAATATCCACAGACATCTCCCCCCACTGTAATATCCACAGACATCTCCCCCCACTGTAATATCCACAGACATCTCCCCCCACTGTAATATCCACAGACATCTCCCCCCACTGTAATATCCACAGACATCTCCCCCCACTGTAATATCCACAGACATCTCCCCCCACTGTAATATCCACAGACATCTCCCCCCACTGTAATATCCACAGACATCTCCCCCCACTGTAATATCCACAGACATCTCCCCCCACTGTAATATCCACAGACATCTCCCCCCACTGTAATATCCACAGACATCTCCCCCCACTGTAATATCCACAGACATCTCCCCCCACTAATATCCACAGACATCTCCCCCCACTGTAATATCCACAGACATCTCCCCCCACTGTAATATCCACAGACATCTCCCCCCACTGTAATATCCACAGACATCTCCCCCCACTGTAATATCCACAGACATCTCCCCCCACTGTAATATCCACAGACATCTCCCCCCACTGTAATATCCACAGACATCTCCCCCACTATAATTTCCACAGACACCTCCCCCCACTGTAATATCCACAGACACCTCCCCACTGTAATATGGTCCACATCTCCCCCACTGTATAGGAAGATTAGTGCTTGCTTAGTCTTAACAGAGAAGCCGGCCGAACACGAGTAGTTGAGGCCAGGTGATGACGTCAGAGCACCGCTCTAGGCTCACCTAGGCCACCGCCACTCCGGGAGCTACGCCAAAGCCACAGCCTTTCCTTTGGTCGATGTAGCAGCGGAGCTCTGTGGATTACGTGGTGTGCCGATCCGCATATAGTGACCCGTTCGGATCACAGATCATTTACGATCCGTTGCACCACTAGTACCGATCAAAATAATTTTGATCGATCAAAATTTTTTACGATTAATCGAGGAATTCATCTTCAATTTCCACAGCCCTATAAATTTTCCTGTTGTAGTTTTGCATAATAAGCCTAAATACATCCCAACATGTTGTGACTTTTTAGCCACTCATCTCTACTATAAACAACAGATATTTAAAACCTGTTCTTTACGGAATACAGATAATGAGGCATATATACATGGAAAACCTGTAACACACATTTTATAACATGTAACCTGTGCAAGATGCAAGCAGAAGTGACTGAGCACAAGCAATAATTCATAGATTTCTAGATAAAACCTACTCCTTTATGATGAACCGTGCAGTAGTAATGATCTTTTTAGTGGCGTCAATATATCCATCTTCTCCAATGTGCATCATTGTGGCCCAGCAAGCAGCTACTATACCACCAGGCCGGGAGCCAGCAATAGAGGGAGAGGCATAGAGGCCGCCTGGCCAGTCTGATGCTACAAAGTATTGGTACTGTCTGTATTCCTTGTTGCTGTACAGTATTACAGAGGAGCCTTTCGGTGCATAACCATACTGGAATTAGAAACAGAAAGTTTACTACAAACATTTCTGACATACAGCAAGTACATTTCTTCCTTCTTACATCTGCTTTCTTGTTGGATTAACAGTGAAGTCATTACATGTTTAAACCTATAGTAATATATCAACATACCATAAAACGAGTCCATATTTTCAAGTAAAACTTTTTCCATGAACCCCATTTTTATATTTTTCATCAAACCATGTAGGACGGGGCCGAGACAGAAAGGAACACTTGGTGGCTTCTGCCAACATCATGTGTCTGAGGAGCTTTATAACACCATGGCTTCCTAGGAAGCATCCTAATGACATCCACAGGACAAGTCCTTCTCCCCGGGCTGAGCAGAGACGACAATTAGAAGTGTTGGGCTGCCCTACATGCATTGCTGCTTGTGACATGGGCAGCTGGATAAATTAAAGTGGTTCTAAAGGCTAGACATTGTTTACCTAAAAGTGGTTGTTAACCTCAGACATGAAATATGAACAAAGCATATACCTCTGTGTACCCGTCTCAATTGAGAGCACTATCATTTCTGTCTGCTGCTTTCTTCCTCTGCCATCAGCATGAATCACTTCTGACAAGTTTTCCTGACACCAATAGAAAAAAAGGTGACAGGGGAAGGACCTCCAGCCGATTGACAGCCTCAGCTCTGCTCCTGAATGAAGGGGGTGTGTCCCTTCCCTCCAATCACTTCTCAGACCTCTCCTTACTGAGCAGTGCAAAATTTGACTTCCTCTCTCTGTCCACCCTTCTTTTTTTGAAGTCTCAAGACAAGCTTAGAAATTCCTCATTTTGAATGGATGTTAAAAATAGGAGACTGCAGATAAACAGGTACAACTTATGCAGGAGGATTTGATTCATCTCTGTTCATCACCTAATAGCCACTTCACTGGATATACACCCACTTTACAGCCACTTTAACCACTAGCTGACCAGCTTACGCATATATACTGCGGCAGGTCGGCTCTTCTTCACGAACCAAAGTGCCTGTATGTCTGTCTGTGCAGGGAGGATAGCGGGCGCGAGCGTGCCTGCAGGTCCCGCAAACTTGTCTGCCGCGACCCACAATTGACCCTTTAATTTGAGGGTATTTACATCCAAATCAGATGAACGGTGTAGGAATCACAAGTTTTTATAAATCAAACTTTCACTTTTTAATACTTGGTTGCAAATCCTTTGAGTCAATTACAGCCTGAAGTCTGGAACGCATAGACATCACCAGATGCTGGGTTTCATCCCTGGCGATACTCTGCCAGGCCTCTACTGGAACGGTCTTCAGTTCCTGCTTGTTCTTGGGGCATTTTCTCTTCAGTTTGGTCTTCAGCAAGTGAAATGCATGCTCAATCGGATTCAGGTCAGGTGATTGACTTGGCCATTGCATAACATTCCACTTCTTTCCCTTAGGCCTCAAACACACGAGGGGATATGTCCGCTGAAAACGGTCCGATGGACCGTTTCAGCAGACATCTCCCATCGTGTGTATGGGCTAGCGGACAGATTTGTCCATCGGACAAATTTCAAAGCATGCTTTGAAATTTGTCCGCTACAAACCTGTCCGTCGGATATGTCCGCTGGTTAGTACGG
This sequence comes from Rana kukunoris, assembly GCA_029574335.1. NCBI lineage: Eukaryota > Metazoa > Chordata > Amphibia > Anura > Ranidae > Rana > Rana kukunoris. The sequence continues at coordinate 122,865,059 of CM056056.1, forward strand.
GAAACCAGCGGACATATCCTCCCACACATGCGTCGTATCCTGTGAATGGATCCGACGCATGCGCGCGGAAGTGTTTACTTCCTGGTGCGTGAAGTAGCGGTGACGTGGCGGCGTCAACGTCACCGCCGCGTCACCGCGCCGTCCGCCGGCGGGGAATTTGATCCGATGGTGTGTACACGCCATCGGATCAAACTCCAGATCGGACATATCCGATGGAAATGGTCCGCGGACCGTTTTCATCGGATATGTCCGATCGTGTGTACGAGGCCTTAAACTCTTTGGTTGCTTTCGCAGTATGCTTCGGGGCATTGTCCATCTGCACTGTGAAGCGCCGTCCAATGAGTTCTAAAGCATTTGGCTGAATATGAGCAGATAATATTGCCTGAAACACTTCAGAATTCATACTGCTGCTTTTGTCAGCAGTCACATCATCAATAAATACAAGAGAACCAGTTCCATTGGCAGCCATACACGCCATGACACTACCGCCCCCATGCTTCACTGATGAGGTGGTATGCTTTGGATCATGAGCAGTTCCTTTCCTTCTCTATACTTTTCTCTTCCCGTTACTCTGGTACAAGTTGATCTTGGTCTCATCTGTCCATAGGATGTCGTTTTAGAACTGTGAAGGCTTTTTTAGATTGTTTGCCAAACTCTAATCTGGTCTTCCTGTTTGAGGCTCACCAATGGTTTACATCTTGTGGCAAACCCTCCGTATTCACTCTGGTGAAGTCTTCTCTTGATTGTTGACTTTGACACACATACACCTACCTCCTGGAGAGTGTTCTTGGTCTGGACAACTGTTGTGATCTTCACTCAGGGAAAGAATACTTCAGTCATCCACCACAGTTGTTTTCCGTGGGCTTCTGGATCTTCTCTCGTTTTAAGGATGTTCCAAACAGTTAATTTGGCCACACCTAATGTTTTTGGCATCTCTCTGATGGGGTTTGTTTTGTTTTTTCAGCCTAATGATGGCTTGCTTCACTGATAGTGACAGCTCTTTGGATCTCATATTGAGAGTTGACAGCAACAGATTTCAAATGCAAATAGCACACTTGAAATGAACTCTGGACCTTTTATCTGCTCCTTGTAAATGGAATAAGGAGGGAATAACACACACTTGGTCATGGAACAGCTGAGCAGCCAATTGTCCCATTACATTTGGTCCCTTAAAAAGTGGGAGGCACATATACAAACTGTTGTAATTCCTACAACGTTCACCTGATTTGGATGTAAATACCCTCAGATTAAAGCTGACAGGAAAAGAGATGCCCCAAAGGTATAGTGTGGATGACAACAAGGAGTAAATAGGTGCTAAAAAGTCTGCAGTTAAAGCACATCTTGTTTGTTTTATTTCAAATCCATTGTGGTGGTGTATAGAGCCAAAAAGATTAGAATTGCATCCATGTCCCAATATTTATGGGACCGACTGTGCAACACACATATGACTATATAAATATATATTGGCACAACACCCCACCCTGGGGTTTACCTTGTGGGTATCTGCTGAGATGCTGGTCACTCCTTTCACTCTGAAGTCGAATAGTGGAAGGGAGAATCCGGCTTTCTCCATAAACACAATCAGGAAACCACCCAAGCAGGCATCCACATGAAACGGGATATTGTATTTTAGAGCCAGCTATTAAGGGAAATAAATGAAATGATTGAAATGTACTTATTACATATTGCAGTAGACATAATACAGTGAGGGATGATGGTAGCAAGTCTTGAATACTCTGCAATTTATTACCCAACTCGAACCAGGAATTTCAGTAAATCTCTGTCTCAGTGCCCTCTTACAAAGCCTTGCTTACCTTGGCAACTTCTTCTACTGGGTCAATAATGCCATGAGGGAACTGTGGGGTTGAACAAACCAACATGGCTGTGTTCTTTGAAATCGCTCTTCTCATGGCCTGTTAAAATAAAGAGAATATAAGCACACTTCACATTGCAAGACTTAAAAAGTAACTATAGAAATTAATGTATTAATTGTTTACAATTTTTTTTTGTATTGTGGTATGGATGCAATAGCTGAAGGGGGTAGTGCCATCTCCACAATGCCCAAGACAAGAGCTTTCTGCCTTCTTTGTAAGGCAGGAAATCACTTTTACAGGCAATGCCTACTTTTACTACTATTTTTTATTTTTTGATAAATATGTCAGACAGACAGATTGATGTTGAGAATCTTAGTAATGTTTGCTGATGTTCTAAAAAAAATTGTTTCTGTATTTACACTGTAATGATAAATCTACATAAGTTCAGCCATGTTTGGCTATTACATATGCAGCCTGACCTTCTAAATGATGGTGACTGGTCCTCTTTATGTTCACAGAGAAATGGCATTTCCAATTTAAACAAAATAAATTGGCCAGTAGAAGAAAAAAAAAAAAAAAACACACACACAAAAACCTACATACCTCCAATTATTGCAGAATATATAACTTTAAAAAGACACAATTACCTTCACATCCACTTTCATTGTTTTTTTATCCAAGGGAATGTGCACCATCTTCATTCCAAAATAATTAGCTGCTTTGTCAAACGCTGCATGGGCACTTACAGGGGCGATGCTATAAAGCCAAAAACATAAGTAAAATGCCTGGAGTTCCATTTACAGTATACAGATACACAGTGTTTAGTGGACTAAAACATTTTAAAAATCGACTAAATGATTTTAGTCTACTAAAATACGACTAAAACTAAAATGGCAGTTTAGTCAAAAGACTACAATGGGACTAAAACTAAGACTGGCCATACACCTATAGATTATCTGCAGATTTTCTATGGTCAGTTGAAAAAAGTGGAAGAGATTCCTCCATCTACACTGAACTGTGTGGATGGAAGAAACTCCCACTTTTTCCATCTAACCACAGAAAATCTGCAGATAAAATATAGGTGTATGGCCATCTTTAAATGCCATTTTAGTCAAAAGACTGAGGGCTCATTTCCACTGGTGTTTTTACAGCCACTTTTTATTAGCCTTTTTTACAGCTTAAAAATGCCTGTCCATGTTTATTTTGTAAAAAGAAAAAAAAAAAAAAAAAGCTGGAGCTCAAAAACGCTGCGGTAGCGTTTTTGCGCGTTTAATGTCTGGCATTTTTACAGCTCTATTGCTGGAGCTTCAGAACGCACTGGTCCTGCGTTTTCTTTGCAGCTTAAAAAAGTCTCAGCCATCTACAGCTCAAAAACGTCATGGTGGGCATGAGGCCATAGACTAACATAGACAGGCGTTTTTAAGCTGCAAAAAATGCTCAGAAAAGTGGCTGTAAAAACGCCAGTGGAAATGAGCCCTTAGACTAAAACTAAATCGAAATTTCACTTCAAAATGTTTATACCTCAATGCCATAATTGAGAACATATTCGATTGTTCACTCCAGCAGTATATAATGAGTTTGGAAATTGTAGAGAAATGTCAATTTAATTACACCCATTAGATTTAAAAAAAAAACAATTGCAGAACACTAAAATGGGACTAAAGCTAAAATGCCATTTTAGTCCCAAGACTAAGACTAAAATTGAAATTTGCTGCCAAAATAACACTGCAGACACATACATACAGTGCTGTGGAAAAGTATTTGCCCCCTTCCTGATTTTGTTTGCATATTTCTCACACTTAAATGATACAGATCATTAAACACATTTTTATATCACACAAAGAACCTGCGTAAATTCAACATGCAGTTTTGAAATTATTTAATTATATATAAAAAAAAAAAAAGGAAGAACTGATCAAGCCGAGGTAAATTTCCACACCCTGATTACTGCCAGACCTGTTGAATAAATAAATTATTTAAAGCAGAGCTTCAGGCTCCTTCACCAAAATATAAAAGTCAGCAGCTACAAATACTGTAGCTTCTGGCATTTAGTATTAGGACACTTACCTGTCTAGGAATCCAGCGTCCTCACCCAAGTCGTTTTTTTCAATGCTGCTGCCGCCATATCGGCTTGCAGTTTCACGGCCGGTTCCCTACTGAGCATGCACGAAGTGCACTGCGCTTTGTGAATGACCCGGCCACGTGGGAAGGAGGGACCGAACTGCAGTGAACTTAGCCGGAAGTGGGAGCAGGTAAAGAAATTCCCGGAAGTGATGAAAAACAAACTACATTTATCAGTCTGGAAAAAGTTACAAAGCCATTTCTAAGATTTTGGGACTCCAACAATTCACAGTGAGAGCAATCATCCACAAATAGACCTTCTTCTGTAAGAGAAGTGAATTATTGCACTCGGTTTGAACAGAGATTACATATGTGGGCGCGACTTGTGCATATGTCCGCTTCTGAGCATGAGCATCGATGGACGCAGCAGGTTCAATTACATTTTTTTGTTATTTTACTTTGTTTTTTATTTATTTTTTTACACTGTCCCTTTAAACCACTTCCATACCGTAGGACGTCATATGACATCCTGGTCTTTGGGGTGGGGGGGGGGGGGATATCTGAATGATGCCTGCAGCTACTGGCATCATGCAGATATCTTTCTCTTCTGCCAGCGATTCTGCGAACCACAAGAATGATCAAATCGGCAGTTCCGTCGCTTCGTCGTTCTTATAGGCGGTGGGAGGGGATATTACCCCCTCCCGCCGCCATCCGGTGCTTCTCCAGGCTCTCCCGTGCCATCAGGGGCCTGAAGAACGAATCGGCCGGCGTCGGATGAGGATCATAGAGAGGACAGGTGACCAGATGGTCATAACTATGACCATCGGATGTCTGGGCACGACACACCCGGGTACCAAGGAAGTAAACAAAGCCACTACAGCGGGTGAAGAATTTTTCTTCCCGATCTCATGCTTTCCAGCCTGGAGGAGAGATGTGGGGTCTTCTTGCCCTCGCATCTCTCCATAAAGAGGAACTGTCACTAACAATTCCTATTACAAGGGATGTTTACATTCCTTGTAATAGAAATAAATGTGATCAAAAAAATAATTTTAAATAAGTGTAAACATTTTTTTTTTTTTTTTTATTAAAAACACCCCTGTCCCCAGTAGCTCGTGCTCAGAAGCGAACACACAGGTCTCGCCACGTGCATTAGATTGTGTGCAACAACTCTAGCACTAGACCTCCTCTGTAACCTCTAAACTGGTAACCTGTAAAAAAAATTAAAACGTTGCATATGGAGATTAAGTACCAAAGTTTGGCGCCATTCCACGAGTGTGAGCAATTTTAATTCAATCTTATTTTATTAGAGAAGAGAAAAAAGAGGAGCAGAAAGACAAGTATCATTTTAAACATTACAAACAGTACAATCGAGTATATCAACAATAGGTACCGTGCATGCCAGAACATAAACATGTCTATGTTAAATATAAATGAGAGAAAAAGCATAAGTATGAGGACCACCATAAGTCTATCAGTGTTAGCAAAAAAAAAAAAAAGGGGGGGGGGGGGAGATCTGGTTGTTGTAGCTCTCGACTACACCACAGGTAGCAGAGTAGTGCTGCCACATATACAGTATAGTATACGGGAGTGCATATTAAGTTGTATGGGGGAGAGAAAATAGAAAAATAAAATTTAAAGAATAACATATGGGGTCAGAAAGTGAATCAGTAACATTCGGCAAGATAAAGACATGTATGTGGACTAATGGATTCCTAAGAATGTACTCAGACAATGAGAAAAAGAAAAGAAGCAGAGGTAGAAAAAAGGGGGAGAGATAATGGGGTAAGAATTGGGGGTCAAGTATCAAGCATCACTCCATCATGGCACCAGGGCGACATCATCCAGGCCACCTCCAGCCCAGGAAATAAACTCAGAAGAATATCGGAACATAGACCATGAAGTCCAGGTGAGAGAGAATTGTTCGCTTTTATCGCACTCCTCCGCCAACAGACGTTCAAGGTCCCTTATGCGGTCCACCTCAACAGCCCAGTCCCCAAGGGAAGGCGTAGCCGCAGATCTCCAGTGACGGGGGATCACCACCCTGCCTCCCGCCAGAAAGTGTCGTAACACATCATTTTTAACGGACTTGAACGAGCCAGGGAGTATAGATAAGAGAGCCACCTCAGGGGAGGGGTGGATTGTGGTCGCCATCAGTTTGCAGTATAGCTCGAAAATCCGTTGCCAAAATGCCTGGATAGGAGGGCAGTCCCACCAGATGTGGAGCATTGTTCCCCGGGATCTCAGACACCGCCAGCATGCATCTGACATTGTCGGGTTGAAGTGTTTGATAGTCGTTGGGCATCTGTACCATCTCGTTAGTAGCTTAAACCCCTTCTCTTGGGTCCTAGTGGCCAAGGATAGTTTGTGTGTCAGGGCAAAACACTTCCGCCAGTCAAGTGGGGATATAGGGTGGTGTAGGTCCGCCTCCCAGGTGGCCGTATACGGCGGGGGATCAGGGGAAAAAATGTCGAGCAGTAGGGAGTAGAGTTGAGATATCACATGTGTTGGAGGTTCTGCCTGTAGAAGCAGTGCCTCAAATCCCGTCGGTTCAGCCAGGATATCTGGGATGGATGGCAGGGTTCGGATATAGGAAGTGGTCTGTTGCCTGTGAAGCCACTGCATAGGGTGTCGGGAAGTTGGGTCGGCAGGGGTATCAGCTCTTAGAGTGGGGTCTGATCTAAGGACCTGGGCGATTCTCCTATGATCCTCCTTACGCCACGGTCCAAATCTTGTTACCGACAGAGCAGGTAGAAAAGCCGGGGTCCCAAAGAAGGGAGTCAAAGGCCCCATGTGGTTCGACAGACCCCCTCTGGATCGCAAACGATCCCAGATCCGAATCGTCTGTAGAGTAAGGTCGCTGAGAGGGCCCAAACTCCCTCGATCCGTGGGTAAGGTCCATGGGAGAGCAGGGAGTTCAATTGGGTTCATGTGGCTTTCCAACTGGACCCAGAGCTTGGTTGAAGAGTGATGGAACCAATCCAATATACGAGTGAGCACCGCTGCCTTATGGTATAAGGAGGCGTCCGGGGCTCCAGCTCCCCCTCTAGCCTTTGGAAGGGATAATGTTCCGTATCGTATTCTGGGACGGGCAGCATTCCAAATAAACTTGGAGAACATCAGGCGTAGTTTCTTGAAGTACAAAGTAGGTATACGAATAGGTATAGTTTGAAACAAATATAGGAACCTAGGAAGAACATCCATTTTTAGAGCATTCACTCTACCTAGCCATAAGAGCCGTTTAGACGCATAGGTGGCTAAATCAGCTTGGGTCTTAAGAAGGAGGGGGGTAAAGTTTAGGGAGAAGAGTTGGGACGCATCCGCCGGAATCTGAATTCCAAGATACCTGACGGAGGCAGAGTCGGTTTTGAAGGGGAAAGTGGTCGCTATTCTGCGTAGAACCGAGTTGGACAAAGATACGTTAAGGATTTCCGATTTATCGTAATTCACTTTGAAGTTGCTAACTACTCCGAATTTCTGAAACTCCTGCAACACGGAGGGCAGTGTTGTATGTGGATGTGTCACGAACAGGAGCAAATCATCCGCAAAAAGGGCGAGTTTGGTGTGGGTGGGTCCGATTGTTACGCCTTGGATTGAGGGGTTATTACGTAAAGCCATGGCCAGGTGTTCCATGGTAAGAATATAGAGGAGGGGGGACAGTGGGCAGCCCTGTCGCGTCCCGTTCGAAATAGAGAAGGCCGGGGATAGCGAACCATTCAATCTAACCCTAGCAGATGGAGAGGTATAAAGGGACATTATTCTAGCCATCATATTAGGTCCCAAGCCAATTTGTTGCAGGCATATTCGAAGGAATTGCCAGTCTACTCGGTCGAATGCCTTTTCCGCATCGACTGTTAAGAGGCATAATGGGATATCGTGAGATCGGGCATAATCAGTTAAAAGAAGAGTCTTCAGGGTATTATCTCTAGCCTCTCGGCCACTTACAAAGCCTACCTGATCTAAGTGTATTATCCCCGGCAACAATGGTTGCAATCTATTCGCCAGTATTTTAGCAAAAACTTTCAGATCGACACCAATTAGAGATATCGGCCTGTAGTTAGAGCAAAGAGCAGGGTCCTTGCCCGGCTTTGGGATGAGAGATATGTGGGCCTCAAGTGCTTGTGGAGGGAATAGCGAGCCTCCTGTCAAAGAGTTGAACACCTTGGTGAGAAAGGGTGTGAGAAGGGCAGCGAAAAGTTTATAAAACTTGGGCGTGAAGCCATCCGGGCCCGGGCTCTTTCCACTCGGCGTACCCACTATGGCTTTGGCAACTTCATCTTCTGTGATAGGAGTCTCTAAATCAGCAATGGCGTCAGCATCTAGTGTGGGAAGTGCGGTTTCCGAGACATAAGACAATTGGTCCTCTATCCCGGTACAATGGGAGCCCGTTGGTTGAGTCGCAGGGATATTATATAGGGCTTGGTAGAAGTCCCTGAATTCCTCGGCCATCTTGGTCGGTGAGGAGATCAATTCTCCCCGCGCCCCCCGGATGTGGGGCACAAAAGTGGAAGACACTTTAGGGTGTAGAGAGCGAGCCAACGATCGACCACATTTATCCTGAAACTTATATTGATGGAAAGCGAGCTTACTTGCATACGAGCGTGCAGAGGTCTCATAGAGTTCTCTGAGTCGTGATCGCGCCATAGAAACATCCGATAGTGTTGACACTGTCGGGGATCGTTTGTGATCAACTTCCAGTTCTCTCAGTGTACGAATTGCTGTCTCTATGGCGGCCGAGCGCTCCTTTTTCAGGCGAGCACCCATTTGGATAAAGGTTCCACGCAGAACTGCCTTAAGCGCCTCCCATTGAAAGGGCATCGCAGTCGTATCCGAAGCGTGGTCAACAAGAAAGTTAGAGATTGTGTCAGAAACCGTCTGTGTACAATCCGAATCCGCAAGCAGTGAATCATTCAAGCGCCACGTCCACTCCTTAATAGGGGTGGAAGGGATCGAAAATGTCAGGTGGATAGGGGAGTGGTCAGACCAGACCATCGGGTCTATGTGGCATTCAGGAGACCAGTCCAGGCAACTATGGTCACTCAATAAGTAGTCTATGCGACTATAAGTGTGATGTACGTGAGAGAAGTGGGTGTAGTCACGGGACTTGGGGTGCAACACCCTCCATACGTCTACAAGACGCAGTTCATAGAATGCTCGCTTCAGTGCTCTCAGTTTAGGGAATGAGACACAAGATCGCGAGGTGGAGGAATCCAAAAGCGGCTCCAGAGGGGTGTTAAAATCACCGCCCAGTATGAGTTTACCCTCCATGAATCCCGATAGAACCTTCAAGTATGCCAGCGCAGACGGTACTTGATTGGTGTTGGGAAGATAGATGTTTGCTACTGTGAATTTGGTACCCCATAACAGGAATTTCACAAAGATATACCGCCCACGAGGGTCAGAGAGCTGATCCAGCACTTCTACAGGGAGTGTTTTATGAAAGGCAACAGACACTCCCCTGGTCTTCTGGGCTGGGTTAGTGCTATGGAACCACCTATTGAAATATCTGTTGGAACAGGAAGGAGTGGAGGAGGAGCGAAAATGCGTCTCTTGAAGAAGAAGCACATTTACCTGGCGTTTGTGCATGTGATAAAGGATTTGACCTCTCTTGGAGGCAACATTAAGGCCATTGACATTATACGAACAGAATTGTAGCCTGGGGTGAGAGATCACTGTTTGGGCCATGATGGAGTGATAAGGAAGAGGAGGAGGGGGAGGGAAGGGGAGGGCAGGAGTGGGGTAACAGGGGTCAGAAAATAGCAGGGGAGGGAGAATGAAGAGGGAAGAAGTGTGGAGGAGATTGATCAGAAAGAGCACCTTGTGAAGGCAGCTCAAAAAAAAACTATTGGTGTCCGTGAAAACGAAGCACCTCGTGAAATATCACGCGCTAGGCACGAATCGTGCCAAACCTATTTGGAAAAAGAGAACAAGGTAAGAACAGCTGAGTTGTGATCCCGACAACTCAGCAGGCATATATAACGTAAGTGTAAAACACCCAATAATCATGGCATCCAATGCATAACTTTCAAGTAGCGAACGAGCATAACATGAGGCTAACATCATAGGTACTTTTAGACATCTTTAAGCAATATACTAGAACGTGTAAGTGAGAAGAGAAAAAAAAAAAAAAAAAAAATTAAGAAAACCCCCGCTGCGGACAGAATAAAGGCAAAAACATTTCCATATGGTCCTATAGGGACCAGACAAACCAGACGTTATAGTTATGGCAGCATTATCCTTAGTCGTTGTCCCAGCTCGGCTCGGACAACATAATAAACGCACAGCAGCTGCTACTAATAGGGCACACGATACCTGAGCTACAGGGATACAGGAGATTGGCACCGAAGGAAGCCCCGGGAGCCCCAGGACAAGCCAAAAGACCGCGTCCAGGGACCCCCAAGCCAACCCGCGGACCCAAGGCCCCGAGAAAACACAGCAACAACATGAGCAGTTCCCCGGAAAGCACCCAATGGCCCCGCCCAGCCCAGACCGCCCCCCCCCCCCAATAAAGAGAGGGGAAGAAAAAAGGAACATGCACAGGCATCAAGGGACAAATCTATAGAGGGCATCGCAGCAAAACCCGAAGGGCAGCCGCGACGCCGGTGCAGTCAGGGCAGTGCGGGACCACGGCGAGGGTTAAGGCGGCCCAGAGCCGAACGGGACCGTCACCAACCATCAGGCAACATCAACATCCCCAACCGCCCCCCCAGAGCCCCGGCAAGCACAGCCGTACCCACCGGGGACACAGAGAGAGCCCCTGAACCAAACAAGACAGTCAAGTCAATAGTGGCATTCAAAGGATGGGATAAGCAGCAGGTCATGGGAGTAGGCCACGAGTTCAAAACATAACAAAACACATTCAGGGCAAACCTGGTCGAAGTCTTGGAGAAGAGCCGCACCCTCTTGGTGAAGAGAAAAGAAAAAAAAAAAAAAAAAAAAAAAAAAAAGGGGGGGGGGGGGGGGGCAAGAAAACCGGTGTAAGTCTCACGTAATGATTCGGATCAGTCTTCAGGTGATGTGGCTCGTCGCTCTCTGGTATCGGAAGGCGCCGATCTAGACTGCGGGTACCTTCGCCGCTGTAGAGGAGGGCCCGGTAGCCGCTGGCGGTCATCTGGAGGGTCCAACCAGTTCGGGACGGTGACAGGGTCCTGGTCCAGGAAGAGGAAGAAAGCAGGAAGCTGGTCCGGATCTGACAGGACAAATTTGTGGTTATCAGCCCGGGTCACTTTGATACTGAAGGGGTGGCCCCAAGTGTACGATGCACCAACTTGACGGATCACTTCCAGTAGTGGGCGAACCACCCGTCGCATGTACAACGTGTTGCGGGAGAGATCCGGGTATAGGTGGATGGGGGAACCATGGAAGTCCAAAGGGCCTAAGCGCCAGGCCTTGCGTAAGATCTCTTCCTTCAGGGTGTAATAGTGTACCCGGCAGAGGACGTCTCGAGGGCGGTCTCTGCGTTCGCCCCCCATGCCCCCCACTCTATGCACTCTGTCCAACTCGATAGAGGACGTAACTTCCCTGCCCAGGACCTGATTGAGGATAGCGATGATAGTGGGTTTGAGATCAGCACCTGAGGTCGCTTCCGGGACCCCCTGCAACCGGATGTTGTTCCTGCGGCTTCGGTTTTCACTGTCCTCTATGCGGAGCTGGTGTTGTCGCAAACGGGAGAGGTGAGCTGTAGACGCGTTTTCAAGCGCCGTTATTCGGGTTGAGTGGTCTTCCTGGGTGGTAGCTATTGCGGAGACCGTGACCTCCGATGCCGAGACCCGTTGTTTGAGGGCAGCCAGTTCAACGTGGAGAGAAGCTTCCAACTTAGAGGCCCAGGAGTCAAAATCCGCCCGAAAGGCAGAGAGCAGGGCAGAGGTCGAGGGACCCGGGGCACCCCCTGAGGCTGGGAAAGGCATCTCTCCCAGAGCAGTGTTTACGTCTGTGTTAGGGGACAGCGTGAGGTCGGTCAGCGGATCCGGAGGGTCCATCAGGGGATTCAGGTGTGAACCCGATCCGTCCTCAACGGGTAGGGAAGTCACTGCAGGTGGGGGCGGAAGTTTAGTTTTGCCCGGAGTTCGGCCCGTCGGGAGTTTGTCTTTACCTGTACGAGATTCCTGTGATGATGTGCGCAGCAGGTACCGTTGGATAGTGCCTTGGTGTAGATCAGTATGGTCAGCAGAGGAGGAGCTGGAAGCAGCCATCAGCAGATCGGGTGCGAGGTAACAGAAGCACAGCCTGCGGTTGTCGGGAGAGCACAAAGCTCAGCAGTACATGTTGTCAGCCATCCATCCTCAGCCACACGCCTCCACAGATAACATGGTAGAGCGGCAAGTGCGATCCGCGCTGCAGGTGGAGGTGGCGATTCGCCGCAAGTCTATGCAGGTGGAGCAATATGGCCACCACCCCCCAGGCCCGGAGCTGGTTTCTCACTGTCCTGGCACTTCAACACACAGTTCCTGTAGAAGCGTGGCAGATCAGGCAGAGCAAGCGGCCAAAAAGAAAAATAAATAAAATAAAATAAAATAGAATGGAGGGGGGGGTGCAATGAGGCCAGAGGTGGATGTCAGCCAGGCTTCAGGACAGGAAGAAGGATGCTGTACCCTGTGATGGGGCCAAGGCCATGACCTGTCCGTCAGGTGGTCTTAGGGGCAGAGAGTGCCGCTGTGTTGTGGTCAGATGGCGTGCCGAGTGCCCGGGGGGGGGTCCGGAGGGATGAGGAAGGAAGATGGCCGCGTTCCTCCAGGAGTAGGCCTAAGCCGCGGTCTTTCCTGAGAGACGATCGCCGGACGGGCGAATTTCACCCCGTCGGGGCTAGGATAACCTCCCCAGGTAGGAAGGCAGGACGGACAGCCACCTCAGGAGACAGGTAGGGGTATGAGGAGCAGCTCACCTTGTCCCCGAAGGTCCGTGACCGGGTCTGTAGGCCGCGGGATGCAGGGGAGCAGCCGCAGGGGTCCCCAGTGAAGCCGCCCGGATGGAGATTCGCCCCGATGGCCCCAGCGGAGAGAGGGCAGATCCACAGGGGACCCGGGGGGCCACGCTTCCCCACGAGTCGCGGCGTGGATTGCAGGGAAGAGCCCGAGAGCAGTAGGCCCCAAGATGGCGGACGGCTTCCAAGGTGCAGAGTCAGTTACAGGCCAGGAGCGGGACCAGCTCCACAATGTCCTCAGCAATCGCCCGATCTGAAGCAGGGGGGATCAGGGGGCAAAAAGACTAGGCTGTGGCCCCAGCAGAGGAGGGGAAGGTGGTAGATGGAGGCTGATTTCAGTCGGGGATGTGGAGCTCAGCTCTAACGCGTCTTCCCAGCTTCACGTCCGGACACACCGTGTGAGCAATTTTAAAGCGTGACAAGTTAGGTATCTATTTACTCGGCGTAACATCATCTTTCACTTTCAAAAAAAAAAAATTGGGCTAACTTTACTGTTTCGTTTTTTAATTCAGGAAAAGCTTTTTTTTTTTTTTATTTCCACAAAGCGCTCCGGCTTTACTGCCCGTTTCCCTACGGCGCATGCGCAAGTCGCGCTGCGCCCGCCGATTGGCTCCCGCTGTGTGCTGGGAGCCGAGTGTTCCCAGCACACAACAGGGGATGGACGGGATGTCAGAAAGTACCCATCTTTTGCCTGAGACGTGTGGCCGGAATTGGGTGCAAATACCTGTCTTTAGACAGGTATCTGCACCCCCCTAAGAGGTGTCAAATGTGACACCGGAGGGGGGGAGGGTGCCGATTAGCGCGACTTCAATTTAGGGTGGAGCTCCGCTTTAAGGCCGGAGGGAGGAAGTGACATTTGACATCGATCTGGTCCTCCAAGAGCATAGAGTTGAGTAGAGGCCATCTTGCCCTCACTCGACCTCCTGCCCATCCATCCCAGGGGTAGGATAGTTTGCGCCTCTACCCATGGCCCCGGTAGGCGCCGGAGACCACTAGGACCTGGTGGATGGGGGAGGGGCACCTCTCCTGCCGACCATAAAAGTGATCTTTTCTATGGAGTGATGGAGGTCAGCGAACACATGTCCACTGACTCCCACCGCCGATCTGATCCTGTCCACCAAAACCAGATGCCCAAAATATATTCCCCATCCGTCTGGTGAAAACGGATCAGATGCTATCGAATGGAAACAGACAGATGATCCGTTTCCATCTAAATGCCCCATAGGATGAGAGCGGGTTGTGTCCGTGTCCGCTCTGATCAGCAGACACAGACCTGTCATCCACCTGCTCAGCGGAGATCAACGCATAAATTCCCCACTGAGCAAGCGGATCCTGCTTCACAGAGGTGTCCATGTGAAAGGGGCCCAAGGGACATTTCCAGGACTTTGTCTAATCCATGCTGCACCTTCTTTACAAAGCAAATCATCCCTAAATCTATGCGATTTTTAGATGTTTCAGGACAATGCACACTGTATTTAAAAAATCATCACAAAAAAAAACAGCTAAATATGAAGAGGCAACAGATCTTACATCTCTGGGTATTTAATTCCCTTCTCAAATGCCAGATCTCTGTATGCTTTACAGGCCATTAAGATGCTTTCAGTACCTCCAGATGTGACCTGCAAAACAGAAAAGTAAAACGATTGAGTGCAAATCTGTTACACAACTCTGGTGTTGCCCCACTAGCCTGACTAGCATCCCCCATCATTTCATTGACAAACAACAAGTGGGGTCTAATCCTTCATAGGTCAGGGTTTTCTATACAACAACCAGCAGAAACTGACAGCCATAAATACTCATCTACTAAATTCCAGCTCCACCTTCTATGTGTTTAAGTAGACCCATCCTATTTCACGCTGTGCATTACACCTGGGTGTTAATAGACTCCACATATAATTAAAATAGTCAACATTATGTGTTATGGCAACACATTATCCTTGCATAGTGTGTTGTGCTGTCATTCATTCTGAAAGGCACCTCTGTGCATGAATGGAATGCAGCTTTGAAGCACACTGCAAATTGTGTAAGTGATCATAGAAATTACTTAGTTTATAACACAGGGTCACACGCCTCAGCTTCAGTTTAACCCTTTCATGACTAAGCCTATTTTTGACATTTGGGGTTTACAAGTTAAAATCCATATTTTTTGCTAGAAAATTACTTAGAACCCACAAACATTATATATATTTTTATTTTTTTAGCAGAGAATCTAGAGAATAAAATGGCGATTGTTGCAATATTTTATGTCACACGATATTTGTGCAGTGGTGTTTTAAAAGGCAACTTTTGGGGAAAAATGTACTTTCGTGAATCTTAAAGAAAATATTTTTGTATAATGTGAAAGATGTTACACCGAGTAAATAGATACCAAACATGTCACGCTTTATAATTGCACGCACTCGTGGAATGGCGACAAACTACGGTACATAAAAATCTCCATAGGCGGCGCTTTAAACTTTTTTTTACATTTACCAGGTTAGGGTTACAGAGGTGGTCTAGTGCTAGAACTATTGCTCTCGCTCTGAGAATCGCGGCGATACCTCACATGTGTGATTTGAACCCCGTTTTTGTATGTGGGTGCGACTTCCGTATGCGCTCTCTTTGTTGCGTGAAGACGGGCGGTTTAAAAAAAATATATACATTTTTCTTATCTTTATAATATTAAATTGTGTGTTTTTTTTTTTACATTTTGATCACTTTTATTGCTGTCACAATGTAAACATTCCTTGTGACAGTAATAGGTGGTGACAGGTACTTTTTATGGAGGGATTGGGGGTCTAAAAGATGTCTCCTCTCGCTCCTCTGGCACAACAACCGAGCAGCTTTCAGACACATCGGTTGTTATGCCTGGATAGCCAATCGCTGGCTCTAAACAACGGTACCGAAATGATGCCTGCAGCTGCGGGCATCATCCCGGTATAACCCCCGGAAGCCGAGGATGCATATATGCGTACGCTCGGCGGGAAAGGGTTAAAAATTTTAGAGATAGATAGAGCAATGCCACTGGTTTTACGAAAGGACTTACACTTGACCTAATGGATACAGTAAATGTAGAAAAGCATTTTCAAAATGTGTAAAAAGCCAGCTGATTGGACATCGTGAAGCGAGCAGCTGTATATATGTGTGTGTTGATCTCATCATCAGAACATATTGCACAAGACAGTTTGTACAAAGATCTATGCTGTACAGAGGACTCTCCACATGCTTCCTGTTTGCTGACAGCTCAGTAAAATCAGCTGCCCATGATCCGCAACAGACAGCTGTAACCACAGACAGACACACAGCACTGAACTCCGGCTACCTTTCAAAAAGATTTAAAGCACATTGATGATCAGGGACATGTTTGATCGCCCCTGATGTTAACCCCTTCCCTAAATATTTCATTAGTACAGTGACCGTGCATATTTTTCCAGTACTGATTACTGTATTGGTGTCACTGGTCCCCAAAATGTGTCACCAACTCCCTATACACACTATTAGATTTTTGTCTTCAGATTTGCCCAAACCATATAATACGAGGTCAAACCTTAAAGGGGTTGTAAACCCTTGTGTTTTTTTTTACCTTAATGCATCCTGAGCCGTTCGTTCCCATGCCAGAGACGCGCAAACCCTCTCTGGCTGGGGTTTCGGCTCTTGATTTGATTGATTGCGGCGCAGCCATCGGCTCCCACTGCTGTCAATCAAATTCAATGATGCGGGCACCAGGGCCAAGTCTGGAGTTCTGCATCTATGGATGCAAATGCTGGACTTGGGAGCGCACCCCCTAGGGGAAGAGCAGAGAGCGCTATTGGGGGACCCCAGAGGTTGATACCTGCTGTAAAAAAACAAAAACAAACACACACACTCACACGTTTACAACCCCTTTAAAAGTTTCAATTTGTATGCAATCAGGCAGGCCCTTGCACGGCATGTTTTTTGTAAATCTAATAGTGTGTATGGGGGTCTTGGTGTCAGATTTGTCCACCGCAGTCCCGCTATAAGTAACTGATCGCCACCAATAATAGTAAAAGATAAGTAAATAAAAATTGCATAAAAATATCCCAACGTTTGTAGATGCTATAACTTTTGCGCAAACCAATCAGTATACGTTTATTGGGATTTTTGTTTTAACAAAAAAACATGTAGCAAAATACAGATTGGCTTAAACTGATGAACTTTTTTATTTTATTTAAATATAAAAAACACCCAATTATAAAAAAATAATAATTGAAAAACAAAATCAAGTAAAAAAAATATTGTTTTTATTTCTAAAATTGTCGATATGTTTTTGTTTATAGCGCAAAAAAATAAAAAAAAAACACAGAGGTGATCAAATCGCCAAAAGAAAGCCCTATTTGTGTAAAAAAAAAAAAAAAAGGGACATTAATATAATTTGGGTACAACGTCGCACAGTTGTTAAGTAATGCAGTGCCATATTGCAAAAAATGGCCTGGTCATGAAGGGGGGGGGGGGGGGGTCGGGTCTTCTGGAGCTGAAGTGGTTAAGCTTGAGCGGGTACCTTAGAAAGTAAATAATGGGCGGCAAGAGGAGTGTCCGGGAGAAGGAGGAGAATTTGGGCTCACAGGAAGTAGGCTGAACAATGACGACCATCAGAATGAAGTTATCTAGTTGCAGAAAATAAGTATTATGGAGAAAATCTCTGGATTGAAGTGGAATATTGCAGGAAAAACTACATTTGCTATGTTATTTTTTAATGTGCAATTAATTTTCTTTTTTTTTATATTGCCTTCTGTTTTAGTGTAATGCAGAAGCATGTTTTAGCACAAGTCTAAATGGACAAGTTCAAGCGAGCACAAAATAAAAAACACAACAGAAAACCCCCTTACATTACAACATCAAATCTTATTCACCACACGTTTGTGGTTTGAAAAATTCTTTAAATTTTGATGTTCTAGTCGATAGGAGTCATCAGGGTTACTAAAGGACACCAGACTCCAGACTAGCAGATTAGGAAAATTGCTTTTTATTTTCAGACTTTCAGAATAAAAACGTAGATAACTTAAGAGTTTATAGAGACTTCTTACTGTGCCACATGACTGAGGGCCTCCATTGAAGAGCGTGCACGCCATTCTCACTACTTCCGCTTCCATTTTGCGCACGCCAGGAAAGATATCAGGATGCAAGGGATTGCTCCAAGCAAATTCTCCATACACCTAAAGGAGTAAAACAATACATCAGCATCCATAAAATGTGCATTTGTGAAGAATTTTACTTTGGTAAAAAAAAACAGTAAGCAACGTGATCACAGAAAGTAGAACAGATGTAACAGACACACTTGTCTACTATGAGGAGCTAGGGTTTCATTGTAATTTGCCTACAAGTAGA
This sequence comes from Rana kukunoris, assembly GCA_029574335.1. Classification (NCBI taxonomy): domain Eukaryota; kingdom Metazoa; phylum Chordata; class Amphibia; order Anura; family Ranidae; genus Rana; species Rana kukunoris. The sequence goes on from CM056056.1 coordinate 122,883,176, forward strand.
AGAGTATTGTTCTATCACTGGGCCACGTGATTAAAAGTCTAAGGGTGGTTTCACACTGCCCCGCTGAGCCTTAACACAGATGACTACAGTCTGCATGCGGGTTAGCTGCACTTTCCCATAGACTTCTAAAGGAGGTCCTGCGGTTTTGGTGTAGATTCAGAAAGCACCTGCATGCTGCTGCATCTTTGGTGCGCTTTCTGAAAACGCAGGACCTCATGGGAAAGTGAAGCTAACCCACACAAAACCTGCGGGGTTAGCAGTGCTTTGCCCAAAGTGCAGTATCGCCGCACTGGGCCGCCCCAATAGAAGAAATGTGTGTTTTAACCTAGAGTAACCAGTGACTGGCACAGAGACCAACGCTGGCCATACACTACACAAAATGTTTTAAATTGGTTTTCAAATAATGAAAACACGGCCGTGAGAGCAAATGATAGTAAAAATTGCACCAAGTCTCCCATGACGAGCTGGCAGTCTGGTATTTGCCAACGGACTAAGAAAATGACAGTTCATAGGTGGCATGAGATCGAGTTAGTTTTATCACCTTACTAATAGAATGCATATTAGGGTTTTTCCACTATAAAACCAGTAGCCGGAGGGTAGCTAGCAGGATGTGGATGATTGGAGCTCTTAATTTGGATGGCACCCTGTCCAACCCCAGGGAGAATAGGGCTGTACCACGGGAGATATGGGTGGTAATGCAGTAGATCTGGGCGATTAGGCAAAAAGTGTCTAGCCATAAGGAAGAAACTGCTGGGCATGTCCATAAGATGTGATGGAGCATACCCACCGCTCCACATTGCCTCCAACATGTTGGTGATTGTGGTAAAAACGTTGAGACTCCGAGGACGACAATTTTGTTTGGGTGCAACGTCGTATGACCGCGCAATTGTCAGTTAAAGTGACGCAGTGCCGAGTTGCAAAAAGTGGTCTGGTAAGGAAGGGGGTAAACTCTTCTGGGGCTGAAGTGGTTAATACAGATTTTCTTTCAGACACTTCTAATCAGGATGCCAAGGAATATCTACATTTACCAAGTCAGTAAACCGTGGTTACATATTACAGCTGAAAACACCATGTTCTCAGAAGATGTTGTGTGTCAACTATGAACTTTTTTAATTACTGACTGGCATTATGGAAGGAGGTTTAGTTCCAACATTCATCTGTATACCCGGCCTTCTAAGAGGCTTCTAAGAGGCTTCTCAACCCCCCGACCTGCACTCCACCATCCTCTCTGCCTATAGGGATCAATGCTGGTTTCATGATCTACTTTATTTTATTATTATTTACTCTTGTATGCAAATACTCTTCAGTAATTCCTTCAGGCAGGAGAACCCCCCTAACCTTCCCAAACAACTATTTACAACAAAGGAATAACCTTGGAATAAAAATGTCTGCTTACCTTTACAAGCAGCTGAGTCAGCTGCTCGTCTCCACTATAAACAGTCCCAGAAACCATACCCTTCTCCCAAGACACCTCACCTAAGAAAGAACAATGTCTTTACTATTACTGGAAAATGCATCTCTGCCAGGAATATTAGTGCTGCAAACAGCAGAACAAAGAATATAAAATGAATTAGAAGATATAATAGCTCACCAAGATTTATTATCTATGGTTTATTATACATAGACAGATGAAATGTGACATTGTCTTTTTTTTTATCAGCATGATGCCGCGTACACACGGTCGTTTTTTGTGATGAAATAAAACGTTGTTTTAAAAAAACGTCATTTAAAATGATCATGTGTGGGCAAAACGTTGTTTTAGGTCTTCTGAAAAACGACCAAAAAAAATTCGAACGTGCTTCAATTTTTTATGTCGTTTTTCAGAATGTCGTCTTTTGTTTCACAAAAAATGATCGTGTGTGGGCAAAACAACGTTTTTAAACCCGCGCATGCTCAGAAGCAAGTTATGAGACGGGAGTTTCAATGGAGCAGAGTGCCGTCAAACGTGGTGTACATAACCGCGCTTTGCAAGAGCATTTTCAGAAAACGATGGTATGTAGGCAACGTCGTTTTTTAAAATGAAGTTTGAAAAACGTTGTTTTGCGAGATAAAACAACGTTTTTTTACATCACAAAAAGTGATCGTGTGTACGTGGCATAAAAGGGTTAAGTAATTGTAACATTCATCAAAAAAATATAATTATAGGATATGATATATACACACACACGCACACACACACGCACCGTATTTACTTACAAGTACTGTATGAGTATAAGCCGACACGAATATAAAACAAGGCACCTTATGTTACCAATATAGTGCCCATCTCAGTGCCCGAGAATATCTGGCGCGGTGGCCGGGCCTTCTCCCACTAGGGTGCCATTCTATGAAATAGCCTCCCTATCGAGCTCCAGGAGGCCCCTACTATTCAGGTCTTCCGTGGGTTATTGAAGACTTGGCTTTTCACGCAAGCCTTCCCTGCGTAGCCTCTCTTCCACCCTTTCTGCTGCTCTGTGCTGCTTCTGGTTCCTGGGTCCTCTTTTTCCCCAGGAACTCCTCTATGCGCAACGGGACTCTTCAGGGTAAGACCGCGCTATATTAAGATACCTCTCAACTCAACTCAACCAGAAAAAAACAAAAACTGGTAAACCTTATTTCATGGGTCTTCAAACTATGGCCCTCCAGTTGTTCAGGAACTACAATTCCCATCATGCCTAGTCATGTCTGTAAATGTCAGTGTGTTACAATGCCTCATGGGATGTGTAGTTCTACAACAGCTGGAGGGCCGTAGTTTGAGGATCCCTGCCTTATTGGCTCGAGTATAAGCCAAGGGTAAGAAATGCAGCAGCTACTGTAAGTGGGAACGAGGGTAAACAATGCCCATCTACAGCGTCATAACCGACAGGCGGACATGAACGGTCTGTCCGTGTGAAAGGGGCCCAAGAGATCAAATAGACTCCATACCTTGAAGAATAAGGGCTGTTTTGGCAGCAGTGGAAGATGGGAGTTGTAGTTTATTTATAGACATCTGAGAATGAAGGACAGTGACAGCTGCTGCCAGGGGGTTGAACTCCTGCACACTATTGGAGGGTCAGATTGGCACCATGTTACACTCTAAAATTTACAGTCGGCGTTATATGTAATAGGGTCTAAAATATGGCACTAGCCTTTAAAGCGGAGGTTCACCCAAAAGTGAACCTCCTCTTTTCGGAACCCTTCTCCCCCTCCGGTGTCACATTTGACAGGCATTTGCACCACTTCCAGGTATACCACTTCCGGCCCCTCCGTGACCGCTCGGCTTCTTCGGACGCGCTGGACATGTAAGTGTTAATTTTTTTAAAGTCAGCAGCTGCTGTATTTGTAGCTGCTGGCTTTTAAAAAAAAATTGCAGGTGAACCCCCGCTTTAATAGATACCCCACTAGTGACATTCCACCCTCTACACTGGGTCCTACACATATACACACACACACACACACACACACACACACACACAGCTTTCCAGCATATATGTCAGCTCTGAGATGGTCCTCCGGTAAAGGGAGCTCACTAGTCAGTTTTTACAACAGTATATGTGCATCAACTCTTTACTGGCCAGTTTCTAAAGTATATGCATCACAGACGTATTCGTGTTAAGGCCCGTACACACGATCAGATATTCCGACAATTGTCCGATTGGCGCGCTTTATCAGATAATCCGACCGTCTGTATGCTCCATCGGACAATTGTTGTCGGAATTTCCAACCACAAATGTTGGCTGTGCATGCTCTCAAATTGAGAACAAATGTGTTACATTGGATTATGCGATCGTGTGTTCACAAATCCGTCGGACTAAAATCCAAAGTACAAACACGCATGCTCCGAACCAGTGCTAAACATTAAAGTGAATGTAAACCCAAAAAAAATATATTTTTTTTTTGATGTCACAATGTAGAGTATAATATTTCCTATCATTTGTGCCCAGTCTTGCCACAGAGTTAATCCAGCGCTGAGTAATCCTCTTTTATGTTCAGTGAAAATGAACAGCCTTCCAGATAAAACCCTGTCTAAATCAAAAAGTCCGGAATCTCTCTTCTTGCTTTGAGTGAGAGGTTATTTACAAATATAGCTAGGACATGTTTATCATATCTTATGTTTTGTTTATCATAACATGAGGTGATATAACATCATAACACATCCTAGTAATATACAATGAACTTTGGATCACCTCTTATGATATATTTGTAAATAACCTGTCACTGAAAGCAATAACAGAGAAACAGACTTAAAGGGACACTAAAGTCAGGGCTTTTGTTTAAAAAAAAATAACAAACATGTTATACTTACCTCCACTGTGCAGTTCGTTTTGCACAGAGTGGCCCGGAAACCTGTCTTCTGGGGTCCCTCGGCGGCTGTCTGGGCTCCTCCTCGCAAAAGCTTTCCCTCTTCATGCGAGGGCGCTCGCATGGAGGAAAGCTTTTGCGAGCGCGCTCCGTGATACAGCGGCGGCCATAGCCGCCGACTGTATCACTCGGTTCCGCCCCCGGCGCGCCATCCGCTCCGATTGACAGCAGCGCTAGCCAATGGCTGCGCTGCTATCAATCCGCCCAGCCTAGCCAATCAACGGCCAGGCTGGGAACCGAAGAGGACGACGTGGACGCGCCCGGGAGATTCGAACGGTCAGGTAAGTACAACGGGGGCTCGGGGGGGGCGGTGCTGCGAGATGTTTTTTTACCTTAATGCATAGGATGCATTAAGGTAAAAAAACGTGTACCTTTACAACCCCTTTAACCTAATTTGGCAGGTTTTTATCTGAAGTCCGGTTAATTTGCACTGGACTTTAAAAGAGGATTACTCAGCGCTGGATTAACTCTGTGTGGCAAGACTGGGCACAGTTGATAGGAAATCTTATACTCTACATTGTGACATAAAAAAAATAAAAAAATTTTTTGGGGGTTTACATCCACTTTAAACAACAATAGCAGAAGTTGCCCAAAGGGTGGTGGTAAAGAGCTGAAAACCACGTGCTTTGGTGTATGTTGGCCGAAAAAGTTCTGCCATCTGTATGCAGAACAAGTTCACGGACAACGCCCGTCGGACAAAAATCCACGGATTTGTCCGATGGAAGTCCGATCGTGTGTATAAGGCTTTAGAAATCCTGATATTTCAGGTGCTATAGTAGGTGAACACGGAACACGTAATGGATGTAAAATGGGACAAAATTTGAAGAAAACCTATTACAGGGTTACAAACAAGATGGGGTCTGCAGGGTTTTTCTTAAAGTGGTTGTAAACCCCACTTTTTGACTTTATACCTACAGGTAAGCCTTATTATAGGCTTACCTGTAGGTAAAATAATATCTCCTAAACCTGTACGGTTTAGGAGATATTCCCCCTCTCAATGCGCGGCTGATTGCAGTGGCGCATGCGCAGGGGGGATCCTCGGCTGGAGGGCCGGCCGCCGCCGACCCTTGATGGAATGAAATCTCCTGTGCGCATGCGTGGGATTGACGTCATCGCCGCTCCAGCCAATCACAGCGCTGGAGCGGCGATACCCGGAAGACACGCCGGCGTGGACCAGGTAAGACCCTTCTCCTCGTTCCGAGGTAAGTATTTCATAATGAGCTAATATGCGGTGCATATTAGCTCATTATGACTTTTGCCTTGCAGGTGTAAAAAATTACCAGTTACTTACCGGTAGCTGGATTTCTACGAAGTCTTACAGGACGGCACCCTGAGAGTAGACTGGCTCACCTGACAGGAAACACAATCAAAATGAGGTTTAAAAGGCCCCACCCCTCCCGTGTGCCTCAGTTTAAGATAAGTAACCGCTCTTTAGAACACGGTATAGACAGAAACTAAGAAAAAAGGAGGAATTTAGATAGAAGTAAAAAGGGGGGGAAGTAGGCCTGCCGTCCTGTAAGACTTCGTAGAAATCCAGCTACCGGTAAGTAACTGGTAATTTCTCCCTCGTCTTCCAGGACGGCACCCTGAGAGAAAAGCAAGTAATCTTCAGGCCTACCTTAGGGCGGGACCACCGTCTGTAAGACCTTCCTACCAAACATCAGGTCTTGAGGAGACAGTAGTTCGACTCTATAATGTCTGATGAACGTATTCCGGCTGGACCAGGTTGCCGCTCTACAGATCTGCTCTATGGAAGCTCCTGCCCTTTCTGCCCAGGAGGTTGCCAGAGAACGCGTGGAATGAGCCTTAATAACAGGAAGTGGTCTACCTGCCTGTGTGTATGACAAGGAGATAGCCTGCCTAATCCATCTGGAGATGGAAGCCTTAGTTGCCTGTTGACCCTTTTTCTGCCCTGAGAAATTAACTAAAAGGTGAGGGGAAGTTCTGAACTCACTAACCCTCTCTAGGTAAACTAAAAGGCAGCGTCTTACATCCAGGCAATGGAAAGTGGCTTCCTTTTCATTGCTGGGATTTGCGCAAAAAGAAGGAAGTATAACTTCCTGAGACCTATGGAACCTGGTTGCCACCTTGGGAAGGTACAGAGGATCCTGAGCCAAAATAACCCTATCTTCAAAAACCCGCAGAAAGGGTTCCTTGATAGAAAAAGCATGCAAGTCTCCAACTCTCTTGGCAGACGTGATGGCTAACAAAAAGGTAAACTTAATCGTAAGAAATTTTACAGAAATGCTGTCTATAGGCTCAAATGGTGCCTTAGTCAGCTGCTCCAGAACCAGGGAGAGGTCCCATGAGGGAACCCTGGAAATCTGCACAGGAGAAAGTCTGTCCCTAGCTGTCAGGAACCTCTTGATGAGAGGGTCCGCTGAGAGGCTCTTCTCCAAAAAATATGATAAAGCTGCCACTTGAACTCTTAGAGTTCTGGTAGCTAAGCCTAGTTCCACGCCATCCTGAAGAAACTCCAGGATGGCGGGAGTTTTGGGAGAAGAGATCCGCTTAGTGGTGCACCAACGCGAAAAGACTGTCCAGACCTTTGCGTAGATGTGTCTGGTGACCTTCTTGCGGCTGGATAGTAGGGTATCTATGACTCTATCCGAGCAGCCCTTCCGCTGCAAGTTCCGCCTCTCAAGAGCCATGCCGTCAGGCTGAAGAACCCTGGGTTCGAATGAGAGATCGGCCCCTGCCGCAGGAGATCCGCTCGGAGAGGAAGGGGAAGCGGGGGAGCTAGAGAACAGAGCTTCAGAATGGGAAACCAGGATCTCCGGGGCCACCAAGGAGTGATTAGGATTAACTTGGTCTCCGCGGAGGCCAGCTTTTGTAAGACCCTTGGGATCAGATTCAGCGGGGGAAAAGCGTAAGCCAGACGGAAATCCCAGGCCTGGGCCAGCGCATCCACCCCCTGAGAACCCCGTCCCTGCAAAAGGGAAAAGAATCTGTTCACTTTTCTGTTTTCCCTGCAGGAAAAAAGATCTATCTCTGGAACCCCGAACCGCCGACAAACCCAGTCGAAGGTTTTCTGGCACAATTCCCACTCCCCCTGAAAAATGGGTCGACGACTCAGAAAGTCGGCCTCCAGATTGGTGGCTCCCCTTATGTGGATTGCCAGAATAGAGGGTACTCTCTGTTCCGCCCAACCCAGGATCTCCAGGGAGAGTGACAGGAGAGACTGGGACCTGGTGCCCCCCTGTCTGTTGAGAAAGGCGACTGTTGTAGCATTGTCGGAAAGGACCAGGACATCCTTGCCCTGAATTCTTTCTTCGAATGCCTTCAGAGCTTCTCCCACTGCCAGTAATTCTCGATAGTTGGAGGAGGTCCGCCTTTGATGAGGGTCCCAGGATCCCTGAGCTCGCAGTTCTTGTACATGGGCTCCCCAACCCCAAGCACTGGCGTCCGTAGTGACCTTCAGTGGATTGGTCTGACTCCACGGACGGCCCTTCAGGAGGTTTTGGTGGTGAAGCCACCACTCTAGGGAGTCCTTGACTAGGATCGGGACCCTGACCCGGGAATCGAGAGTGTCCTCCTTCCCGTTCCAGGCGGAGAGGAGGAACCTCTGAAGTGGTCTTGCGTGTAGTTGGGCCCAGGGGACCGCCGGAATGCAAGCGGTCATTCGACCCAACAGCTTCATGATCTCTCTGAGGGAGGGACTTTCTGTAGCCACTAAAGACCCGATCGTCGTCACAAGCCTCTGGAACTTCTCTTGGGGAAGAAAAAGCTTCCTTTCTCGGGAATCTATGATAACCCCCAGGTATGCCTTCCGCTGTTCCGGCAGAAGGGAGGACTTTTGCTTGTTGATTATCCAACCAAGCGACTCCAGAGTGGTCATGACGACGGTCAGGTCCGAAAGGAGCTGATCCTGACTTGGGCTGAAGAGCAGAAGGTCGTCTAGATAGGGGACGAGGGAGACCCTCTTCAGATGTAGATGAGCCATTACCTCCGCCAGGACCTTCGTAAACACCCTTGGGCTGGAGGCCAGACCAAAGGGAAGGGCAGCAAACTGCCAGTGCTAAATTTCCTGTGCGGAGGCGAGGGCAAATCTCAGAAACCTCTGATGTCCCGAAAAAAATCGGGACATGCAGGTAGGCGTCCCTTAAATCTATGGTCGCCATAAAGACGCCTTCTAACAAAAGACCCCTGAGGCTGTGAACACTCTCCATCCGGAATCTTTTGTAGAGGAGATGGGAGTTCAGGGGTTTCAGATTGATTATCAATCTGAACTTGCCGTCCGGCTTGGGAACCACAAAAATGTGGGAGTATACTCCCTGGCCTTGTTGGTCTGGTGGGACTGGGATTATGACCCCCTGTTCTGCCAGACTTACAATATTCTGGGAGAGGCCTACGGCCTTGCTGGAGTCCCTTGGGAGGTGAGTGAGGAGAAAGGTCGGGGGGGGGAAGCTCTCTGAACTCTAAATGGTAACCCTCCCTGATTATCTGCAGGACATGGGGACTCTGGGTTATGCTCTCCCAGGCAGGAAGAAACCTGGCGAGCCTGCCCCCCACCTTCCCGTCACTTGGTGTCCTTTCCGGATGGTTTGGGACTGGAAAAAAGGATCCCCCCCTTTGGTCTATCTTTACCAAAGGTCCAACGTCGGCTGGTGGACGGTCTTTTGTCCGGGGCCGGAATCTTTCTCTGGCTGGGACGAAAGGACCGCTTCCTACTCTGCCTGGGTTTTGAAGGGAATTTATTCCCCTTCTCAGAAGACCTGGACAAAGCCTGATCTAAGGCTTCCTCAAATAAGAGGGAACCCTTGAAGGGGAGTGCACCTAGGCGGCGTTTAGAGGCAAGATCACCCCTCCAGGTTTTTAGCCAGACGGCCCTCCTAGAGGCATTAATAAGGGCCCCGGTCTTGGCTGAGGCGCGAACGGTTTCCACCGCTGCGTCTGCCAAGTAGGCCACTGCCCCGCTAATAAGCTGGAGGGAATCTCGTATCTCCTTAGTCTTGGAAGAACTGGGGAGATGGTCTAGAAGCTTGGAAGTCCAGGCGTCGGCATTTCTTGCCACGCAGGCTGAGGCCAATGCAGGACCAAGGGCGGCTGCATTGGCTTCCCATGCTCTACGGAGAGAAGTGTCGGTACACCTATCCATGGCATCCTTTAAACTGCCTGTGTCCTCAAAGGAAAGGTCTGACTGTTTTGAGACCTGTGCCAAGGGGGCATCAAGCTTAGGGACCTTAAAAAAGGTGTCTACTACCTCCGTCTTAAAGGGACAGCGGCGTTTCCAAGTTTTGAACCTTGGTAAGCTTTTTTCAGGTTCTACCCACTCCCTGAGGATAATGTCCTTTAGTGACTGATGGACAGGAATGGTCATGGTTTGAGGCTTTATTAAACCCCTGTACATCCTGTCCTGGGCTGAGACCTGCTCTGCTGGCTCTTGAATATGCTCGGTAGCATAAACAGCTGCTAGAAGGCCCTCCATATCCTCAGCAGGAAACATATATTTTCCTGTCCTGGCATCCTCCTCCTCCTCTTCCTCCTCCTCCGCCTGGCTGTCAACCAGGGTTTCACTACGCAAGGTTAACTCGGACTCCTCAGAATCCGAGGGGTACACTCTACGAGCCTGTAGTGGTACAAATGGACGAGAGGCAGAAGAGGATTCCTGGGAGGAGGGGCCCGGAGCCGGAGAATCAATGTCTCTTCTATTTAGGGAAGATTGAAACTCCTTTAGGGTGGATAGCATTTCGGTCTGAACCGAGAGAAATTGCTTCATAATCTGTGAGGTCTCCTTCCCTGTTAGCTTACAGATGCATTTAGAACAGAATGGCTTGTTATGCTCAGCTGGTAATTTGTCACTACAATTGCCACATTTCCTAACACGTTTAGGAGGCTTAGCCACTCTGCTGGACTCCCCCTGGGCAACAGGGTCTTCACCTAAACATATCAGGGAGAAACATATGCCCATTAGCCCTCAACCTCTGTGATTAGGGGAGGGGGGGGGGGGTTGTTTTGGAGACAAAAACCCCCCTAAGAAAAAGGAAGGACTCACCCTTGGTGGTTTCCTCTGCAGCCATAGGAAACAGACGGTCCTCCTCCATAGTAGTGTCTTGTGCCAAGAAAAGGGCTTCCATGAACACGATCTGAGGCCGCCAGGCCCCTCTATCTCCCTGGCTGCTTTATAGTGCGCCCCGATCGCCTGCAGCGTTTGTCCGGTGGGGGCCGCCATCTTGCCGCGCGGGAGCGGAATGACGTCACGGCGCCGTGCGCGTCATCAAAAGGCGCCCGGATGCTCCTCGCGCCGCTCGAAGCGGCGCCTAACTACCCGCCATGCGGTCCAGCAAACCCCCGGACGGAGCCAGCAGGAAGGGGGAGGCCTTAGCCCAACCTCCAAGGTAGGGAATCAGGCGGGGGGAGAGAGGATGTGGCCTCTTCGGAGCACTGGAGAGCCCTGCCCTCCTAGGAGGCTCCGGCGTCCAGGGGAGTCTGTGTCTTCTCCTGTTCCCCCCTGGACTAAGACGACGGGGGAAACCCCCCCGGGGGGGTAGCAAGCTACACCGGACCCAACGGCACCCGGTACCTGCGGTCCGGGCTCCGGGGGGGGGGGGGGGACCACCAGCCCCAGGCTTTAGGTCACGAAGAAAAAAAAAAACGTTTCGCTGAAAGGGAAACACAATCAGAACTGAGGCACACGGGAGGGGTGGGGCCTTTTAAACCTCATTTTGATTGTGTTTCCTGTCAGGTGAGCCAGTCTACTCTCAGGGTGCCGTCCTGGAAGACGAGGGAGAAAAAAAAATATATATATATATATATATGCAGGTTTACAACCGCTTTAAGTTGAATTTCTTTGTAAGTCTGACTCGGAACAGTTCAATTTTTTAAGTAACTTTTTGGGATAGTATGGGGAAGGGTTAACACCCCTGAATAATTTGTTTTGCTGTACGTGCACCTGTTCAGAAGATTTCACCTCACTTTCTGTCCCTGTGATATTTGGATTTTGAAAATTTTGGATTGCTGTAGAAATAAGGATTAGTGATAAAGCGTCGGTGGAGACACCTTTTTCCCAAAATAACTCTAAGGCCGCGTACACACGTCCGAGAACCTCGTCGGGCTAAACCCATCGTTCTGCCCGACGAGGTTCCCGATGAGCGGTCGGAAAAGCTCATCGAGCCAAAGTCCTCACTGAACAACGAGGAAAAAGAGAGCGTACTCTCTTTTTTGGCTCGATGAGCATCCCGACGGGACGCTCGTCGGAAGTGTACACACGATCGAGCTTCTCGCCAGAATATGTCTCCCAGCGAGCTTCTCGCTGGATTCTACCGAGAAGCTCAGCCGTGTGTACGGGGGCCTTACAGGAGTGAATTTCCCTTCCTAGGGGTAGATTTCCTCTCACTTCCTGTTGTCTCCCTCTGTCTAGGTAGGAGTCATTTAAATCGGATGTTTGAAACCCAGGGACCGCCTGTATTCTATAACATGGTGGGGGAGAGCGTCCCATCTGCTGGCTTCTTTCCTTCATGGTGTGCACATTGTGAGACTAGATTGTAATGTCTGGCAATAGAACAGAGAAACAGTGGAAATATGAAGCCTAGTGAATTTAGTGCAAGTACCCTATATATTCGAGTATAAGCCAAGTTTTTCAGCAAATTTTTTGGTGCTGAAAATGCCCCCTTAGGCTTAAACTCGAGTCACCTTTTTGCACCTGATCTCCCGGACTTTGGGGACCCGGTACCGGCCAGCCGTAGGTCCCCTGGACCCCAAACTTCTCTTCCTCTACAAGTGTGCAAAGTGTGATGTCCGGGGGACCCAAGGTCGGGGAGCACCGATTTTTCAAAGTCGGGCACCCCTTCCATAGACACCCATGTTAAACTGTAATTTCTCCGGTAACAGCTGTAGGTCCCCTGGACCCGAAACTTGGAACACATGTAACCTGAGTTCTCTTCTACAAGTGTGCAAAGTTTGCTATCTGGGGGACGACCGATTTTTCAAAGCCGAGCACCCCTTCTATATACTCCCATATTAAATGCAAGTCTAGTCATGGACACAGTGGGGCACAGTGAGGCAAAGTGAGGCATGCAGATGGACACTCTAGGCTTATACTCGAGTCAATATGTTTTCCCAGTTTTTGTTGTGGTAAAATAAGGTGCCTCAGCTTATATTTGGGTTGGCTTATACTCGAGTATATACAGTAATTAAAGCAAACAATGCATCTAAAAAACAGTTAACCACACATGTCAAGTTATTGATCGACCTGAGAATTTGCGCATTCATACCTGTGAGCATGGGCAGTGTAGACTATCCCGGAATACGGACACAGCAATAAAACAGTGATGGATGCTCTAACTTTTCTCTAAAATAGTGTGGATTATTGTTGTGTTAGAAAGACAGGAAGTGAAAGGAAAAACTAACTAGTAGTAGTAGTAGTAGTAGGGACAATGTAATACAATCGAAGGGGCTTTTAAACCTTCCTTGCTGGGTTTAAATATATATATATATATATATATATAAAAAATGAATGGTTGTGGTGGACCTTTAAATTCTATTTTAATTTCACTGATCAATTATGGATTGTGAGTTTTCAGCGTGTACATACACCTTATTGAACATTAACAGGAAAGCAATAATTAAAATGTCATACTTAGAGCAGAATATTCCTTCAGCTTCTCCATGACTTGCTCCTGCTTCAGTCCATTGCGAGGAAGAGAGGTCACGAAGCTCACGCCATCCTTCGCATTTAACACGAGATGAGCCATGTCATTTAAAGCTTTATCCAGTTCTTTCTGGATCTGTTCAAAAAAAAGAAGGACACAACATTGTCACTTTCTAAAGCAGATGTCACTTTTTAAACACCATTTATGTCTAAAAATAAAAATTATGTAACAGAACATGTCATATCTATAGCACAGTTGCCCCTGAGAACACCACCGGTTAGTTCCACTTGCCTCACGCACACTGGACGGTTTTACAGCGGCTGTTTTGGGCGTCAGACTTTTATTTTACATCCAGTAAACTCCCCAACATGTTATCCTATAGGTCCATGATGCACACAAGCTTGTATCGGTGTTTTTTTGGCAGGGCATTTTCAAACTGGAAAAAAAAAAACCAGAACTATTGCGTTTGAAGGATAGTTTTGTAGCTGTAAAAAAGCTTGAACGCTGAAAAACACCCAACAGAAACAGCTATTCAGCGTTTATGAGCTGCACGCTTTTGAGAGAGTATAGTTGCTAAAAAATGAAAACACGGCAAAATACTAATGCCAAATTTTGGTCTCATCTGACCACAACACTTTCACCCAGTTCTCTTCTGAATCATTCAGATGTTCATTAGCAAACTTCGGATGGGCCTATACATGTGCTTTGTTGAGCAGGGGGACCTTGCGGGTGCTGCAGGATTTCAGTCCTTCACGACGTAGTGTGTTACCAATTGTTTTCTTCGTGACTATGGTCCCAGCTGGCTTGAGATCATCGACAAGATTCTCCCGTGTAGTTCTCGGCTGATGCCTCACCATTCTCATGATCACTGAAACGACAAGCTTTTTTTGTGTTTCTTCCATTTGCGAATAATCACACCAACTTTGGTCACCCTCTCACCAAGTTGCTACGCAAATGTCTTGTAGCCCATTCCAGTCCTGTGTAGGTCTACAATCTTGTCCCCGACATCCTTGGACAGCTTTTTGGTCTTGGCCATGGTGGAGAGATTGGAATCTGATTGATTACTTCTGTGGACAGGTGTCTTTTATACAGGCAACAAGAAGAGATTAGGAGCACTCCCTTAAGGGCCCTTTCACACGTGCGGACCGTTCGTCCGTTTTTTTACGGATGAAAAACGGACCGCAATGCATCCCTATGGGATAGCGGACGTTAGCGGATGAGCATCCGCTAACGTCCGTTTGCATCCGTCTCCGTTAAGCTCCGTTTTTTTGAACGGAAGAAAACCCTATTTTTCTTCCGTCAAAAAAACGGAACGGACGAAAAACGGATGTTAGCGGACGATCCATTTAACATCCGATCCGCTAACATCCGTTTTTCATCAAAATATGTAGTAAAAAAAAAGTTCTAAAAAAAAAAAACGGATGGAAAAACGGATGGAAAAACGGATGGAAAAACGGATGGAAAAACGGATGGAAAAACGGACGAAAAAACTGATCAACTGATGAAAAAAATGGACCTAAAAAACGGTCCGCACGTGTGAAAGGGCCCTTAAGAGAGTGCTCCTAATCTTAGCTCGTTACCTGTATAGAAAATACCCGGTAGCCAATAATCATGCCGATTGATAGGGCGCAGAGTTCAGTAGTACACCGCGTACAGGGCGCAGAGTTCAGGAGTACACCGTGTACAGGGCGCAGAGTTCAGGAGTACACCGCGTACAGGGTGCAGAGTTCAGGAGTACACCGTGTACAGGGTGCAGAGTTCAGGAGTACTCCGCAGGATTCGGGAGTTTGTACACAGCACGCCCCTAAACTCTGTGCATAGCAGAGTACATAGTTGAAGGGTGCGCTATGCTCCAATATTTATAAAGCTTATTTTTTCCAATAATCAAGGTATCCAACCCATGTGCTTTACCTGCCATTTTATCATAGTGTTGGGAGAGTACATTTGGTAAATGTTTAATTTTCTGATCCCTATTCAGAGGCTGCCTCACTTTAAACACAGTGATCACCCATTGGATGATCACCCTACTGTAGTGCTAAGCAGCAAATGATAAGATGTTAAAATAGGGTGGACAGGAATGGGTTGTGTTGCTTAAAGAGGAACTGCAGCCTGCTCACATAATTTATAATAAAAACATCTTTGCTTTTCTGAAGCTTCCCTCCAACCACTTTGTATATTATTTTACATATATACTGCGATTCAGTACTTGTCAATTTGTACTTGCAGAAATCTTCCTCCATCAAGTCCGGCTGCAACCATTTCACCTCTGAACAGCTAAAGCTGCTGCCTGCTCTCATTGGCCCTCTTAGGTCTCATCCACCCTCCCTAGAAAACTCGAAGGGAGAGATGCACGATGTCGTAAGCCTAGACTTTTTACCAGACAAGAAAGAGAAAGTGGGCTGTTTAAGGCATTTATTGGCAGAAAAAAAAATGCTTTACTATCCAAAGTTAAAACAACAAAAGCAGAGCATTTAATAGATGGAAAGATTAAAAAAAAAAATGACTGAAGTTCCGCTTAAATTAATAAGCCCTAAAGGTTCTCCAAGATGTCTAGAAAATGCCAAGCAGCATGACATCATTTGTACAGACTGGAGGAGTGCAATGACCTCTAGTAAACTGCGACAGTTGGCTGAGAGGACAAAGCATGTGAGAAGAAAAAAAAAAAAGACACAATGTCCCTTGATAAAACGCACAGCTACTTTGTTTGAAAAGATTGTGCGTGTTCAAACCCATTAACCGTTTGTTGCAGAGAGAAGATTACGCCGGAGTTTGTCAGCATGGGTCGCCTGATTTTGATGAATATTTAGAGCAAACCTATCATCAGATACATTTGTATATTACCTGGTATGTATGCACATGATATGGAGGAATGTAACATTTTCTACATATTACTTTTTGAAAGCGGTCGCTGTGCTCACACCGAAACTCACTTTTTTTAACTACAGTAAATGGCTGCCACCATTTTTTGTTTTGGTTGTGTCTATCTTCCAATATTTGCTCTATTTGTAGGAGAAAAAAAAAAAAAAAAGGACACCAATTTTGTTTGGAAGCCACGTCGCATGACCACGCAATTGTCAGTTAAAGGGACGCAGTGCTAAATCGCAAAAAGGGGCCAGGTCCTTAACCTGCATAATAGTCCGGGTCTTAACCGGTTAAAGAACTGTACCTTTGTTACAAGTTGTAATTTAGGACATCCCCTCACCCCTCTAAGTGCAGCCCACTTCGGAATTAACTTCCATTAGTCTTCGCTCCAGTGGTTTTTATCACTTTCTCGCTGGGTCCTCCAATCCTGTAATCGCACAACTTGGCCCCATGTCTCCCAATCTGCAGGACCATTGGAGGCCACCATGAATACATCTCAACATAAAAATGAATGAGGCAGCAATGCACATGTGCATGATGAAGAGAACCTGGTGAGGAAGTTTTCTCAAGCAATGGCAAACAGTGAAGATCGCTGGATCATGGGCAAATGCAAATATCTATACAGGTGGGCTGCACTCAGGGGGCAAAGAAAAGTCTCGATGACAAGTTGTACCAAAAGATACAGTTATCCTTGAAAACCACTCATCATGCAAAAATGAATCCTACGATGCAGTCCCTGAAATAGATGTGCTCTTAAGCCCTGTACACACCATCGGTCCATCTGATGAGAAAGGTCTGAAGGACCGTTTTAATCGGTTCACCGATGAAGCTGACTGATGGACTGATGTGCCTACACACCATCGGTTCATGAACGGACCGATGGGGCCTACACACGATCGGTTTGGACCGATAAAAAACTAACTTCAGTCCGTTTTCATTGGTTTGAACCGATCGTGTGTATGCGGCTCTACACTCACCTCTTCTCTGAGCCACTACTTTCCAGCATTGCAGCTTCTATTAGCCTCTTTAGCATTCAACACTGCCAGGGGTGTTAGGCACCTGTGTTGCAAATCCTTCACTGGCAATGACTGCCTGAGGTCTGGAACCCATGGACATTACCAAATACTGGGTTTCCTCCTTTCTGATGCTTTGCCAGGCTCTAACTGCAGATGTCTTCAGTTATTTATTTGTGGGCCTTTCGTTTTGCCTTCACCAAGTGAAATGCATGCTCAATTGGCTTGAGATCAGGTGATTGACTCGGCAATTCAAGAATATTCCACTTTCCCTTCAAAAGCTCCCGAGTAGCTTTTGCAGTGTGTTTTGAAACATTGTGATGCGCCGTTCAATCAACATTGCTGCATTTGGCTGAATCTGGGCTGACAGTATATCTCTAAACACTGCAGAAGTCATCCGGCTGCTTCTGTCACATCAATAAACACCAATGACCCAGTGCCATTGGAAGCCATGCATGCCCATGCCATCACACCGCCTCCATGTTTTACAGATTATGTTGTGTGCTTTGGCTGTTCAAAGGATTACCCATACTTTTTTCTTCCCGTCATTCTGGTACAGATTAAGGTGGATGTAAACCAAAATTCATGAAATTTGAGCTTGGAACAAATTATTTTTTGCATATTTCTCACACTTAAAATGAATCGGGGGGGGGGGGAGAGAAAAGCTATTCAAACTTGCCCAGCCCCATGTGAAAAAGTAATTGCCCCCTTCCATGCTGAACCATGAATGAACTGTGAATGAACTGTGATTAACCACAATTTTTTGGAAAGCCGAGTTAGTTACATTTCACTTGCCATACCCAGGCCTGATTACTGCCAGACCTGTTGAATCAAGAAATCACATAAATAGAAGTGGTCTGACAAAGTGACGCACGCCAACAGATCACAAAAACCACACCATGCCACAATCCCAAAAAATTCAAGAACAGATTACAAACAAAGTAATGTACATGCATCAGTCTATGATGGGTTTCAAAGCCATTTCTAAGGCTTTGGAATGCCAGTGAACCACGTTGAGACCCATTATCCACAAATGGAGATAACTTAACAGTTGTGAGCCTTCCCAGAAGTGGCCGGCCTACAAAAATGACTCCAAGAGCATGCCGACGACTCATCCAGGTCATCATAAAACTACCCAGAACATCTAAAGAACTGCAGGCCTCACTTGGCTCAGGTAAGATCAGTGTTCACGATTCAACAATAAGAAAGACTGGGCAAATATGGTATCCATAGGAAGAGTTCCAAGGCCAAAGCCACCGCTGACCAAAAAACAAACACAAAAAGGATCATCTCACATTTACCAAAAAACATCTCGGTTATTCCCAAGACTTTTAGGCAAATATTCTGTGGACTGATGAGACAACAATTTAACTTTTTGGAAGGCGTGTGTCCTTTTACATCTGGCATAAAAACTACAGAATTTCAAAACAAGATCATCATACCAACAGTCAGACATGGTAGTGGCAGCGTGATGGTCTGGGGCTACTTTGCAGCTTCAGGACCTGGACCACTTACCATAATTGATGGAACCTTGAATTCTGAGCTCTACCAGAAAATCCTGAAGGAGAATGTCCAGCCATTAGTTTGTGACCTCAAGCTTGAGTGTACTTGGATTATGCATCAGAACAATGATCTGAAACACAACAGCAAGTCCACCGCCAAAAATTTGATTTGGATTTCCCTTCCATATAAAAAAAAAAAACAACACACAACTAAAACTATTAACACTTATATTTCTAAAAAAACAAATGCAATTTTATAGGATAACAATTAAACAAGAGAAAAAATTGCGCAAATCTAACAAAGTAAATGAACAGTAGTGAGCAGCGTCTCAAAAGTGTTATACAACACCAAGCAATATATAGAAAAAAATGAAGTCGCGCTACAAATGGCATACAGTATAACTAAAATAAATAAAATGGTGTCATTAGTGCCAAATAATATATCACATAAACAAACTTGTAAAGAACACAATCATAGTGAACAA
The DNA here is from genome assembly GCA_029574335.1 of Rana kukunoris. NCBI lineage: Eukaryota > Metazoa > Chordata > Amphibia > Anura > Ranidae > Rana > Rana kukunoris. Next base: position 122,901,949 of record CM056056.1, read on the forward strand.
TGAATATAATATCAAGTCCAAAAGGTGATTATACAGTCCATCAAGGGATATGTTTAAGTAAACAGAAAAGTTCCCAGTGTAGATAAATCCACGGACATGTGTGAGTGATGACAAACAAAGACCTCCACCGCACAGAAAACACTGACCCTTACCAGAGTCTCTGATCTCACAGAGATCAATATCAGCAAAGAGTGAAATCCATAGTCAGCAGGGAACAAAAGGAACATCCATTTATTGTAGCCAGTAGATGTATTCAGCTCAAAAGCGATCATATATCAACCAGTGGTCCCATATAGAAATCAAAAGAAATCCACATAGTGTAAAACCATACATTTATTGGGTAAGAAAGAAGATTGTGCGCACTTACATCAATCCACAGTAAAAACAGCAAAAACAGCATAAAATTCAGTAAGCCGGCCGGCGTTTGGAGCGTGTTACCCGTCTTCCGGGTCCTCACACGTGATGCGGCGACGTCAGCGCGTCGCCTCCCGACGTTTCGTCACAAAAGGGACTTGATCACGGGATCAAGTCCCTTTTGTGACGAAACGTCGGGAGGCGACGCGCTGACGTCACCGCATCACGTGTGAGGACCTGGAAGACGGGTAACACGCTCCAAACGCCGGCCGGCTTACTGAATTATATGCTGTTTTTGCTGTTTTCTTTTGATTTCTATATGGGACCACTGGTTGATATATGATCGCTTTTGAGCTGAATACATCTACTGGCTACAATAAATGGATGTTCCTTTTGTTCCCTGCTGACTATGGATTTCACTCTTTGCTGATATTGATCTCTGTGAGATCAGAGACTCTGGTAAGGGTCAGTGTTTTCTGTGCGGTGGAGGTCTTTGTTTGTCATCACTCACACATGTCCGTGGATTTATCTACACTGGGAACTTTTCTGTTTACTTAAACATATCCCTTGATGGACTGTATAATCACCTTTTGGACTTGATATTATATTCATTGTTCACTATGATTGTGTTCTTTACAAGTTTGTTTATGTGATATATTATTTGGCACTAATGACACCATTTTATTTATTTTAGTTATACTGTATGCCATTTGTAGCGCGACTTCATTTTTTTCTATAATTTTATAGGATAGATAGATAAAAACTTTAGAATCACAATAAAATAGACTACGATAAAACAGACCACATAACTGGTCTCTGTTGGAAATGTCCTACTGGGAAAGGCCATTCTAACATGAATATGCTTTGATCTAAACCAGTGGTTCTCAACCTTTTGGTGCCGTGACCCCTTGATAAAATTTCCAAAGTTGTGGGGACTTTAACAGTAAAATTATTTTCATAGCGTGGGTTGTCAGCACCCAAGGCAAGACACGTAATTTTCGCCCCTAACCCACGGACATTTAGCGCTCCCTGAGTCCCCTCCACTACAGTATTAAAACCTAATATGGTACATTTTAGGGTGTACCACCCTCCCTTTCTCTTTGTTCTCCCCTTTTACTTTTTTTCTCTCGCTTTCCTAATTTCTTCTTTTTTTCCCCCCATCCCTCTTTCTTGCTGTCTTTCTTGGTTTTTCGCTTATACTTTCTCTCCCTTTTTCTTTCTTCCTCCCCCTCTCCCTTCCAAGTATTCTCTATTTTAATTCCTTCTCCTTCTCCTTGGTGGATGGGGGGGTGGGATGAGTGGCAATGCGGGGGGGGGGGGGAGGAGTTCTGATCAGCTAACTTAGGTGCTCTTGATCAAGGTCATCTGCTGAACTGAGAACTGTAGTGGGGACATTTACTGGCAACTCTAATCACAGGTAGTGTTACCCAGTGTGTCTCTGACTTTGTGGTGTCTCGTAGCAGTGTCACCTATGCTGAAATCAGGAGATAGGGTCTCCTCCAGCTCCTCCCACCTCACCAGTCAGTGGACCTCTAGTCTCTGCCCCCCAGCCATGCCGTGAACTGAATGGGTGGCTGCAAAGAGGCTGAGTGGACGGCCGTGTGCTCCAGGAACAGCCCAGCTGGGTGGCCACCAGCTCCAGAGACAGCCCTGCTGAGTAGCCGCAAAAAGGCTGGCAGAGTGTTGCGGGCTTCAAGAAACATCCCAGGATTTGGTGACCCCTGGCAAATCATCATTTGATCCCGAAGGGGTCCCGACCCCCAGGTTGAGAACCACTGATCTAAACCATGCCATTGTAGCTCTGGCTGTATGTTTAGGGTCGTTGTCCTGCTAGAAGGTGAACCTCCGCCCCAGGCTCAAGTCTTTTGCAGACTAACAGGTTTTCTTCTAAGATTGCCCTGCATTTGCTCCATCCATCTTGCCACCAACTGACCAGCGTTATCCACTACAGCGTTTGTTGACAGGCCTATTATGATTCTTCTTCTTTTCTGAGTATGTTTTCAAACATTTGTATTTTATTAAACCGATGACAGTAACACACTAGGCTGGTGCGCCCCTCTTTTCTTCACTCTGACCAGCTTCCCTGTCCCTGCTGAAGAAAAGCATCCCCACAACATGATGCTGCCACCACCATGTTTCACAGTGGGGACGGTGTGTTCAGGGTGATGTGCAGTGTTAGATTTCTGCCACACATAGCATTTTGCTTTTAGGCCAATAACTTTTGGTCTCCTCTGAACAGAGCACCTTCTTTTACGCGTTTGCTGCGTCCCCCACATGGCTTCTTGCATACTGCAAACAGGACTTCTTACAGCCTTCTTTCAACAATGGCTTTCTCGTCCACTCTTTCATAAAGATTAGATTTGTGGAGTGCATGACCAATAGTTGTTACAGTGTTGTAATAAGAAGAAAACTGCTGAAAAATGCAATAAGATAATCACTGGAGGAAATGCGATGTCTGAGTTCAGGCTGTACACAATGTAACAAATGCCCACACTTTGCCACAGTTACCCCAGTAAATCGCAAACTGACTGGCTGGATTGTGTTTTTCATTTTAATAAAATTGTCAATCTTTGCACACAACTTTACCATTGTATCTGGGGCAACATAATCTATATTCACTACCAACGTGGTAGCCAGCTTAAATCAGGGACCCTCAGTCACATGTAAAACCAAATATCAAAGAGATAATTGGACGGTGTGTGGCATGGCAGTAATAATGTTTACTTACTTTTGTGCCAACGAATGGCAATTTCCTTATTATTCGGAAAAATTGTTTTTTGCACCGCAATAGAAGGCCTACAAAATGGAAAACATATATTAAAAATGTGGTTTGGGACACCTATCCATATGTACTGTTCTTCCTATGATAAAATCAACAAACACTGAAAAAAAAAAAAAAGGGAGTATGTCAGGAGATTGTGACTCTCTATGGCAGGGGTCTCAAACTGGCGGCCCTCCAGCTGTTGCAAAACTACAAGTCCCATGAGGCATTGCAAGACTGACAGTTACAAGCATGACTCCCACTGGCGGAGGCATGATGGGACTTGAAGTTTCGCAACAGCTGGAAGGCCACTGGATTGAGACGCCTGCTCTATGGAGTGGCTCCAGTGTGAATTGCACAGGAACCCTGTGCGTCTTCTGGTCCATTTCAGGTCCGAATTCAGCAAAAAAATAAAAAATTCTTCATGTGCGGGTATACAACCACTTTAATAACCCAATCATTTGAAGAATAAAGCGAACATCTCAGCAATACCTTGTGGATGCACTCCTAAGTCCGGCATCCATAGATGCCAAATGTAGGACTCGGCCACGCCCCTGCATCATCTAATTTGATTGACAGCAGCAGAAGCCAATGGATGCGCTGCTATCAATCTATCCAATCAAGAGCTGAGAACCGCAGGCAGAGAGGAAAAGTGCATCTTTGGCAGGGGAATTCAGGCACTGGGGTGCCGGTCACGATGGTCAATATTATATATTTCACCACATGTCAGTAACAACCCTTGCAATCCATACAAAGAAACCAAAACAAATAAGTTCAGAAATTCGGTTATGCGGGAAAAAAAAATATGGAATGACACAGCAAAAAAAGTATTGAACACACTAACTGAAATGTATTTAAAGTGGTTGTAAACCCCATTTAAAACAAACAAAAAAAAACCCTTGCAAGACAAATGCATAATGAGCTAGTATGCATATCAACATCTTTGTAAATCGTAAGTGATAGCAGGTCATGGCATGAGCAAGTGAAACTCATTTTATAGAGTCATTACACACAGTGATATTTCAAGCATTCTCTTAATTTTGACGATTATGTCTTACACCTGGTGAAAACCCAAAACATGCAGTATATCAGAAAATTTGAATATTACAAAAGACCAAAAAAAGGATTTGTAATACAGAAATGTTGAATTATTGAAAAGTGTGTCCATGTACAGTATATTATGCACTCAATACTTGGTCAGGCTCCTTTTGAATCTGTATCAATGTGGCGTGGCATGGAGGTGATCAGCCTGTGGCACTGCTGAAGTGGTATGGAAGCCCAGGCTTCTTTGATAGCGGCCGTCAGCTCATCTACATTGTTGGGTCTGGTGTCTTAACTTCCTCTTGACAATAACCCACAGGTTTTCTATGGGGTTTAGGTCAGGCGTGTTTGCTGGCCAATCAAGCACAGTGACACCATGATCATTAAACCAGCTGTTGGTACTTTTGGCAGTGTGGGTAGGTGGCCAAGTCTCCTGCTGGAAAATCAAATCAGCATCTTCATAAAGCTGGTCAGCAGAGGGAAGCATGAAGTGCTCTAGAATTTCCTGCTAGAGGGCTATGCTGACTTTGGACTTAAAACATAGTGGACGAACACCAGCAGATGACATGACTTCCCAATTCATCACTTCCTGTAGAAACTTCATACTGGACCTCATGCAACTTGGATCCTGTGCCTCTCCACTCTACCTCCAGACTCTGGGACCTCGACTTCCAAAGAAAAATGGCAAATTTACTTTAATCCAAAAAAAAAAGGACTTCGGACCACTGAGCAACAGTCCTGTCCTTTTTCTCCTTAGCCCAGGTAAGGCACTTCTGAAGCCGCGTACACACGGCAGAGAACCTCGACGGGCAGAACACATCGTTCCGCCCATCGAGGTTCTCGGCCGGCCGTCAGATTCGGCGACCCGCCCGTCGGGAATGGCAACCAGCCATTCATCCAGGCGGGCCGTCGAACAAATAGAGAACATGCTCTCTATTTCTGCTCGACGGCATTCCCGACGGGATGCTCGCCGAGAGCGTACACACGGCCGAGGTTCTCGCTGGAATGCAGCTTCCAGCGAGGTTCTCGCTGGTTTCTAGCGAGAACCTCGGTCGTGTGTACGCCGCCTGAGGTTGTCTCTGGTTCAGGAGTGGCTTGACACAAGGAATGCGACAGCGGCAGTCTTTGTCCTGCATACGTCAGTGTGTGGTGGCTCTCGAAGAACTGATACACCCGTAGTCCACTCCTTGTGAATCTCCCACAAATTCTTCAATGGCCTTTGCTTCACAATCCACTCAAGGCTGCGGTTATCCCTGTAGCTTGTGCACCCTTTTCTATCACACTTTTTCCTTCCACTCAACCTTCCATTAATATGCTTGGATACAGCGTTCTGAACAGCCAGCTTCTTTACCAATGACTTTTTGCGACTTACCCTCCTTGTGGAGGGTGTCAATGACAGTCTTCCCCATGATTGTGTAACCTACTGAACCAGACAGAGACCATGTAGGCCCCTTTCACACAGGTTTTCCGATCAGGTCAGTCTGTCAGTTTTTCAGCGGACTTGATTGGATGCTCCATTCAGCCTAATGTCAGTGGTGACATGTTCACTCACATTCACCGATATCTGATACAATCCTGCCAGATGGAGACCCTATTTTACATCCGTCTGGCGGATCGGATGAAAAATGGACAGATGGAGAGCGGGGCTTTGACAGGTCATATTTTGAGTTAATCAGCCGATTAGAGTGTTATACTATGGGGTTGATTTAAAGTGGAGTTCCACCCAAAAATTGAACTTCCGCTTAGCCCACTCCTCACCCCCATACATGCCACATTTGGCATGTAATTTTTTTTGGGGGGGGAGTGGGGGCTTCAGGAGGAGTGGGACTTCCTGTCCCACTTCCTCCTTCCGCGGAGGGGCTGGTAAGGCGATTAGGCTTAATCGCCTTATTGCAGCCCCTCCCTGTAGGCGATCATCTAAGACACCGACAGGTCCTAGACGATCGCCTGTCTAATCTGTGGAGAGCCGCGCTGCGCTCGCATGCGCAGTGCGGCTCACGTGCCCGGCCGTGAAGCTGAAGGCTTTCACGGCCGGGTGCCCACAGTAGAAATGAAGACGCCGGACGGGGAGGGGGGGGGGGAGAGGAGCCCCCTTGGTGCGTCGCTGGAACGCTGGAGCAGGTGATTGTTTATTAAAAGCCAGGAGCTACACTTTTTGTAACTGCTGACTTTTAATAAACAAAACTTTTGGCTGGAACACCCCTTTAATACGGCAAATAGACTGCGCACTGCATTTGCTTCAGAACTTGGTAAATGAGGTTAAAGCGGAGGTTCACCCTAAATATAAGCTCTCCCATGTGATCCAGCATACTGGCGTCAGCGCCAGTATGCTGTTTTTTTTTTTTTAATCCCCCACTTACTGTATTATGCTGAATTTTAATTTCTTTCCCCCGCGGTGGACGGCTCTAGTATAGCGCGTCACATCTTACGAAAATACCCGATAAGGACTCGGGTAATCTCGGCGAAAATGCGGCGCCTGCGCACAGACCTAGGAGCTGACTGCGCAGGCGCCGTATTTCTCCGAGTCCTATTTCGGAGAAATACGGCGCCTGCGCAGTCAGCTCCTAGGTCTGTGCGAAGAGCCGCATTTTCGCCGAGATTACCCGAGTCCTTATCGGGTATTTTCGTAAGATGCGACGCGCTATACTGGCGCCGTCCACCACGGGGGTAAGAGATTAAAATTTAACATAATACTGTAAGTGATGGATTTAAAAAAAAAAAAAAAAAAAAACAACAGCATACTGGCGCTGACGCCAGTATGCTGGATCACATGGGAGGGCTTATATTTAGGGCGAACCACCTCTTTAAGCTTAATTTTGCTAAGAATGCCCAATCACTTTGAAAAAATAAATAAATAAAATAAAAAAAAAGGAAGCATTTTTGCTTGCACATGATTGGATGATGGAAGTCAGCAGAACTGCCCCTCATTTACCAAGCTCTGGAGCAACTGGTCTTGTAGAGTGCAACTACACCTTGGGAAGGGCACAGTCTGTTTGCCTTTAGTAAATCAACCCCTATGAGTCTACAATATTTCACAATATTCTTACTTAACAAAAAAAAAAAAGGAATTTGGGGTTTTCCACGCGCTGCAAACCATTGTCAAAATTAAAAGAAGGGAATGCTTGAAATATATCACTCTGTGTGTAATGAATCTATAGAATATAGGAGTTTCCCTTTTTAAACTGAATTGCTGATTTTTGTACATGTATATAATATCAGGTGAACTAGAAAATATCGCATAATGAGAAAACCCAAGCCATTTTCTTTTACTAGGAAACCCTGAAAAGTGCATTCAGATTCACCTATAGTGCTTTGCAAAAGTATTCACCCCCTTGGCATTTTAAGTGTTTTGTTGCCCAACAACCTGGAATTAACTTTTTTTTGTTTGAGGATTTAATTTACAGAACATGCCCACAACTTTGAAGATTTTTTTATTGTGAAGCAAGTAACAAATAGGACAAAAATAACAGAAAAATTAAATGTGCATAACTATTCACCCCACTAAAGTCAATACTTAGTAGAGCCACCTTTTGCGGCTGTCACAGCTCCAACTCGCCTTGGATAAGCCTCTATGAGGCTGCCACATCTTACCACTGGGATTTTTGCCCATTTCTCCTTGCAAAACTGCTCCAGCTCCTTCGAGTTGGATGGTTTGCGCTTGTGAACAGCAATCTTAAGGCCCTTACACACAGTCTGACTTTTTGCCAACAAACTTCAAAATCTGCAAGTTTTCAAATTTGTCCGACCGTGTGTATGCTCCATCGGACCAACTTTTTCGGGTTTCAGCGGACAAAAAGTTCGGTCTGCAAACAGACAAACTTTACGTCAACAAAAGTCCGATGGTGCCTAGTCCGACCGTATGTACAGCAAGCAATCAGACTTTTGTACAAAGTACAAACGCGCATGCTCAGAAGCAAAGACCAGCTGGAAGCGTTCTGTCTAGTAAAACTGGAGTTCATATTTGAAAGAGCACATTCGTGACGCAGCAAGTTCTAAAATCAAGAAAAGCAGCACACAGTCTCTTCTTTATAATGTGATAATACTAAAAGCTGCTTTGCTGGCGATACTGACGTGGGTCAAGTTAGCACAACCTTATTGCGCAACATGTCTGCTTGATGAACAGACGTTCAGAAACTAACAAAATTGCACGAAATGAAAATCGCGAATGCACACAGACGAAACTTCTACTAACTCTCGATTAGCAGAAGGGGCCCAAAGGGTGACGCTGGAGAATTAAACTTCCTCTTTTAAACTCTCGTCAGTACGTTGAAACGTCACTACGTTTGTGTTTGTTGCCGAAAAAGTCAGAGCGTGTGTATGCTATGGGTGTGCCCGGCCAACTCCCTTCGGACAAAAATCCAAGGGAAAATATGTTGGATGTCCGACCGTGTGTACAAGGCTTAAAGTCTGACCACAGATTTTCTACTGGATTGAAGTCTGGGCTTTGACTAGGCCATTCCAACACATTTACACGTTTCCCCTTAAACCACTCAAGTGTTGCATTAGTAATGGGTTTGGGGTCATTGTCCTGCTGGAAGGTGAACCTCTGTCCTAGCCTCAAATAACACATAGAGTGGTTCAGGTTTTGCTAAAGAAAATCCCTGTATTTAGCACCATCCATCTTTCCCTCAACTCTGACCAGTTTCCCAGTCCCGTTATGCTGAAAGACACCCCCACAGCATGATGCTGCCACCATGTTTCACTGTGGGGATGGTGTTCTTTGGGTGATGTGATGTGTTGGGTTTGTGCCAGAACAGTGTTTTCTTTGATGGCCAAAAAGTAAAATTTTAGTCTCCTAGACCAGAGCACCTTCCTCCATACATTTTTGAGAGTCTCCCACATGCCTTTTCGCAAACTCAAAACGTCCCATTTTGTTTTTTGCTGAAAGTAATGGTTTTCTTCTGGTCACTCTACCATAAAGCCCAACTATATGGAGCGTAGAGCTTATTGTCGTCCCATATACAGATACTCCAGTCTCTGCTGTTGAACTCTGCAGCACCTCCAGGGTTACTTTAGGTCTCTGGGCTGCCTCTCTGATTAATGCCCTCCTTTGCTCGGTCCATGAGTTTTGGTGTGGGGCCGTCTCTTGGCAGGTTTGCTACTGTGCCTTGTTCTTTCCATTTGGTTATGATAGATTTGATGGTGCTCCTAGGGATCAAAGATTTGGATATTTTTTTTTAGAACCTAACCCTGACCTGTACTTCTCAACAACATTGTCTCTTATGCTGGCCATACACTATACGAAAATAGGTCGTAAGGAAAGATCTTTCGTTTTTCGGTCAGTTAATGGGCACAAAATCGAAAATCGTTTGGACGTTTTTGAGCCGAAAAAACGAAGGACAAGTTTGGAAATTTTCTGCCGAACGAACGATAAATCGGAAGGTTAATGTGTTTCCCGTCCGAACTTTCTGCACTAGGTATATGTAAAAAAAAAATTATCGCCCATTACATGATGGCACTATCGTTTGCACTCACGAAAGAACTTTCGTTTTTCGAAAGTTTGTTCGGACGATTTTTCGTGGAGCCAGCATTACTTGTTTGGAGAGTTCCTTGGTCTTCATGTAAGTGGTGCCTCTTGCTTAGGTCCCTTTCACACTTGTACGACTTCAAAGTCGGCCGATTTTACCGCGATTTCGCAGCCGTGATTTTGCCGCGACTCGCGGCCGCGATTTCAATGAATGCCTGTGTAAGTGGCATCAAAATCGGACCAAAGTAGTGCAAGGACTACTTTGAAGTCGGCACTACTTAAAATCGTGCCAGTATGAATGGTAGTCATTAAAAATAATGGAGAATGACTTGTCATACGATTTTGCAGTCCAAAATCGTGAGACAAGTCGTAGAAGTGTGAAAGGGGACCTTTTGACCCATACACACGATCCGAATATCGGACGAAAACGATCGTCCGATGATGGATCGTACGATTTTCGGATCGTGTGTACACTACTTTCGACAGCCGATCACGACCGTTCATCCGATTAAATTCGATCGGACAAGCGCGAAAATTTTTCTCGTCCGATGTCCGATTTTCGTTTAGTCAGTACAGCCGTCGTCCGACAATACAATACAAATACATTACAACACGTGACATCACTTCCGATCGTTTTTTTCTATCGTACGAGAATTTTCGTGAGTTTAAAAACCTATTTTATTTTACTCGCGATTATTAAGCGAAAAAAAGTCGTACGATCCGTTGGCCGATATTCGGATCGTGTGTATGGGCCATTAGGTGTTGCAGCCTCTGGGGCTTTTCAAAAAGGCGTGTATATGTAATGACAGATCATGTAAGACTTAGATTGCACACAGATGGACATCATTTCACTAATTATGTGACTTTCCAAAGGCTGTGAAAATCCTCAACAACCTGTAAAAAGGAGAAGTTCAGCCTGAGCTTTTTAGGCTGGGCTTCTCCTGGGTCACAGGAGTGCAATTAGTTTTGCACTCCTGTGACTTGTTTTCAGCAGAGAGCGGTCTGAGGTCCACTCTCCACCGTCGTCACTGCCATCAGTTGGGGCAGAGTGTCATCGCGACTTCCAGGTCTGGATCCGCCAGCTGCTCTGATTGATGGCAGTCAGCTCCCCGCTGAGAAGCCCGCTCTCCACTCCTACAGTGCTCAGCGCTCCAATGAGCGCCAAGAAGTAGAGCTAAAGTGGTGCTGACCAACAGTCAGCATCGCTCTGCTAGGGGAGGAGTGAGAACCGAGCCATTGGCGGTGTTCGGTGGCTCGGTTCTCACTGCAGAGACGCCAAGGGACAGATGCTGCATCCACAAGATAAGTATGATTAGCAATAAAACAAAAACAGACTTCTCTTTTAATAAGCTTATTTATAGCGAAAATTTGGATGAAATTACACAATGTGGTATTACCGCTTGCTGTGAGATGCAGACTACAGCAATGCTTGTCTCCAATATATAAAAGCACATATGGTTACCACATTTATTATTCATATTCCCTGCAGTGAAAACAATGAGCACACAGGTAACATGCTGCTTATGACATAGGGACTAGCTAGGGAAAGGGCGTCTGCTTCCTCCTCTCACACAATCAATGTAAACAAAGAGCTTCAGAGAAGAACATGTCCCCCGGATGACAAATGAGAAGAGCCATCAATTGTGCATAAAAACCTGCTACAGTCCTGATAAATATACTGAAAGGCCATTGTAAGTCTTCCTGTGAAAATATCCCAGTAGAAATATAGTCCTTATTGTTTAATAGATTAGCAGCTTTAAAAAGTAACTTCACTTTTGTTGAGAAAAAAACAATCCCCTCTGGGTGATCCATGTACGATGCAGGAATTTTAAAAGGAATACTTTTGCAGATTCCTACCCATTTCTGCACTAAAGGAATAGCTGTGTGTACTTTTATATCCTTTGGATATGGATTCTGAATAGGAGTGACCCCAATTATCAATCAGCTGATGCACCTGCAGTGCTCTAATGAGGAAAGTTGCTGGGCCTGCATCCCTTTAAAAGCGATTAAACCTTTAGAGCCCATTCACACAGGGGCAACACGACTTCCAGCACGACTTTGGGAGGCAACTTGGACACGACTTGAGTATGAATCACAGCGTGACTTGGGGCGACTTAATTGCGAGAAGTCGCCTCCAGGAGAGAGAACTTCATGCCAAATTTTAAATAAAAAAAAAAACAGCATGGATTCCCCCTCCAAGAACATACCAGGCCCTTCCTTGGGTCTGGTATGGATTTCAAGGGGAACCCCCGTACACAGAAAAAACTGCGTGGGGCCCCCCAAAATCCATACCAGACCCTTATCCGAGCACGCAGCCCAGCCAGTCAGCAAAGGGGGTGCCCTCAACATGGGGACCCCCCTCATGTTGAGGGCATGCGGCCTAGTACGGTTCAGGAGAGGGGGGGCACGCTCGCTCGTCCCCACCCCCTTTCCTGACCAGCCGGGCTGTGTGCTCGGATAAGGGTCTGGTATGGATATTGGGAGGACCCCCACGTGGTTTTTTTTTTTGGCCTAGGGGTTTGCCCTTAAAATGTATACCAGAGCCAAGGGCCTGGTATGCTCCTGAAGGGGAACCCATGCAGGTTTTTTTATTTCACACTGGGGAAACTTCCTGTAAAGTTGCCTCACTATGAACGGGGATCTGACTTGGAGGAAACTTCCATTGAAATCAATAGGTACAAGTCTCCTAGGATTGAAGTAGTACAGGAACCTTGTTTTCCAAGTCGGAGCGACTGCAGTAGTGTGCATCAAGACAGCTCCATTCACTTACATTAATTTTTACATGCAGTTCGACTTGAGGCGACTTCAAGTCGAATCCAAAGTCGGACCTGTGTGAATGGCCTCTTAGGAGCATTAGGGTGCCTAAAATCTGACTTGTATCTTAGTGCAGACTTCTGGGAAAATCAGTGAGCCAATTACACAAGCAGGAAATTACATTTCTAGGGGGTGTTTTGTATACCAAAGCAGTACAGAACATCTCCATGGTGCTATATTGCAATTTTTGCTTCCCACAAAAGTGGAGATGCCCTTTAACCTTGTAGTTTACTAAAGGAAAAACTTACTCTCTTTTTGAAAGATGAAGTTGTAAAGCCACACGATTAACAACGCTGAGGCAAACGTCAGCGCTATGAGATGGCATGGTTCAAGTTCTTTGCAGGCTTCATTCACAAATTTTCTGCCATCAAATAAATACTTTAAAAGGATCTCCTTGTAGATCAGCAAAGTCTCCTATGAAAAAAACAAATACAAAAATTACTCATTTCAGGATGGAACATTTACAAAAGGGCATTCAGTACAGAAAATAGGTATTAGAAATGGTAAAAGTTATCACAGAACCAAGTTTTGAGGTTCCTTTTTTTCCACCTTTTTTAATTTTTCCCCCCTCCCCCACTATTCCATTTATATAAAGCTTAAAGAATAAATAAAAAGGCACAACGTTTTTTTTTTTTTTTTTGTATTGAATAGAGTGGAGAGGAAATAGAACCCCTGGTCAGTTTGTATTGCTGTCTGTGCCCCTGTTAGAGAGACCCACCCTCTCCATTTGTCCTGTTTACAATTAGCATTGAAAGTAAAAAAAAAAAAAAAAAAATTATAAAAAAGGGGGAGGGGAAATCTTCCAATGGGGACACTAGTTCTGGTGGCCTGGGGTTCCCCAAGAGATTCCCTTAACAACTTAAGACCGCCCAACATCGATATACGTCGCCAGAATGGCATGGCTGGGCACAGGCACGTACCTGTACGTCGCCTTTAAGAGCCCAGTCGTGGGTCGCCAGTGCACTCGCGACCCGGTCCGAAGCTCCATGACCACGCGCCTGCGAACCCAATCGCCGCCGGTGTCCCGCGATCGGTTTACAGGAGCTAAAGAATGGGGAGAGGTATGTCTAAACACACCTTCCCCGTTGTTCTCTGAGCCAGTGTCACTGATCATCTGTTCCCCGTTATAGGGAACGACAATCAGTGACGTCACGACTACAGCCACGCCCCCCCACAGTAAGACTCACTCCCTTAGGGCACACCTAAGCCCTTAGCGCTGGTTAACCCATTTGCTGCCGTTGTCATTTTCACAGTAATCAGTGCATTTTTATAGCACTTTTTGCAGTGAAAATGACAATGGTTCCAAAAATGTGTCAAAGGTGTTCCGATGTGTCCACCATAATGTCACAGTCACAAAAAAAAAAAACGCTGATCGCCGCCATTACTAGTCAAAAAAAAATAAAAAAAGTTAATAAAAATGCCATAAAACTATCCCCTATTTTGAAAACGCTATAAATTTTGTGCAAAGCAATCAAACGCTTATTGCGATTTTTTTTTTTTTACCAAAAATACCACCAAAAGAAAAACTATTTGTGAGAAAAAAAAAAAAAAAGACACCAATTTTGTTTGGGAGCCACGTCTTAAGTGGTTAATTTGAAGGAAAAAATAAAAAGAAAGAAGGATTTTTGTACTCCCCGTAAAATCCTTTTCTCTGAAGTCCATGGACAGACACAGCTTCCTTAGATCTTGACATTTGGGTGAAATGTCAAGATTTAAGGAAGCCGTGTCCATCCACGGATGAAAAAGAGAAAAAAATGTTTTGCCTAGAATTCTACTTTAACCACTTAAAAGAAGTATGGGAATCTTTTTTTTTTCTCCCAGATTCATACTTACCTAGATGGATGCAGCATCGGTCCAATGCTGCACCTGTCCCCTGTATTCTACATATTTTTGGTAACATTTTGAAAAAATATACAAAAAAAAAAAAAAGTCGCACTGTAGTGTATATTGATTGGTTTGTGCAAAAGTTATAGGGCCAAATTCTCAAAAAAATGGCGTATCGCATTTACACTACGCAAATTACTGGAGCAAGTGCCGTATTCTCAAAGCACTTGCTCCGTAATTTTCGGCGGCGTAGCGTTAATGCGGTGTCGTAAGGCCGTGTAATTCAAATAGTGAAGGAGGGGGCGTGCTGTATTTAAATTAAGCGCGCATCCACGTCAAACGAAGTGCGCCGGCCGGGAAAAAAGCCCAGTGCGCATGCTCCAGCTCACGTCGGAAAGCGTTGTTGAAACCGACGTGATCGTCACTTACGCAATTCCCTATTCGCGAACGACTTAGTAAAACGACATAACCGACAGAAAAAGACAACGCTGACCCGACGCCATACTTAACATGGCAACGATGAAACTTCGGAAACATACCCCTCATATAGCAGGGGTAACCTTACGCGTACGCAACCTACGTCGCAAAAACATTTGGGAATCGGCGTATTAGGCTAATTTGCATAGGCAAATGAGAAAACGTAAAGGCCACCTAGCGTTGTCATTACATCTAAGATCCGACGGTGTAATTGCTTTACACCTGTCAGATCTTTAGTGTATCTATGCGTAAGTGCTTCTAAGAATCACTCGCATAGATACACATTGAAAAAAACTGCGATACAACGGTGTATCTGAGATACACCATCGTATCTCAGCTGAGAATCTGGCCCATAGCGTCTACAAACTAGAGGATAGATTTATGGCATTTTTTATTATTACTAGTAATGGCGGCAATATCTGCAATTTTTAGCGGGACTGCGACATTGCAGCAGACAGATCGGACACTTGACACTTTTGGGACCAGTGACATATATATAGCGATCAGAGCTAAAACCAGACACTGGTTACTTTAAAAATGTCAGTGGCAGGGAAGAGGTTAACACTAAGGGGTGATCAAGGGGTAGGCGTTCCCTGGGGAGGCGTTTCTAACCAACTGTGGGAGGTGTGTACTGACTGGAGGCGAGAGATCACTGTTCCTGATCACTAAGAATAGCAGATCTCTCTCTACTCCACTGTCAGAACAGGGAAACTGTCCGTTTACATTGACAGATCCCCGTTCTGGCTCTCTGAGGAGCCATCCCAGGTGGCCGGAGGACAGGCAGACTGTCGGCGACACACATCGGCTCCAGTGTCGCACCCCCTTTCGCTTTGAAAGTGTCCGACACCTACGGCGGTTTGAGCAGCCGTGCCAACCTGTCGCAGTATAATGACGGCAGCTGGTCCGCAAGAGGTTAACCAACAGTCATTTAGGATGGAAAATTGATTTGGCTGTAATGAGTAACGGAGTATAGCGGCCTTTAAATGAAAGCCGTTCAATTATTTACAGAACTCCATTAGTGAAGAATCTTCAGCATGCACACGTTTTACAGAAAGCGGTTCCACGTGCACAATGATGGATTAAAAAGGGAGAACACACCACTAAACCAGCCAAGTGCTACCTCAATGTTTCTGAGGCTACTAGGTAATAAAAGGATTTTCTTTTATACATTTGCATATACATTAAATTAGATCAGAGTAAAAAAATGTATTGTAAAACAAATGCATATTAAAAGATAAAAAAGGAAAACAAATGCCTAGGTAAAAAACCAACAAACGTATAGGATTAGGATAGGTTTACTAAAAGGGGCCATCGATTCAGTTCATTTTCAGTGCCTTGAAAAAGTATTCATACCCCTTGACATGTTCCACATTTTGTCATGTTACAACCAAGAATGTAAATGTAATTTATTGGAATTTTATATGATAAAACACAAAGTGGCACATAATTGTGAAGTGGAAGGAAAATTAATGGTTTTCAACATTTGTTACAAATAAATGTCTGAAAAGTGTGGTGTGCATTTGTATTCAGCCCCCTTTACTCTGATACCCCTAACTAAAATCTAGTGGAACCAATGGCCTTCAGAAGTCACCTAATTAGTAAATAGGGTCCACCTGTGCGCAATTTAATCTCAGTATAAATACAGCTGTTCTGTGAAGCCCTCGGGAGGTTTATTTTAGAGAACCTTACTGAACAAACAGCACTGCGAAGGCCAAGGTACACACCAAACAGGTCAGGGATAAAGTTGTGGATTAGTTTAAAGCGACACTAAAGTTAAAACATTTATTTTATTTTTTAAATAACAAACATGTTATACTTACCTCCACTGTGTGGCTCGTTTTGCACACAGTGGCCCCGATCAGGGCCATCTCAATAGCATCATGGGCCCCTGGGCAAAGAAATGCTCTGGGGCCCTTACAACGACGACAGTGCAGGTAAACAGTTATCAAGTGGGTAGGAGGCAGACTGCCTCCCCTGTGTATCCATCACTCTCAGTGCCATCATGGGGCCCCCAATTTCGGGGCAGCTGCTTTGGGGAAAGTGCAGGAGCCACCCCATGCAGATGGGGCCCCTGGGCAGTGCCCAGGTGTGCCCTCAATAAGACCGCCCTTGCCCCCGATCCACGTCTTCTGCGGTCCCTTGGTGGCTGTCATGGCACCCCCTCCGCAAGAGCTTTCCATCTTCATGCGCGCAAGCTCGCATTGTGGAAAGCTGCTGTGATACAGTGGTGAGCATAGCCGCCGACTGCATGACTCGGCCCCTCTGCCGCATCATTGGATGTGATTGACAGCAGCGCCAGCCAATGGCTGCACTGCTATCAATCCGTCCAACCTAGCCAATCAACAGCCAGGCTGGGAACCAAAGAGGATGGCGGGGACGAACACGGGACTTTCGAGGGGTGAGGCAAGTAAAACTGTGCTGTCGGATGTTTTTTCACTTTAATGCATAGGATTCATTAAGGTGAAAAAACATTTACCTTTACAACCCCTTTAAAGCTTTGAACATCTGAGCACTGTTCAATCCATCATCCCAAAATGGAAAAAGGATGGCACAACTGCAAACCTACCAAGACAAGGATGTCCACCTAAACTGACAGGCCAGGCAAGGAGAGCATTAAATTACAGAAACAGCCAAGAGGCCCATGGTAACTCTGGGGGAATCTGTTCACATGACAACCATTAGTTGCTCACTCCACAAATCTGGCCTTTATGGAAGAGTGGCAAGAAGAAAGCCATTGCTGAAAGAAAACCAATAGAAGTCCTGTTTGCAGTTTGCGAGAAGCCATGTGGGGGACATAGCAAACATGTGGAAGAAGGTGCTCTGGTCAGGAGGAGACCAAAAGTTATTGTCCTAAAAGAAAAATGCTGTGTGGTAGAAATCTAACACTGCACATCACCCTGAACACACCATTCCTACTGTGAAACATGGCAGTGGCAACATATTCTGGGATGCTTTTCTTCAGCGGGGACAGGGAAGCTGGCCAGAGTTGATGGGAAGATGGATGGCGACAAATACAGGCAATCTTAGAATAGAACCTGTTAAGAGTCTGCAAAAGACTTGAGACTGGGGCAAA
Organism: Rana kukunoris; assembly: GCA_029574335.1. NCBI lineage: Eukaryota > Metazoa > Chordata > Amphibia > Anura > Ranidae > Rana > Rana kukunoris. The sequence goes on from CM056056.1 coordinate 122,919,760, forward strand.
GGTCCACCTTCCAGCAGGCCAACAGCCCTAAACTTACAATGAGCTACAATGCAATGGGTTATTTCAAAGCATATTCCCGTGTTAGATTGGCCTAGTCAAAGGCCAGACCTAAATCCAATTGAGAGTCTGTGGCAAGACGTAAAAACTGCTGTTCAAAAGCTCTCCATCCAATCTGACAGAGCTTGAGTTATTTTTCAAAGAAGAATGGGCCAAAATTTCACTCTAGATGTGCAAAACTGGTAGAGACATCCCTAAAAAAACTTGTAGCTGTAATTGCATCGAAAGGTGGTTCTACAATGCATTAACTCAGGGGGTCTGAATACAAATGAATGCCACACTTTTCACATCTTTATTTGAAAAAATAAAATAATAATAATTAAAAAAGCATTCATCATTTTCCTTCCAATTCACAATTATGTGGCACTTTGTGTTGGTCTATCACATGAACCCCAATAAAATACATTTATGTTTTTGGTTGCAACATGAAAAAACGTGGAAAATTTCAAAGGGGGTATGAATAATTGTTCAAGGCACTGCAAGTGCTAAAACGTTTTTTAATCCGAGGTAAGCTCTTCATTCCGCTCCAGTCCCTTCTGCTGTAATCTGAGAACCCCTGCTAGGAGAGATTCCCAGACACACCCACTGCAGCCTCATGCGACTGCTGGCAGCACAGGGGAAGGTGCAGTAGTGGATTGTGTTACATGTACGCATTCAACTGCTCAGATGTGCAATGACATGTGTATAGCTGGATTTGTACATGAGGCTGTACACAAACACACACCAGTCCCTCATAGGTACATAGGGGCCACAAAAACACATGTGCCTTCACGCTGTACGGCCAGTAGAGATGCATACTATGTGGAGAAGAGCCTTATATTTAGCACGTAAAAGTTATTTTACAAAAATGGTCATCTCCTAAACCTCCAACCCATAAACAGGTTGAGAAACGCAACTACCGTATATACTAGAGTATAAGCCGACCCGAATATAAGCCGAGGCACCTAATTTTACCACAAAAAAATGGGGAAAATTATTGGACTTGAGTATAAGCCTAGGGTGTCCATCTGCATGCCTTACTGTGCCCATGACTAGACTGACATGTAGAGGAGAAATGGGGCTACATGTGTGCCAAGTCCTGGGTCTAGGGGACCCACGATTGGCCGGTACCAGGTCACTGGCGAAATGACCGTTTAACATGGGAGTCTATGGAAGGGGTGCCCGGCTTTGAAAAAAAATAATAAATCGGTGCTCCCCGGTCGTAGGTCCCCCGGACAACAAACTTTGCACACTTTTAGGGGATGAGTGGGGCTACATGTGTGCCAAGTTTGAGGTCCAGTGGACCTACGACCGGCCAGTACTGGGTCCCCAAAGTCCAGGAGATCAAGCGCAAAAAGGTGACTCGAGTAGAAGCTGAGGGGTGCATATTCAGCACAAAAAAAAATGGCTGAAAAACTCGGCTTATACAGTATATATTTAAAAGACAAAAGTTAACATATAAGCATAGGGGTACACCCTAAAGGTTTGGTAAAGTATGGTCATGTTGGATAATCCATTATATGATGGTCTACCTGGTGGAGAGGAGAGAGCTAGAGGAAATACCGGTAGATGGGAGTAAAGAGTAGAAGTAGAGGAGTGAGGAGTAGAAGAAAAGAAATGTGTGCGCAAAAGAAAGATAATATGACGCTGTCATAGTTTAACGATTGGTGGCGAACAACTTGATGTGTAAAATGTATCTAATGTGCTTTGTTTATTATATGCCAAGATACTTTAGTCCGAGAGGTGCAAGGTTTGTTTGTTTTTCTATTTTTTGATACCTTATGACTTAATCTGACATATTTGTATGCATGTTTAATAAAAAAAAAAAAAAAAAGTTTTTTTTAAATAAAAAATAAAAATAAATAAAAAAAGAAGAAGTTTAGTTCTGCTTTAACTATAGGTCCAGGAAAGTATAGGTTTCAGAAAGTTGTCTGGTGTCCGCTTGCTTAGTACAGCCATCAGATTGCACTGTGTCCCGATACTTGCTTCCTTCATGTTCAGGTGCAGATGACAAACCTTTGCGTGTCCTGCAGCTTTTTGGACGGGGAAACTGGTTTCCTTTTTTCCTGGAATGCACTCCCTTTTATATTTTGCTGTTGGAGCTTCTGAAACTTCCTCTCTATATACGTTCATATCATCTGTATTGCGCTGATCAGATGGTGTGTGCACTTCCTCTTCCTACACTTCAAAAACCGCCATCACAACCTTGGTCACACTCGGGCTGTACTACTGCCACTGTACACAGAAACACAATCTTTGCTGGTACATGTACTACCTACAGTACATTATGTCACATCGGTGTCTTTAAAAGAAGAAATGTGGGAAACAAACAAACAAACACACACACACACACCTCAATGCTGCAAGAGAAATGAGCAATCAGATAATGTAAGCACTGATCGCTCAGCTCTCGCTCTACCCGTCAGTCACCGCTCTTCACTCTGATCTTCCAGCACTTGCTAGAAGGCTGGGCTGGAGAGGGGGTGGGAGCAGCTGGCTCTCACTGGCATACCTAGAGGCTGAGTCAGCTGTCGAGTAGACATCCAGGTGGATCCAAACAATACAGTCAGGATTCTTCCAGAGCCTGAAGCGGCTTTGCTTCATCAGCTGATAGCGAGCAACAGCCAGAACCAGAGAGGTGACATGCAGCCAACCAAGTGTACGAAATTAGGATATGGGGGGGGGGGGATCCAGATACACGCTAATTGATAGGGGTGCAACGGATCGTCACCGATCCGTGATCCGAACAGGTTAATGGTGGGGGTTACCGCCTGAGGTCTGCACTATGGTGGGGGTTACCGCCTGAGGTCTGCACTATGGTGGGGGGGGGGTTACCGCCTGAGGTCTGCACTATGGTGGGGGGGGGGGGTTACCGCCTGAGGTCTGCACTATGGTGGGGGGGGGGGGTTACCGCCTGAGGTCTGCACTATGGTGGGGGGGGGGGGGTTACCGCCTGAGGTCTGCACTACTGAGGGGGGACGACCATAGTGGGTTGGGGGGTTACACCATTTTTATTATTTTTTTGCACCGAGTGACGCCACTGCAGTGGGGGGGGGGGGGAGATATTGCAGTGGGGGAGTTTTTTTTTTGCTGATCCAAAAAATGATCCGATCTGTGACTCCTGATCTGAGGAACGATCCGAACTGTGATTTTTTTGATCCCTTGCACCCCTACTAATCGAAATTCGGCCAGTTCAGCAGGAACTGGACGAATATCGATCTATGTTTGGTTCTCCTTGGACAGGTTAGCTTCAGTTAAATGGTCTTGCCGGGCTGCATTCACGTTTCGTTACATCAATCATCCTGCGGTGCTAAGGAATCCCCGCTGTCAGAATACGACGACACAAGGGGGCATCCTGGATCCATCTCGCTTGTGTGGACAGAGGAATCTTTTTTTTTTGTTCATCTTCCTTTAGTTTTTACCTTAACGCATTCTCTGCATTGAAGGTAAAAAAATCTTTTAATTGTAGCACAGCCCCCCTAAATACTCACGTGAACCCGATCTGGATCCAGCGCTGTGCACATTTGCACCGATCCCCGATCCCTGCTTTCAGAGGCTTGGCCGAGTCAGCAGAGAGCTGGGCTGTGTGTCTGAATAGATGCAAACAGGTGGATCCAGCCTGCCTCTTGGTTACACAAAGCTACGGGTTTTCATTATGCAACATAACAAATTTCTAGACACTGGCATCCTAACAACCAATGACGTTATCAGTTATGTGTATTTGCTTTGGAAGGATAAATCACCTCCAACGTTGCCCTGCGTGTTTGTGTTGCTACGTTATGTAAAGCTATTCGAATAGATTTTTACATTTTAGAATAGGGTGCCTCAAGACTGTCTATACATTTTAAAGGTTGCCTAGACTGGAAGGAGGTTCACCCTAAAAACATTGTTATAGCCATTTTCCACCCGGCTTCTGGCCCACCAATATATCGGTGCATCCCTAGTTACAGATACAAGGCAACCATAATGCTGATGCGGCCTACACTGAAACCGAGTTTGAGATCGCTGCTGTATAGTATTGCAGTGGCGGTGCTTCGATAGTGGGCGCAGGAGCACCGCCCCCTCTTCTTCAGCGCCACTGAAGTCAACAATACATAGATTCATGCATTGCATGAATCTATGTAGTGTCGCCAGCGTCACTGCCACCCATTATTCAGATGGTCGGCCCCCTGATGAGCGCTGGCCATCTGAATAACAGCAGCTGGTTGGCTTTGGAAGTGCCTATCAGAGCCGATTACTCTGCTTCCAAATAGTTAACCAGGGGACGCACAGGGCGTCTCAGCCAATTAGGTTCGCTGGCTCTGGTTACCGGTAACCTGATTGGCTGAAGCGACATTGAGGGCAGGAGAAGACATCGAGGGACAGTGGAAGGAGGGTTGCTGACCCAAGAAAGGCAAGCGTTTTGCGGCGGGGGGGGGGGGGGGGGCAATCTGATGGTATTTGAGAGGGCAATCTGGCAGCATTTTACAGGGCAAACTGGCAGTTTTTGAGGGGGCACAGTGGCGACCATTGATGGCACGGCACAGTGGCGACCATTGATGGCACGGCACAGTGGCGACAATTGATGGCACGGCACAGTGGCGACAATTGATGGCACGGCACAGTGGCGACAATTGATGGCACGGCACAGTGGCGACAATTGATGGCACGGCACAGTGGCGACAATTGATGGCACGGCACAGTGGCGACAATTGATGGCACGGCACAGTGGCGACAATTGATGGCACGGCACAGTGGCGACAATTGATGGCACGGCACAGTGGCGACAATTGATGGCACGGCACAGTGGCGACAATTGATGGCACGGCACAGTGGCGACAATTGATGGCACGGCACAGTGGCGACAATTGATGGCACGGCACAGTGGCTGCGTTTGACTTGTTTGTGTTTTTCGTTTGTTTGCGCCCCTTAAAAATTGAGCACCTGCCGCCACTGTAGTATTGTGAAGGCGGTCATACTTCATACTGTCACAACATGGCAGTGGGATCTTGCATATGTAAATAACATAATAAAAAGCATGCTCACAAGTTTATTCACTGAACAGAAACCGTATGTAGTGTTCTTATGTCAGGGGGAAACCCACAAGAAACAGTTCCACAGGTCAGTTGGTTGGAAGTCTATAGACAGAACTACTAGCATTAAATGTACCTAATATCAGCCAAATTAGCAGAAGATGAGCTAATGTCTATGCGTATCTGCCAATAAAAATGTTGTAACACTTTATTGCTCGACTGACATCAGGTATGCAGAACTTTGAAGGAACACGTGATGATAGGAAGGCTATATATGATCTTGTTGGTAGAGATTAAAAAATCAACCACACCTTCACCCCCCCCCCCCTTCCACACACTTGTAACAAGTCCTCTTCTGTGCCAAAACTGATTACTCAATTTCCTGCAAACTTTCAGCACCACAATAACTCCTATAAGTTGCAGCAGCTACAGTATCTTGAGCCTGCCATCAATCCCCCTCCTCCTGATCCATACCATCAGCCTGCCTTTCACAGCTTGATCTTCTCTGCCATCAGTACATTGTTTTCCCCACACATTTTATATCCAGCATCCCTTTAGACATGTATGATCCAGCAACAAATCAGAGGACCGTATGGCTAGATCATTTTATAAAAGAACACATCCCAGGCATCCTTTTAGATGTGCATACTCAAAAATCCAAATCAAGACTGCGCAGCTAAAGCCTGCAGCACCCACTTACCAGCAGACATGCTCAAAGCGATCCTGTATAGAAAAAAAAAAAAAGGGCCGACATCTAAGATGTGCTGGGGCTTTATTAGGAAGTACTAAGAGGGCAAAACATTTGAAGAGCTCACCCAGCAGGTTACCAGAAAAAATAAAGTGCATACATGGAAAGAGCGTCAGACCAAAAAGATAATTTTAACTTTACAAGTTTAAGGCAATTAAAGTCTTGTAGTATATTGATCAGTGCTATTTGGACCTTAGAAGAAGTGTGTAGGCTCCTTAAACTTGTAATGAAAATGTAATGGTTACTGGAAAAAAAAAAAAATCATCATGTGATGTGAGGTCCTAGATCAATGATGGCGAACCTTAGCACCCCAGATGTTTTGAAACTAGATTTCCCATGATGCTCAACAACACTGCAGGGCCTGAGCATCATGGGAAATGTAGTTCAAAACATCTGGGGTGCCACGGTTCGCCATCACTGCCCTAGACCCTCCTTTGCTTGCAACCGCATAGCTCTATATCTGCAGCGCAAGAATAAGGCACTGCTGCCTCTGATGGCTAGTCTAGAGCCATGAGCTATCCATAGACCGTTCAGCAGGAACCAGACAAGGTTCGAACCAGTATGTACAGGTATATTGTACCAAAGTGGATCAATCAACTTGGATACAAATCGCCCTGCTGGATTTTAAATTTGATTATAGGAAGTGGCTATTTTAGCCATTAGTAATAATTACTGTCTTTTCCCTTCGGAGGTGGCTATCCCCGCCCCACGGCTTTCTTTGTATTATTCCCCAGGTACAAACTTCCAGAGTTCAGTTCCTCTTCATATGCAGATAAGTGAACCTAATCAACATTTCCAATAGTGAACTGTATTACCCTGGCCCAACATTACCGGTAATCCAAGTGCCAAAGGCTGCAATATGACACGGCTTTAGTCAACAGCCAGCGCTGTAATTCTAGCTTATCTTCTAGAACACTGGCTAATCTTAGCCTAACTTTACTAAGATAACAACATTTACAGACTAAACTATATTATCTTCATGTAAGACAATAGGACACCCAACCTTCTTCGTACTTCTTTGGGATACGAACAGTGGATAAAGTTTTGTCATTTTGTACTTTTCTCACATTATCAAAAAACGGCAATAAAAAGATTGGAACTAAAAAAAAAAAAAAATCACACACACACACGTTATACTTGCCTCCTCTATGTAGTGGTTTTGCACAGAGCAGCCCAGATCCTCCTCTTCTTGGGTCTTCCTTTGTTGCTCCTGGCCCCTCCCTCCTGTCAAGTGACCCCACAGCAAGCAGCTTGCTATGGGGGCACCTGAGCCCAGATGTAGCGCTGTGTGTCCATTTAGACAAAGAGCTGCCATTCAGCCCCACCCGCTCTCTCTCGATTGGCTGACTTTGATTGCGTTAAGAGCGTTTTTACAGCTGAAAATGTTTAAACTCACTAGATCTGGGGGTTTTTTTCCAGCCAAAAAACGCTGATAACAGCCTATGTGTGCATCATAGGATAACACGCTGGGGAGTTTACTGGCAGTAGAAAAACTGGCAGGAAAAAAAAAAAATGCCTGAAGCCAAAAGCAGCAGCTGTAAAAAACACCCAGTGTGCATGAGGCCTAAGGCCTACAAAGTCGCACAAATTTGCCGCGATTCGCAGCTGCTATTTTGACAAGACAGTTATACGACTGTGGATCTGACTTTGCCCCACAACTTGAAGTACGACAATAAGCAGGCATGCAACTTTGAGCCCCCAATAATTAGGGGGAACTCCACGCTGATTTTTCTTGAGAGGAAAAAAAAACATGGCACGGGTCCCTCCTTCATGAGCATAATCGGGCCCTTCGGTCCAGTATGGATATTAAGGGGAAACCCCCACGTCGAAAAAAAAAACAGCATGCCCCCCCCCCCCCCAAAATCCATACCGGACCCTTATCCGAGCACCCATACCGGACCCTTATCCGAGCACCCGACTCGGCCGGTCAGGAAAGGGGGTGGGGACGAGCGAGCCCCTTCCCACCCCTCTTGAGCCGTACAAGGCCGCATGCCCTCAATATGGGGGGTTGGGTACTTTGGGGCAGGGGGGCCCTGCACCCCCTCACCCCAAAGCATATTGATGAGGACAAGGGCCCCTTCCCGACAACCCTGGCCGCTGGGGATCTGCGGGGGGCTTATCAGAATCTGAGAGCCCCCTTTAATAAGGGGGCCCCTAGATCCCAGCCCCCCACCCTATGTGAATGAGTATGTGGGTACATTGTACCCATTCACGTGGAGAGAAAAAAAAAACAGACAGCGGATCCTATCTCTGCATAAATTTGAAAACAGCATGGCCGTGTGGGCTTTACCCACACAACCGCATCATTCATTCACAGAGTTCTGTAAATTAATGAAATACTTATGCCATCGGTACCGCAACCAGCGGCTTGTAGTTCTCAATGGAGGGGAGAAAGAGGAACTCTAGTGTAGCCTGGGATGAACAATCAAAAGAAACATAACATGACTTCAGACTAGGGACAGGGCCTATCTGTGTCGCAGCTCAGAGGACTCCCGAAATATCTTCCAAGAGTCACGTTTGGTGGCATTGTTCATGTGTATCCAGTTTGTGTACCAGAAGGGACTCCATCTTCTCAATGTGATCCATCTCTGTAACCCACTCAACTAGGGAGGGAACTTGGGTCGTCCACCAATGGCGTGAGATTACCATTCTTGCTACTGTCAAACAATGCCTAAGAATGCCTTTTTGGATATGTTTAAAAAGCCCGGTAGCACAGAGTAACCTGGAAAAAGTTGGGGACAGTCGCTCCTGCAATGGTGGTATATAGTCATAGGATGTGATCCCAAAAATCATTGCTGGGGGCCATTCCCACCAGACAGGCAACAGGGAGCCTCTGGTGGCTGTCCGAACAGATGGATTAATCCAATGCAGCAGTGTCGGGCACTGGTACCATCTCAAGTTTGAAATTCATCTCAGACAGAGCCAACAGGGTAATCCCTCCTGCCGAGCCATTGTCTGCTCCCGGCAGTGGAAGCCAGTGATTATCTCTCGAGACCATAGCAGCTACTAGCGATAATTGTGAGTACTCCATTTAACACGATTCGGACAGGCTTTGTTAAATGTTCTCTCAATGCCAGTCAAAGCCTGTCACTAAATAAAATGGTTGGCTTACAGTCCTGTTTACACCTTGCTTTTGCTTGGGGCTTCGAGCAAGCTTTGCCATAGACTTCTATGGAGGCTTTGAAGACACTTTGAAGCACCACTGAAGTTACATGGGGTATAATTTTTGAAGCAAAGCAGGTGTAAACAGGACTGGAAGCTAACCATTTTATTTAGTGACAGGAGCTTTGACTAGCATTCATAGAGCTTTAATAAAGCTTGTCTAAAGCCTTGTTAAAGCCGAAGCAAGTGTAAGTGAGCCCTAAGAGAATTTGGCAGGCTGGTTGTACCAACATGGTTCATTCAGCTTGCCATTAATGGTTCGAATCCCGGGTGGGGGGGCCTTTTATACTGCCGACCGGACATGTTCAGGGGGAGAGTCTTGCAGAAGGGACTCAAAGTCCCCCAAGAAGGAAGTTTGTGGGAGGGGAAGAAAGACATCAATCACTGATACTCCAACCAGTAAAGGAAAACTGCCGTACAGATACCAGAGCCCACCACGATGGAAGGAGTCCCTGGCAGAGGATTTGTACTAGCCGACAATGCGACTCCTTCCAGAACAGAAAGCATGTTCACATGGAGGAACACATGGAGGAACTGACTGCTAGTTTTCAAACACTAGAGAGTGATCAACCTTGTCAGTCAACAATACGATTATGACCTGAACTTTATAATAGGCCAGCTACAGTTGTGGCCAAAAGTTTTGAGAACTGCCTTTAGATCTTTGTTTCAGTTGTTTCTGTGATGTAGTGAAATATAATTCCACGCACTTCATACGTTTCAAAGGCTTTGATCGACAATTACATGACATTTATGCAAAGAGTCAGTATTTGCAGTGTTGGCCCTTCTTTTTCAGGACCTCTGCAATTCAACTGGGCATGCTCTCAATCAACTTCTGGGCCAATTCCTGACTGATGGCAACCCATTCTTTCATAATCACTTCTTGGAGTTTGTCAGAATTAGTGGGTTTTTGTTTGTCCACAAGTTCTCAATGGGATTAAGATCTGGGGAGTTTCCAGGCCATGGACCCAAAATGTCAATGTTTTGGTCCCCGAGCCACTTAGTTATCACTTTTGCCTTATGGCACGGTGCTCCATCGTTCTGGAAAATGCATGATTCTTCACCAAACTGTTGTTGGAAGAAGTTGCTGTTGGAGGGTGTTTTGGTACCATTCTTTATTCATGGCTGTGTTTTTGGGCAAAATTGTGAGTGAGCTCACTCCCTTGGATGAGAAGCAACCCCACACATGAATGGTCTCAGGATTCTTTACTGTTGGCATGACACAGGACTGATGGTAGTGCTCATCTTTTCTTCTCCGGACAAGGGTTTTTCCTGATGCCCCAAACAATCGGAAAGAGGCTTCATCTGAGAATATGACTTTGCCCCAGTCCTCAGCAGTCCATTCACCATATTTTCTGCAGAAGATCAATCTGTCCCTGATGTTTGTTTTTTTGGCTTCTTTGCTGCCCTTCTTGACACCAGGCCATCTTCCAAAAGTATTTGCCTCACTGTGCTTGCAGATACGCTCACACCTGCCTGCTGCCAATCCTGAGCAAGCTCTGCACTGGTGGTACTTCAATCCTGCAGCTGAATCCTCTTTAGGAGACGGTCCTGGCGCTTGCTGGACTTTCTTGGGCACCCTGAATCCTTCACAAATGCAGTAGAAATTTTTTTATGGGATGAAGTTAATTTTCATGCCAAAGAGGAACTTTGCAATTAATTGCAATTCGTCTGATCACTCTTCATAACATTCTGGAGTATATACAATTTCCCATCTCAAAAACTGAGGCAGCAGACTTTGTGAAAATTAGTATTTGTGTCATTCTCAAAAAACTTTTGGCCACGGCTGTACTATACCAGGAGAATCAGCCATACATGGGGGGTTATTTACTAAAAGCAAATCCACTGTGTGCTACAAGTGCACTTGGAAGTGGAGGAGGACATGCAAGGAAAATAAAACAGCATTTTTGCTAGTACATGATTGGATGATAAAATCAGCAGAGCTTCCCCTCATTTCAGATCTTTACCCCAGATTGTAGCTTGTAGTGCACAGCTGATTTGCCTTTAGTAAATCAACCTTTGTTTTCCAAGCAAAATCAGAACAATGTAAATGAGCGATACCTAGAAAACAAGAAGTGAAATTATTAGTAATTTTATTGTTTTCCTTCTTTGTCAGCAAATGTGGTTTAGCCAGCATTGAAGTAGCATGATCATAACTCAGAACATTTGTTCTATTTAAAGTATAAATTGCTGGGAATTTATTTATTTTTTTGGATAGATTAGATTAGAGATGGATTTGAACACCTGTCCGTTTTTATTGCTGTCTGTGTCCCCTTTAGGAAAGTTTACCCTCTCTATTTGTTGTTTGCAGTCATCACCAAGAGCGAAAGAGAATTCAAATTTTGGAATATCCCCAGAACAGGAATAGATTGGAAAAATCCTTCCAATGGGGATCCTAGCTTCTGGTTACCCTGGTGGCAACAGGGAATTCCTTAGGGCTGCAGCCAATTTCATAATTGATTAGTTGGTTGATTGTTTCGATTAATAACCTTAAAAAGTGTGGTGCATAATTTGGATAACATGCAATAGTAAATTTATCCCACCCTATGATTAAGTGGCGTGTGCAGCCACGCAACGCGTAAGGGAAAATTAGAGAAGAGAGCCGTTGGTGACGTCATCATCGCTCGCGGCCGAGAGCAGAAGTGTCTTTGTTATTATTCTGTGTCCTGTGAAACAGACGTGCATGCTGTATTCGCCCTAAATGTAAGTGGATCAATTGTACTGAATAAATCGTTTTTACGTTAATGCACTATGGCAGGGCTCAAAATTTCAAGTCCTGAGCTACAAGCCAGGCCTCAAGGCATACCCGCCACCAGTTGCCCCGCCCAACCCCTGCCATGTCCCACCCCCTAATCCTGCCCCTAGACACGCCCTCATAAATCTCATGAAATGACACTTAAAATGTTTTATGCAGAATTAAGTTATAAAAATGAATATAAACAACAACTTTATCCGTGCCCAAAAATGCAGCCTGCCCATGTCTACCAATGCAGCATGTGTCCCCAGTGGAGCAAAATGTCCCCAACTTTGCAGCCAGAGTCCCCCCCCCCCCATACACACTATTGCAGCAGCCAGAGCCCCGCCCACACTATTGCAGCAGCCAGAGTCCCCCCCCCTTCCACAGTATTGCAGCAGCCAGAGTCCCCCCTCCCACAGTATTGCAGCAGCCAGAGTCCCCCCCAATCCTGGGATGGGTGATCTGTCTAACGTTTCCCGGAAAGGGGGGGCTGTATATGATGCACGCGGCGGGGAACACAGGTATTGAATTAAAAGCGGTCATGTTCCCCGTGGTTTGAACAACGTGGCGGCTCCTGTCCTACCCAGCAAAGGTTTCTGCAATAGTGTGGGGGAAACCAGGCGACGACGACGGCTCTCCTTTCCTTGCTCGCCCCCCCCCCCCCCCCTGCTCCCAGGTAGCCCACACGCACCAGCCCTCAAAATTTACTGGCAAAATGCGAGCAGGCGAGTGTAAATTTTGAGGGCTGCACTATGGAGCCTCTCCGTTGTTCATTATATCTTTGAGAGCTATTCATCCACGATTTGAGGTTACCATTGCCACCCAGGATCAACGGTCATTGTGGAATTTGAGAGGCTTATATATAAACCAGCCACAGTGAGAGGCTGGGGGAAACTAGGTTACCAGGATTGAAGCACTTTGCACTAAGAATTCATTGTGGATTGGAGCACTGCACATTCAGAAATTTGCTGTGGTTATTGGAAGATTGTACACAATTTTTTTTTGGAGTTTTATTTTATTTTTATTTGGATTTTTTCATTCACACTTTATTGGACTTTTTTCTTATTTATTTATGGATTTTGCACAGAGACTCACGTTTTGCAATTTTGCGTGAAGTCAGCAATTTATTGCATTGTTTATGAATTGGACTTTATTTCTATTCATCATCGATCTTCGGATATTGTTCACAGTATCGTGGTTGATTGATCACGCTTTTTTAGTATTTATTTATTTTTCATTATTTTAACGCATGTTATTTATGCTTATACACACACACACACACACTTGCTATTTTGCACTGCGATTGCACTCAGCACTTTATTGCTATATTTCAACAAGCGCCACTAACACCCCCCTTTTTTCAATTTATTCCTAAAATATATTTATGCAGTGGTAAATATAAAAAAATAAATAAAAAAGAAGGGCTATGCAACTGCATCTTTTTTCACCTATGAATATCCATCATTAAAGCAGAGTTCCACCCAAATTTGGAACTTCCGCTTAATGCACTCCTTACCCCCTTACATGCCACATTTGGCATGCAATTTGTTTTTGGGGGGGCCTAATCGTCTTACTGCAGCCCCTCCCGTAGGCGATAGTCTAGGACACGCGACAGGTCCTAGACGATCGCCTGTCGAATCAGCGGCGAGCCGTGCCACTCGCGCATGCGCAGTGGGTGCCCGGCCGTGAAGCCGAAGGCTGTCACAGCGGGTGCCCACAGTACAAATGAAGACGCTGGCCGGGGAGGGGGGAGAGGAGCGGAGCAGGTAAGTGTGTTTATTGAAAGCCAGCAGCTACACTTTTTGTAGCTGCTGACTTTTAATAAACATCAAATTTGGCTGGAACACCCCTTTAAACGGAACATTCAAAAGGATTCATCGTCTGTCTTCCTAACAGTGAAGTATTCATTGTGTTAAACTGCCTGTATAGATGCATGGGATAAACAGAAACACCGGGTCATGTAAGCTCTATATGAAGCTGGAAATAAAGTTAATGGCCTTGTAGTTGAATCAGAAGAGTAGAAAAACTGAGTTTCACAGCCTAATTACAAGGTTTCTGCATGACAGTACTGATACAGACAAGATTTACTGCACTCATTGCAAGAAAGAAGAAGAAGAGAGCAGCACATGACAGCCTCATAGCTGAGTCAGGCTGCATGGTGTCATATTTCATCACACATATCCTGACTGCTTATCACTCAGTCATTCTGCTATGAGGTATAACTTTAAATGTGAACTTACATCTACCTCTCCACAAGTTCCTGAAGAAACTGAGTTACCCAAACGCTCAGTTAAACCCACCTGGAAAGTAATGGAGAATTATGAAGATTTAAAGTGGAGTTCCACCCATTTTTTTATGTTTGTCTGTGCTGCATGCCCTAATCTCAGTGTTCAGAATGGGCAATTTTTATTTATTTTGTTGCTTGTAAATACCTTTATTTTGTAGTCCTTCATTACTTCCTCCTCCTTATTAGCCTAGGCTATTAAGTCAGATGGGTATTTGCAAGGGTTTCTGGGATAGGCATCATGTTTCCCAGTAGTCCTTGCAAACCTGACAAACCGATTACATTGCTTGTGCAGCACTGAGCATGTGCGAGATACGCAAAGCTGAAATCCAGAAAGTCATACAGTCTGGCTTCATGATGCCCACACTTAAGATGGCCACGGTCTATTTCTAGATTATAAACTAAATGCTGTAACAACCTAACAAAACTGACCTTAGTTTACAGACTAACTTTACTAGAATACATTAAGCTTGTGTATTCCAGGGGTATTTATATTTAAAAAGTGAAATTGTGGGTGGAACTCCCCTTTAAGGAGTGAATTGTCTAGCTTGGAATTATTCTGGAGGAAAATTGTTGCTGAAGCTTATATAGTGTCTGTTGAACATAAACCACTGACACTGACTAGAGGGTGCCATTAAACAACTTTCTGCCTCATATGAGCTTTATCAGCTCACCAGTAACAAATTCCCCAATATCTTACAAAACATGAATACAGAAGTGTCACTGGCGCAATTAGGCCCCTTTCACACTGGAGCGAAGCCTCATCTGCAATCCCAATGTCCTGGTAAAGCACCGCTAAGACCCTAACGTTTTAAGGCGTTTTTGCAGTGCCTCAGTGTGAAAGGGTAAGGCATTTTTACAGCGCTTTCAATTCATTTCAACGGAGAGGGGCGTTTTTGGAACGTTTTTTTTTTAGCGCCCAAAAGCTGCTCCAAAGATGGTGCTTGCAGGACTCGGTGTGAAAGGGTCCATTGAGATGCATGGAGAGCATTTTATGAGTGTTTTAATAGCGCTATTTTTACCGCTAAAACGCTGTAAAAACACTACATTTCCCATGATGCTCAACAACACTGCACAGTGCACGATCATGGGAAATGTAGTTCACCTGGAGTGCCAAGGTTCACCATCACTGGACTAGAGGCAGTCCAGAAGCTATACAAAAATGCTCACATTTCCTGTTTTGGCTAGGGAATCGGAAGCGAAGGAAAATCTCCCAAATGGAGAAAAAAAAATAAGTGTTGTAACCCTCTGTTACTCTATCCAAAAATAAAAATAAACATGCCTATAGTTTTACTTTAAAGTTCCAGTTGTAACAGGAGAAAGTGGCATGGCATACAGACAGACAGACTTGTTTGCTTGTCTTGCAGAAACAATAAAAGGAAGCCATATTGTTAGTAAAAATACAAAGTACAACTAAATAAATGTAAACTTTTTATTTTTATGACATGCTGGAGAAACAGAAGGGATTCACATATATTCGCTCACTCCTTTTAGCTAGTAAAACCTTTTTTTAAAGCAAACTTATGGACAGCAGGGGCAAACTACTCTGGAAAGTAGGACACAAGTTCATTAAGCCATTTAATCAATGTTTAAAGTTCAAACAAGGCAGAGATATCCCCATTTTATCAGAACCTTTATACTACAAGTAATACCTAAAAAGCAACTTTGAAATGTGCACTTATCACTTCCATGTTGATCTCTGCCTTTTATGGGCCTCGGCAATACTCCACACAGGTAGACTTTACTCACAAATGTTTCCCAACAACAGATACAGACCAGTGTTAGGGGCCGGTCAGTGTTTAAAAGATAAGTTTACCTTTTGTAACATGTTACACTCTAAATATGGGTGTAGCATGTACACGTTACTATAAAGAACCTACCCACACCCCCCAATCTCAACCCCCCCCCCCCCCCCCCCCAACACTACTGTGTGACAGAGGGCTGGGGATATTTTCCCTGCACCTGCTGTCAAAGACAGCACAGCTATGCGGGGCTCCGCTCACACAGCCGAGTAATTTACACAGCTCTGTGAATGAAAAAACTACAAGTACCATCTTCCACCACAGCAGAGGACTTGTAGTTCTCAATTACCTAAGCGGGCCCTGGTGAGCACTTGTATGGTTCATTGACACTTCTTGCACATCAGTAACCATCTGCCTGTATGGGTCAGGTTGCAGGTGCAATACTTTACACACTGCAGTGTAAATAAACACTTTTTATTTTATTTACAAAATGAAGTGATAGATCGATCTATCCATCAACTTTTAACAAAAAGTAAACTTGGCCTTTAACCACAGTTGACCAATAAGCTTTTCATTAAATACAATGGTTATATAACTTTCTAACCAAGCTCATCCTTGCAAAGGAGGTCTCACTAGGTATATAAACCTAACAAAAAATAAATAAAGACAAACTCCAGAAACGATCTTATTTGTAGGGGTGCTGGAACATGCTACAACATTGTCCTCTCCAATGCCGCGTACACACGGTAGTTTTTTGTGATGAAACAAAACGACGTTTTAAAAAACGTCATTTAAAATGATCGTGTGTGGGCAAAACGTCGTTTTATGTCTTCAAAAAAACTACCAAAAAAAAATTCGAACATGCTTGAATTTTTTATGTCGTTGTTCAGAATGTCGCCTTTTGTTTTACAAAAAATGATCGTGTGTGTGGGCAAAACGACGTTTAAAACGACGTTTTTAAACCCGCGCATGCCCAGAAGCAAGTTATGAGACAGGAGCTTCAATGGAACAGAGTGCCGTCGAAAGTGTCTTACGTAACCGCGCTTTGCAAGAGCATTTTCAGAAAACGATGGTGTGTATGCAACAGTTTTTTAAAATGAAGTTTGAAAAACGTTGTTTTGTTTCATGAGATAAAACGACGTTTTTTACATCACAAAAAGTGATCGTGTGTACGCGGCATAAGGCGCTCCTGCTCACTATTGCATACTAATTTCCACCATGTAAATGTGGGGCTGTCCACAGATTGAAGCTTCTAAAAGAAGAGGGCAGCACAAGAGCCGTCAGGTGCGGAGGGTAGGGCTGGGCGATTTTGACCCCCAAATAAATCTGCGATTAAAAAAACAAATGGGAAAGGGATAAGAGCACACCTCCCTAGGCCGAGATGGGGGAGAAGGACAAGGAAGGGAGAAAAAAAAAAAAAAAAGATACAAATAAAATACTGTGTAAAATCTGAATACAGTGCTCTACCGTTTTTATGTATTTATAATACATATCTCCAAGTAGATATAAAAACAAAAAACAAACAAACAAAAAAAAAAAAAAACACACAACCATAAGACACACAAAAAAAAAAAAAAAAGAAGGTTGCAGTTTATTTCTTATTCATCTACCAAGTATTTTTAGCTGCTGACTTAATTATGTTTTGTGTACAGGCTGGAACTCCTCTAAGTGGTAGTAAACGCCTCTTTGCAACATTTACCTCCAGGAAAGTTTAAAATAAGGCTTACCTGTAGATAAAGTGAAGATCTCCCAAACCTTTTTTATTACAATTTTGGAGATATGAACATGTTTAGTAGCCGGTGTTGTGCTCTGAAAAGATGGAATAATTAGTAGCGCTTCAGAGTGCTGTGCCACGATTGTGGCTCCAGTACACATGTGCAGAAGTGATGGTCTCACGTCTCGGCCATTCAAAGCCTATGAACCCAGAAGGAAGACGGGTGAAGATGGAAGCCCGATCAGTAGTGACAGCACCCCACTGAAGTGCTTCATTTTAAGGCAAGTCTTTCATAATGTGCTAGCATGTGATGCATACTGGCACATTATGCCATTACCTACAGGGGGGCTGGGATTTTTTTTTCCTGGATTTTCTACCTCTTTAAAGGGTTGTAAAGGAAAAAAAAATTCCCTAAATAGCTTCCTTTACCTCAGTCCTCCTTCACTTACCTCATCCTTCCATTTTGCTTTTAAGTGTCCTTAGGTCTTCTGCGAAATCCTCACTTCCTGTTCTTCTGTCTGTAACTCACCACCGTAATGCAAGGCTTTCTCTCCGGTGTGGAGAAAGCCTCTTGAGGGGGGAGGGGAGAGCAGGAGTGTCAGAACACCCACTAACACGCAGCTCCCTTCTCAATCTGCAAAGTAGAGAGAGTCCTGACTTGCCTGCTCGCCCCTCCCCCTCAAGAGGCTTTCTCCACACCAAGAAGATAACTGTGTGGAGTTACAGACAGAAGAACAGGAAGTGAGGATTTCTCAGAAGAAATAAGGACATTTAAAAGCAAAATGGAAGCATGAGGTAAGTGAAGGAGGACTGCACTAAGGTAAATGAAGCTATTTAGGGGGGAAAAAAAATGTTTCCTTCACAACCCCTTTAAAGCGGGGGTTCACCCTAAAAAAAAAAAAAAATCTAACATTACATCCAGCATACTAACGACAGGTACAGTATGCTGGTCCTTTTTTTTTTCCTCCGTACATACCGTGTAATTGTCATTTTTGCCTCCGGCTTCCGATTTCAGATTCCTGCGGGACTGGGCATTCCTATTGAAAGCTTAGATGATTGACGTCTGGTGTAAAACGTCCCATGGCGCATAAAGCGCGTCACCATTTTTTCATAAATACAGCTACACGGCGCCTGCGCAAGCCGTGCAGAGCTGACTGCTCAGGCGCCATATAGAGCCGACTCGCAGTCGGCTATTTACGGAAAACTGGTGACGCGCTTTATGCGCCATGGGACGTTTTACACCAGACGTCAATCATCTAAGCTTTCAATAGGAACGCCCAGTCCCGCGGGAATCAGAAGCTGGAGGCGAAAATGACAATTTCACAGTTTGTACAGAGAAAAAAAAAAAAAAAAGGAGCAGCATACTGTACCTGTCGTTAGTATGCTGGATGTAATGTTAGAATTTTTTTTTTTAGGGTGGACCCCCACTTCAAGTCCCCATTCACTCAGCTCCAAAGCGCTCAACAAGCTACATTCCATTCCTTAAAAAATCCGTAAACATGTCTGTTTACATTTAAGTTTTCTAGTGTCTGTAGCTCAACATCTGAACCTACAAAAAGGTACAGGAGCTACTTTTGAAGCAGAACGGGGCATTTTTTAAGCACTTCCATAATATAAAAAAAAAAAAAAAAGTATATATATATATATATATATATATATATATATATATATATATATATATATATATATATATATATATATATATATATATATATACACACACACACACACACACACACACACACACACACACACACAAAATGTGCAGCAAATGATAACTACGGAAATAGAATGATTCAGCTGCACTGAAAAATATACACAAGACAAGAATCTGGCTTCCCAAAGTGTATGATGAACAAGTTGGGCAGAAAAACTTGTTTGGTTAGAGCAGGCACACAATCCTTAATCAAAACAAGGTCATAAAAACCCCATGACTGTTCAGGCCGACTACTTCTGTGATCTACAAAGAAACCGGAACAAAAGAAGTAAACATCTGGGGACACGGATCATCGCAGCCCCAACATAACATAACATCTCTTCTAGCAATTGAATTCCTACATAAAAGATTTAAGATTTACAGTAAAGATTTTTTTTCACCCTCCAAATAATCACAAATAAGACCTGGGTCACACCAGTGCAGCTTTGAAATTGCACCACATCAAATTCAATTTCAAAGCCGTCGATCAATGCAATTTTGATGTGCTATTTTATTGCAGCTTGCAACTTCATGTAACAGAATTCAATGCTAGTCGCAATGAAATCGCAAAAAAAAAAAAAAACACCCTTTTCAGAATCACAAAGTTTTGAACAGTATTATTGCCGGCAATAGGCTACGAAATGTCATGCGATTTTGAACTGTCAAAAAGCACTGGTACCAGTAATTACTTGGCACAAAATGTGTGTATGCAGCACGGTGGCTTAGTGAATAGCACTTCTGACTGACAACACTAGGCTGTTGGTTCAAATCCCAACCATGACACCTCCTGCATGGAATCCCACATTCAAAGATATGTTCCTATCTAAATTGGCCCTAGCCTGTGAATTAGGGACTTTAGATTGTATGCTACTTGATGGCAGGGACTGATGTGAATGTGCACTATGTATGTAAATTGCTGGCACTATATACCTGCAATAAAATAAATATTTTGGCTGCATCAACTGAAATTCAAGATGTGGCCTATTCAGCTTCAAAGGCTTGACAAAAGGGTGGCAACGAATTGGATGCAGTCACTGTTCAGCCACCAATCAGATGCAATGGCCGATCGGGTATTCAGGCGACTACCAGTGCTGAAGACCATAGCTTCCAGTGTAGATTCCTTCATCCAAGCAGTGTAGTGTGGCTGGAGGAAACCAGGCGATTTGGTTCATTGAACCTGCTAAGCGGAACAGACATCTAAAATGTGTATGGCTAGCTTAAAAAGGAGCTCCAGTCTCCCCTCAATACAATAAGTCAGCAGCTACAAATATTATAGTTGCTGGCTTAATATAAGAGCACTTGCCTGTCCAGGTATCCAGTGATGTCCTCCCCTGAGCCGATTCTTCAATTGGCTTTGGGTGCAGGCACCATCATCTTCAGTTAGGAAGACAACAAAGTGAAGCCTTGGGGTGTCACAGCCAGGTTCCTACAGTGCATGCCCAAGCCGCGCTCTGGCCAGAAGTGGGATTGGGTACCTGTCAAAACCAGGTACCCACTACCCCACCCCCCAAAAAGTGCCAAATGTGACAGCGGAGGGGGGACAGAGTATGTTAATAAGCGCAACTTCCCCTTTTGGGTGAAGTTCCTGACAAAGTCCCCACAAAATAGCGGTCAGGTGCTGTAAAAGCAGACAAAGTCTCCACAAAACACCGATCAGCACTGCAGTCTATTAGCCTTCTGCTCTGATCAAGGGGACATTTTCCAACAGGACAGGTGGATCAGTAGATTTACTTTTGTTCAACCATAGTGGTCAGACACGGATTGAAACTCAGCCAGCCCTTGCTGAACTGGCCAAATTTCTATGTGTGTAATGTATGGTCAGCTTTACAATGCACATCATTCTCTTAGGCCCCTATCACACTGGGGCGTAGGCAGGATCAGCGGTAAAGCATCGCTATTTGTAGCAGCGCTTTCCTGTCAATTTTGCAGCGCCCTCTGGCCGCTTTTACCCTCGCTAGCGGCCTAGAAAGGGTTAAAACCACCGCAAAGCGTCAGCAATGGCGTCCATTGATTTCAATGGGCAGGAGCGGTATACACACTGCTTCACAGCAACGGCTGTTTCAGGTCGCTTTGCAGGCGCCATTTTTAGCGTTATAGCGCCTGCAAACCGACCCAGTGTGAAAGGGGTCTTAATCTGGACATGACTCCTCCCCTGATGCTTTTCACCACTGTTCAGTGCTTAAAGCAGGACACCAAACATAATATTATTAATAATAATAATAATGTGCCCCCCTCTTTTATTAAATTAAAAAGATGCCAATTCTTACTTACCCTCTCCACACTCCAGCGCTGTCCCCAGCTTCTTCCTCAGACCACCCCTGGTTCTCTTTGGGCAGGATGACAGTCACATCAATCTGCCCCTTTCCTGCAAGCACAGTCAGCCCTTCACACACAAACGCACCATGAGAGTGCATCATTACGCAGGCTGGGCTTACAGTACTCCAGGACTGAATGGTGCTCATGTGTCAACACATGACTGTCGCTCAGTCTAGGAGGAATGCCCACCCAACCATCACTACCACAAAGAAAGAAGAATCTCCTGCAATGTCACTAGACCAGCAAGCTGGAGAAGGGGGTATACGGGCAAAAGCTCCACATTGGAGTTCTGCTCAAAGTGATTGTAAAGCCCCCCCCCTATAAAAATAATTAACATGTTATACTTACCTCCTCTGTGCAGTGGATTTGCACAGAGCAGTCTGGATCCTCCTCTTTTCGGGTGCCTCTTTGCTGCTCCTGGCCGCTCCCTCCTGTTGAGTGCCCCCACAGAAAGCAGCTTGCTATGGGGGCACCCAAGCTGAGTCACAGCTCCCTGTGTCCATTCAAACAAGGAGCCTAGACCCGACCTTGCCCCCCTCTCTCTCTTCTGATTGCTAGCTGACTTTGATTGAAAGCAGCAGGAGCCAATAGTGCCTTTGTTGTGTCTCAGCCAATCAGGAAGGAGAATCTCAGATGGCCGAGGGACGCCTGGACATCGTTGGACAGGTAAGTATTAGGGGTGCTGCTGCACAAAGAAGGCTTTTTATCTTACAGTGTAGAATAAAGATAAAAAATAAAATAAAAATCTGCCTTTACAATAACTTTAAAATCGTAGGAAAGATTGTGCATTGTAAGCCATGGCACTACACAATAAAGTTTATTGATAAAAAAAAAAAAACACTTGCATTATCTATGTGTGACCTGAATCTCTACCAGAAAAGGCACACATTCAAAACTGGCCATACAGGTTACAGTCTTATTGCACAATCTCTCCTTTAGATCCACCAACAACTATGCAGTACCTAGTATTAGTTTCATCAACAAAATTAACCCCTGTATATACATACGTCGGCAGAATAGCACAGACAGGCATATTAACGTATCCTTAAAATGCCTGTCCGTGTGGGCGTGCTTGCGACCCTGCTGTCATTCCCGTGAGTCGGACCGCTGGTCCCGCAGACTCGATCACCGCGGGAATCCCCGCGACCGTCTCACGGAGGTATGGAGTGGGGAGATGCTTGTGTAAACAAGCGTTTCCTTACTCTGCCTAGTGACAATGACACTGATCTCAGCTCCGGAGCGGAGATCAGTGTCATGTGACAGAGCCCATCCCCCCTACAGTAAGAAACACTATGCAGGGAACACTTAACCCCTACAGCGCCACCTAGTGGTTAACCCCTTCACTGTCATTTTCACAGTAACCAGTTTTATAGCACTGATCGCTGTGAAAATTATAATGGTCCCAAAAATGTGTCAAAAGTGTCCGATGTGAACGCCATAATGTCGCAGTCACAAAAAAAATTAATCACTGATCGCCACCATTACTAGTAAAAAAAATAAAAAATCTTAATAAAAACTAAAAAACGAACCCCTATTTTGTAAATGCTATAACCAATCAATAAACGCTTATTGCGATTTTTTACCAACATTTTTTAGAAGAATACGTATCGGCCTAAACTGAGGAAAAAAAATGGTTTAATATATTTTTTGGGGATATTTATTATAGCAAAAAGTTAAAAATATTGCATTTTTTTTCAAAATTTACGCTTTATTTTTGTCTATAGCGCAAAAAATAAAAAAACGCAGAGTTGATCAAATACCACCAAAAGAAAGGACGCCAGTTTTGTTTGGGAGCCACATGGCACAACCGAGCAATTGTCAGTTAAAGCGGAATCGCAAAAAGTGGCCTGGTCCTTTAGCTGCAAAATGGTACGGGGCTTAAAGCGGAGTTCCACCCAAAAGTGGAACTTCCGCTTAATCCACTCCTCGCCCCCTTACATGCCACATTTGGCATGTAATTTTCCTGGAGGGTGGCTTCAGGAGGAGTGGGACTTCCTGTCCCACTTCCTCCTTCCGCCCAGGGACCACTAAGGAGATATGTCATATCGCGTTATAGTGGCCCCTCCCTGTAGGTTATCACCTGGGACAAGTGACAGGTCCCAGGCGATCGCCTGTCCACTCAGGGAGCGCTGCGCGGTTCACGCATGCGCAGTGAGTGCCCGGCCGGGTGCCCACAGTTGCAATGGAGGCGCCGGCGTTGAAGGGGGGGACCGGAACGAAGCTCCCAGCGGCACGTCGCTGGAACCATGGAGAAGGTAAGTGTATGTTTATTAAAAGCCAGCAGCTACACTTTTTGTAGCTGCTGAATTTTAATAACCATAAAAATAAGGCTGGAACTGTCCTTTTAAGTGGTTGAAGTATAACTAAAAAGGTAAAACTTTTTTCTTTTGTTTTGAATAGAGTGGAGGGGGATTAGAACCTCTTTCAGTTTTTATTGCTGTCTGTGCCCCCTTGAGCCCAGGTTCACACTGGGTACGATTTAGTTCGATTTGAGATGCGATTTCACATGTGAAATCGCATTTCAAATCAGCGGCAATTGCCGGCAATGACACAGACGCAGATGCGGCGTCGCACCGATTTCAAAAAGTAGTTCCTGTACTACTTTTTGCGATTTCAGGACGCGATTTACATTGACATCTGTGCAGAAACCTGCACAGATGTCTCCTAAATCGCGCCAAAATCGGGACTGCCAGAGGGAGTGAAATTGTGTGAGTTCAGCTGAAATCGTGCGATTTCACTCCCGCAGCCCAGTGTGAACCAGGGCTTAGGAAGATTTTTCCTCTTCGTTTGTCCTGTTTATCATTGAAAGTAAAAGAAAATCCCACATTTTGGGTCGTCCCCAGAAAAGTAATAAAAGCAGAAATCTTCCAAAGGGGACACTAGATCTGGTGACTTTGGGGTGCAGAATTCCCTTCTTTTGCAGGGATTTCCTCTCACTTGGCTTTGAGACAGGAAGTGAAGCAAAATCTCCACAATGGGACACAAATGGAGAAATTTATATATGACAGGGGTTATAATCCT
The DNA here is from genome assembly GCA_029574335.1 of Rana kukunoris. NCBI lineage: Eukaryota > Metazoa > Chordata > Amphibia > Anura > Ranidae > Rana > Rana kukunoris. Next base: position 122,944,225 of record CM056056.1, read on the forward strand.
CCTTTGCTGTACCCCAAAAAAAGAAGAAGGTTTTGCCTATAGTTCTACTTCAGCCCGGGTTCACACTGATGCAGTGCAGGACACCGCATGCAATTCACACAGGAATCGTGCCAATTACATGCGGCGTCTCTGGGGTGCTATTTGAGGCATGGATTTGCATGGCTCAAATCGCACCGCATTTAAAGCAAACTGTTGCAGGACCCTTTTTTCTGTCTGCACCAGAATCGGATCACATACAGTAGGTGAGCACACCCATGCAATCCGATTCTGAAAATCGTGCTGCATTTTTGCAAATCGATTGAGGGATGACGGTAACTTAACATACCACTCTGCAATCAGTTTGCACCGACGGATTGAGATTTAGGTGCCGAATCTGCACTGCATCTAGTGTGAACCCAGGCTCAACGCGATTTTAGTCAACTCAAATACGACTAAAACAATTCAGATGACTAAAATACGACTAAAAACACAATTTTACTCAAAAAAAAAACTATGACTAAAACTAAATCTGACTCCAAATGAAAGCTAGCAGTACGAGATTGGACACCTTGATTGCATGGATTGTGCTGGTCTGAGGCTCTGATTGTATAAGTTTGTAAAGCTGGCCACAGATGGATCAAAATGCATCCGCTTCAGCAGGATCTGGCCGACTTACGACTCATCAATGGCCAATCCCGAAACAGAGAGAGTGGATCCAACGATCGGCCTCTCTTGAACAGGACCGCTGGTATATTTTTATTCAATCAGCGCATGTAACCAATCGGCAGCAACGTTGATCAGTGTATTGAGTCCCACTGTAAGAATACAATAGCAAAACGGGGAAGATTTCTCCATTCATCTGAATTGTGTGGTGGAGGAATTCATTTGATTTTTATTTATTTTTTTATTTTTTAAATCAGCTCAATCAATGGCCAGCTTTATGTGTATAGGGACAATTGAATGTACTTTAATGATGTATAGGAGCTCTACCTACACAATACACAGGCGTCAGTAGATTTTCTGCACAATATGTGTATGTTGGTCTTACATCCTTCAATAAAATTATCAAATTTCTTATCCGATCGATCACTCCCAATTGGATCAACCAGCACAACTGATCGATATTCCACACATAGGGAAGTGGAATTTGATGGATAGTAGGAAGATGTGACCAGCAAGTTATCTGTTTCCAGCAGACAACCTCATCACCGACTGATCGCAATACAATAAAAATGTATAACCAAATATCTCCCTGCTGCTGATTAATGCAGAACGATCGATAATTTTTCACCCTGATCGATCAGCTCCAATGTCAGTCGATGAGAGAGGAGGTTCTGGATATTCGATTTGTTTCTGGTTTGATGGATTGGATCTCATATGAGAAGAATTGAAGGGTGTATGGCCACCACTTGAAGTGTTATCAGATAATAAGGCCCATTGTCTGGGTAAGTAATAAGTAAAGGGCTCAGCTGTGAGAAACTTGTCCCCTGTATGGAGAAGAGCTTCCATCTTCCACCCCCCACCTCACACTATAGAGGAGTTCTCACCTGTAGCTCCATGTCTGCCGGGCACACACTGATAGGACACTCCACTGGCCTCGTCTTATCTCCTCCTCTGATTTAAAGCACTGCCGCTCATTGCTAGCTGGCTCCCAGTCCCTCCTGCCCGTGTCCCCGTCACTCCTCCTCCACCAGCCGACCGGAAGTGTCGTGTACAGTCATATGTGACCGCAGCCCCCTCCTCCTCATCACTTCTTCCCCTTGGAGACGACGCCAACGTCGTTACCTGGCAACGGCGCAAATCCAGGCCTGGGCAGGGCTGTGTCTGCTTGGTGGAGGCAGCGCCATCTAGTGCGCCAAAGAGAGAAGAGCAGACGAGGTGAGAAGCGCATCACATCTTCCAGTTACAGTAAGCTGAGACGTTGCAAAGGGACTAGAAGTCCCAGCATAACCCTTCAGTAACACATTTGTAGTTTGCGGTAAAGTACATTTAAACCCTGCAAAAAACAGGGCTTAGTTGGGCTAAGTTTACATTAGTGTTAAAAGTAGGCGTTTCACCTACGTTTTTAAAGCTTCGCAAGCGCCTACTTTGTGTCAATAATGTGTGTCGCAGCAGACAGTTGTTTACAGTGTTGCGTAAGGCTGCTTTCACACAGAGGCGCTATTGCGCTTAAAATAGCGCCTGCAATGCGCCCTGAAGGAGCCGCTCCTTTCTGTCCAGTGTGAAAGCCTGAGGGATTTCACACTGGAGCGTTGTGCTGGCAGGACAGTAAAAAAAGTTCTGCCAGCCGCGTCTTGAGAAGTGGTAAAAATACCGCTCCTATAGCGCCCCTGCCCATTGAAGTCAATAGGGCAATGTGGCTGTATCGCCTGCAAACCGCCGCTGCAGCAGCGTTTTGAGGGCGGGTTTAACCCCTTTTCAGCCGCCAGCGGGGGTTAGAATCACCCCGCTAGTGGCTGAGAATCGCAGCAAACATGGCGGTAAATCGACGCTAAAAATAGCAGCGCTTTACCGCCAGCGCACCAAGTGCCTCAGTGTGAAAGTACCCCAAGGCCCCCTTACACACTGGGGTGGCGGTACACCACTATTTTTAGCGGCGCTATACTGTCAGAATTGCAGCGGTATTCGGCCGCTAGCGGTGCGGTTTTAACCCCCACTAGCCGCCTAAAAGGGGTTATTTGTTAATTGTTTTCAATGGGGAGGAGCGGTAAACACACCGCTACAAAGATGCTGCTGGAAGGACTTTTGGAGTGGTCCCGACAGCGCATCGCCTCAGTGTGAAAGCCCTCGGCTTTCACACTGAGACTGCAGGGCATGATTTTTTTAGGTGATATTTAGCCGCTATTTTTAGCGCTAAACCGCCTAAAAAACTCCTCAGTGTGAAAGGGGTCTTAGCGTTAAAAAAAGCACCTGAAAGAAGCTGCATCTGCAATTCCAATGTGAAAGCCCGAGTGCTTTCACACTGAGGCACTGCGCTGGCAGGGCGTCAAAAAAAGTCCTGCAAGCAGCTTCTTTGCAGCGCTTTAGGAGCGTTGAATACACCGCTCCTAAAGCACCCCTTCCCATTGAGGCGCTTTCTTTAACACCAAAGCGCCTGAAAAAAGCCCCAGTGTGAAAGGGGTCTTAGCAGAGCTTTACCAGTGTTTTTTGGGCGCTGGTAGCATGAATGGGCTCTGAAAGCACTCGGACTTTCACATTAGTGTTGTACTTTCAGTTTGTTTTGGAGAACGAATCGATCGCCGCCGGAACTTGATCATAGAGATTTCCGGTGACCAGATGGTCTCCAGTCATCTCTAAGACCTTCGGAGGCCTGGGCGCGATGTTATGTCGTCACATTCGGGCTGGAGGAAGAAGACGTGGCAGGGGACGCAGCTGGAAAGGCAGAGGCAGTTTTTCTTTTTTTTTTCATCCTGAAGGAGAGATGTGGGGGCTTATAGAGTGGCCATGTCCTATTCCTATTACAAGGGATGTTTACATTTCTTGTAATAGGAATAAAAGTGATACATTTTTATTTATTTGTTAAGAGAAAGTGTAAAAATAAAAGTAAAATAAAGAATAAAAAAAAACATTTAAAGACCTTGTCCCCACGTGCTTGCGCACAGAAGCGAGCGTATGACAGGGAACAGACGATCAGTGACAAGCCACTGTGAAGAACGGGGAAGGTTTGTTTACACTCACCTCTCCCCGTTCTTCAGCTCCTGTGACCCGATCGCAGGACACCGGCGGCGATCGGGTCCCACGGGCGCGGTCACGGAGCTCAGGACTAGGTCGCGAGTTCGACGCATATCGGCGTGAAGGGGTCCTCAAGTGGTTAATGGTGGGTTCCCATATGTGTGAATTGGATGTTTACCAGTATCCAATTTACATAACATGCGAGTATGACTGGCCCTCAGTGGAGTTGGGTTACACATGTCCGGGGCGGATGTGCACGTTTGGGTATAGTTCAGGTGTAAATTCAGGCAAAAATTTGGACCTCATTCGCACCTGAACCGGTGAACAATAACGCACCGGACCTCATACTGGGAACTGGAGCCGGATATATGTGAACCCGGCCTTAAAACTTGTCAAAGTTCATTGAGGCTCTAAAAAGATAAGTTGCTATGTCTCTGTTGGTGAGATTTTCCTGTTTTTCCTGTTCTGGTGACAAAATCGTCACTGAGACATAAATGTAGTGTAAGCTGGGGATAGGTAGCGGGTACAAAAGCTCCCTGGGATGAGCCAGCACAGATACCAAAGTCCATAGGATCAGTGAACAACAGTGGGATTTTTATTGGTGCTATACAAAGTCTATTTACAGGTGCTGTACAGTGTGCAGAAAACAAAACAAAAATAGTCAAACAAACACCTAGCCGTGTCTCGGCTCTAACTACACGATATGCAGGTCCTAACTACTAAGCTAAACAAGCCTACCGCTTGTTAGCTCAAACACACACTTCTCACCAGTTTTTCAGCAGCCTCCTTGCTCTCACAGATTCACACTGTTTCCCAGGACAGAGCAATGGCTGTTAGCTCAGGTGAGCTTAAATTGGCCTGGGGGAGAGGGCCAACACCTGACCTGGATCAGGGATCAGAGATCAGAGATCCCTGAACGTGTAAGAGAGGAGCCTGGGAGAGGTATAAACCCCAAACTGGACTTTCCCAGGCTCTCTCTGGGATGCTCTGCTACACACCCTCCCCTCTTGTTTCAACCCCAGGGTTGGAACACCTGTAGCCCAACAGGAGTGAACACGGGACAGGGCATCTACATTTCCCATCTCAACACCTGGCCTGTGTTTTACCGAAAAGGAATAATCCTGGAGGGCCAAAAACCACCGGTTCAACCGCCTATTAGTCTCCTTCTTTTGGGCCATCCATTTCAGGGGAGCATGGTCAGTTATTAACTCAAACTGGCGCCCTAACAGGTAGTACCTGAGCGCGTCCACGGCCCACTTTATGGCTAAACATTCCTTTTCAATGACTGCATATTTTTTCTCATGATCATTGAGCTTTCTGCTTAGGTAGACCACAGGGTGTTCTTCCCCATTGTATACCTGTGATAGTACTGCTCCGATACCTACATCAGAGGCATCTGTCTGAACCAAAAAATCTTTAGAGAAATCGGGGGAGTATAGCACTGGCTGTGCACAAAGAGCCTTCTTCAGGACTTGGAAAGATTCTTCTGCTACTGGGGACCATTTTATCATTACGGAGTCTTTCCCTTTCGTCAGGTCTGTCAGTGGGGCAGCTATAGTGGCAAAATTTGGAATAAACCTTCTATAATATCCCGCAATGCCAAGAAAGGCCCTGACCTGCTTCTTGTTTGCAGGACGTGGCCACTCCTGGATGGCTTCTACTTTATTCACTTGGGGTTTAATAACTCCACGGCCAATAGTGTAGCCCAAATACTTGGCTTCCTCCAAACCAATGGCACATTTTTTGGGAGTTGCCGTAAAACCTTCCTTGAAGAGGGAATCAAGGACAGCTTGGACACGGGGCAAGTGAGACTCCCAGTCAGTGCTATGCACCACTATGTCATCTAAATAAGCTGCAGCATACTGCTGGTGCGGTCTTAGGGTCCTGTCCATGGCCCTCTGAAAGGTTGCAGGGGCATTTTGCAACCCAAAAGGCATTTTTTTATACTGGAATGATCCCTCCGGGGTCACAAACGCAGTCTTTTCTTTGGCACTATTAGTCAGGGGTATTTGCCAATATCCTTTGGTCAAGTCCAAAGTGGTCAGATAACGGGCCTTGCCCAGTCGGTCTATAAGTTCATCTACCCTGGGCATTGGGTACGTGTCAAACTTTGTCACTGCATTAAGCTTCCTGAAGTCATTACAGAACCTCCAGGTGCCATCCGGTTTTGGGACTAACACGATGGGGCTCGACCAATCACTATTGGATTCCTCAATGACATCTAGCTCCAACATTCTTTTAACTTCAGCACTGATGTCCTTTCTCCTCGCTTCAGGAATTCGGTACGGTTTGAGCTTGACACGGACCCCAGGTTCAGTAACAATATCATGCTGAACCTCCGAACTCGTGCCAGGCAACTCTGAAAATTTCTCTCTATTCCTTATCAGGAACTCTCTAGCTTCCTGTTTTTGGGAAAATGACAGGGTGTCTGGAATCGTGACCTCAGGGATCAGAGGGGATTCAGTACCCTTAGGCGTTACCGGGAGGGACCTTGCAGTTAACGCCAGTCTATCCTTCCAGGGCTTTAACAGGTTTACGTGGTAAATCTGTTCCGGCTTCCTTTTACCTGGTTGATACACCTTGTAATTGACTTCCCCAACTCTTTCAATTACTTCAAAGGGGCCCTGCCACTTAGCCAGGAACTTGCTCTCAACAGTGGGAACTAATACGAGGACCCTGTCACCCGGTGAGAAAACACGGAGTTGGGCCCCCCGGTTGTATATTCTCTGTTGGGCTGCTTGTGCCTGTAGTAAATGTTCTTTCACCACTGGTATTACTGCTGCAATCCTGTCCTGCATTTGAGCGATATGCTCAATTATGCTTTTGTGAGGTGTCTGTTCCCCCTCCCAAGTTTCCTTGGCTATGTCCAAGAGTCCCCGAGGGTGTCTCCCGTAAAGCAACTCAAATGGAGAGTACCCTGTAGAGGACTGGGGAACCTCCCTGATAGCAAACATCAGGTACGGTATCAGGAAGTCCCAGTCTTTCCCATCTTTGTCAACAACCTTTTTTAACATGCCCTTTAACGTCTTATTAAAACGTTCCACCAAGCCATCTGTTTGCGGATGATACACAGAGGTTCGCAACTGCGTCACCTTAAATAACTTGCACAGCTCCCTAGTTATCCGTGACATAAATGGGGTACCCTGGTCTGTAAGGATTTCTTTAGGGATGCCAACCCGACTGAACACCATAAACAGCTCTTTGGCAATGTTTTTAGCAGACGCGGCGCGTAAGGGAACGGCCTCAGGATAACGGGTAGCGTAATCCATAATCACGAGGATATGCTGATGACCACGGGCGGATTTGGGGAGCGGACCCACAAGGTCCATGGCAATCCTCTCGAAGGGCACTTCAATAATGGGCAAGGGCACTAAAAGACTTCGGAAGTGGGGCTGGGGGGCTGACATCTGACACACCGGACAGGATTGACAATAATTTTCAATATTTTTCTGTATCCCAGGCCAGTAAAACCTGCGCAACACTCTTTCAGTGGTTTTCTCAACCCCTAAATGGCCTCCTAGCAAGTGCCCATGGGCAAGTTCCAACACCACCCTTCTATAAGGCTTAGGGACCACCAACTGTTCAATAACTTCATCATTCTTTTTACATACACGATACAGTAAATCATCATTGCTGCTGAAATAAGGAAAACAGGGCCTATCCCCTGGTTCGACAGGTACATCATTAATCACCATTACATTTTCCCAGGCCCTGGCAAGGGTAGGGTCTTTTCTCTGCTCAGTACCAAAATTTTCCTTGTGCACATTGAGGTCAGTAAACTCCAACGTAGGCTCCGAGTTAGCAGACGGCTGTCCGGCTCTACTGGTTGTGGGGACTTCCTCAGGCTCCTCCAGCTCCCCTGCCATAACCGAGAAAGGAAAACTCGGAGAGCCCTGAGATGAGTCCCCTGAACCCACAATATCGGAAGTAGCCAGGAGCTCTGGCTCTGCGACTGAGTTAGGTACTGCCACCGGGTCGGGACGATCCCACAGCTCCCAAAACTTAGGGAAGTCCCTACCAATGATGGCCTCATGCACCAAGTGGGGCACAAGTCCGACCGCATGGGACACCGTACCTAAGCCAGTTTTAAACTGAACTGTGGCTATAGGATACTCCCGGGTATCCCCATGTACACAGATCACAGCAACTTTTTTAGCATGAAAATTCACAGTTTCAACCATCTCAGCTGTAACCAAAGTAACTAGACTTCCAGAGTCCAGTAAGGCCGTAATAGGCTTATCATTAACAGTCATGTGATACATGTGTTTCCCCACATTTGGCACTGCAGCGCATGAAACAGCAGCAAACATAGACTGCCTTCTAATAGACAGATCACACTGCATTGGTTCATCAGTCAAAGGACAATTTGCTGCAACATGTCCCAGCTCTTGGCAACGAAAACACCTGATGTTTCCCCAAGTTGGTTTGCTGACAGGCAGTGGTTTCCCTTGCTTGGGACGCCAAACTTCAGTCCTGGCACCAAAGATCCTCCCCCCTATTTCCTTGCCATGCTTACCACCCACTTCCCCTGGAACAGTCTTACCGGTTGCCTAGGGAGACCGTGGCTTTGGGTGGAAAGTCCGTGCGGCTGTTGGGGTGGTGACCAGGTTCTCTGCAGCAAAGTACCTTTCGACGAGTTCCACCAAGTTATCTGCCGACTTGGGGTCCCCTTGACTCACCCACCTCTGCAGGGGAATTGGGAGTGACCTCAGGAACTGGTCCATGACCACACGCTCCACTATTTGTGGCGCAGACAGGGACTCCGGCTGTAGCCATTTTCTCACCAGGTGGATTAGGTCGAACATCTGCGATCTTGGGGGCCTCTCAATTTGGAAGAACCAGCTGTGGACCCGTTGGGCTCGAACGGCCAAGGTGACACCGAGTCGCGCCAGAATTTCCTGCTTGGCCTTTTCATAGTCTCCCGCTTCTGCCGACTCCAGATCATAGTAGGCCTTCTGCGATTCACCAGAAAGTAAGGGGGCGATCAGTCCTGCCCACTTGGTTTTAGGCCAACCTTCCCTCTCAGCGGTCCGTTCAAATGTTAGCAGGAAGGCCTCTGGATCATCATCCGTAGTCATTTTAGACAGAAAGCGAGCCACATGGATGGCTGAAGGCTTGTCTCTAATATCCTTGATTTCCGCAGGTGCCCACTGTGCTAGTGTTTCTGCAACTTTAGTCAGGGTTTTCCTATCCGCTTCTGCAGCAGTGGCAAGCTGTTCAAACAGCCTCTGCGATTGCTCCTGTACAGCACTAATCTGCCTCTGCGATTGCTCCTGTGCGATAGCGTTGGCTTGCTGCAGCGCAGCATTAGTTTGCTGTTGTGCAGTGTTTGCTTGCTGTTGTGCAGCATTGAATAGCACCATTTGTTTGAGGATTTCCTCCATGTTGTCACTTTAGGTACTGGCTTTTTAAATAGAAACTTACTATTGCTGATCGCAGCCTCCACCATATGTAAGCTGGGGATAGGTAGCGGGTACAAAAGCTCCCTGGGATGAGCCAGCACAGATACCAAAGTCCCTAGGATCAGTAAACAACAGTGGGATGTTTATTGGTGCTATACAAAGTCTATTTACAGGTGCTGTACAGTGTGCAGAAAACAAAACAAAAATAGTCAAACAAACACCTAGCCGTGTCTCGGCTCTAACTACACGTTATGCAGGTCCTAACTACTAAGCTAAACAAGCCTACCGCTTGTTAGCTCAAACACACATTTCTCACCAGTTTTTCAGCAGCCTCCTTGCTCTCACAGATTCACACTGTTTCCCAGGACAGAGAAATGGCTGTTAGCTCAGGTGAGCTTAAATTGGCCTGGGGGAGAGGGCCAACACCTGACCTGGATCAGGGATCAGAGATCCCTGAACGTGTAAGAGAGGAGCCTGGGAGAGGTATAAACCCCGAACTGGACTTTCCCAGGCTCTCTCTGGGATGCTCTGCTACAGTAGATAAAACCTTTCAACTTTGGGGATGTCAATAAAAAGGTCCCCTCCCCATTACAACTCATCAACATCTAAAACTTAAACCAAGTGTGTCATTTATTTTAAACATTTAAAAGTAATGCTGGCCATACGCTATATGAAAATGTAGACATTTCGTTAGTTTTTTGACCAGTTAATGGGCACAAAATCGATAATCTTTGTGACGTTTTTGAGTCAAAGGACAAGTTTGGAAATTTTCTGGCGAACGAACGATAAATTGAAAGGTTAATGTGTTTCCCGTTTACCGGTAAAGGGAAGAAGCTTAAATTCCCAGTTATAGAGGAAGAAGATCCGCCGCCTCTCCCCCCCGCCCACGTGGAGACTTGTGCTGCACAAGGCTCTAACAAGGCCTCACAAACAGCCCCCGATGGCGGCACCTAACTCCGTCCCCCCTCGCTGGCAGAGGTGATGACAGCCATAACAGGTCAGTCAACGCTGACGGCGAAAATTGAGGCCGTCCAGCTGGATGTAGGCCTCATACGGCAAGACATGGACAAGCTGTGGTCTCAAGTGACGGAAACAGAGCAGAGAGTCGGCGCAACGGAGGATAATGTTATGGTACACTCTGCTGCCATCTGAACCCTCCAATCTAAGGTAAAGCCTTGGAATATAGAGCGGAGGATGCAGAGAACCGCAATAGGAGGAATAACCACCGTATCGTTGGCCTGGCGGAGGGGGCAGAAGGGAACCACCCGACTACCTTTGCGGAGGACTTGCTGCACTTGCTCCTGCCGGAGGCCCACCTCTCCCCCCAATATGTGGTAGAGAGGGCCCACTGAGCGCCCCCGAAGCCGGCTCCCCCTTTCTGGGGATTACTCGGCCCGCTTCATTCTATTCCCTATACCTGATGCACCATGTTTCTCCCCCACTCCTGTGCTCGGACTACTTGTTCTTCTGACCGTTGGGAACGCTTTGCTGATCTGTGGGGATGGGGATAGTGACTTGTTTTGACCCAAGAGAGGAGACACACTGGGATTTTTTTTGCACCCTTTGTGCCTCCGAAACTATCTCCAGTTTAAGAATGTGCCCCTGACGGAGTCAGGAGATGAAAGTGGGCTTCTCCTTCATAGGAGATGTACTGGGACACATTGATGTGAGTTGCTCCTACCTTCCCTGGATTGTACTGTGTCTGTTATGCATAGGGGGGGGGGGTGGCTGAAATTCATACATCCTTTTTTCTTTTTTGGAACTATACTGGGCTTTCCCCCCGGGAGCAAATATGAATGCGTATCCTTACTTGATTATTGGCTTTAACATCCATGTCCACCCTTAACATCATATCGTGGAACACTAGGGGGCTAAATTCACCTACCAAGCATTCTCTTGTATTTCAACCCTATGTTGCCCCACTTTCATAGTATTCCAGGCCCAAATCTCTGGGCGAAAAAGGGGATCACTACATTTAGACACATAGTCCTGGATGGTAGGCTCAGGACCTTTCCATAGTTGCACAGCAGTTGCTCACTGCCGGCCTCCTTTCAGTTTCGGTATTGGCAGCTGAAGCATGCCTTCAGAGCTCAATTCCCAGAACCTCTAATTGTGCAATCGGACTCCATCGAGCACCTCCTGATCTCTGATGTAATTGGGAAACCTCTCTCTTCCCTATATCTCTATCTCACGGTGGGGTACGATACTAAGCTTACGAAGACCTGGGATAGATGGAGATCAGATATCCCGTCTCTGGAGGAGGAGTGCCTTTCTACATATATCCCCTCTTTAATTGCTGCTAGGGACAGATTTGCTCAGGATCCCCCCCCACGCACGACACAACAACTGTCAGAAAAAGGTTTGGTGTTTAAGTGGTTAAAGTTCCTAATTTACATACATAAGTGTATTCTTTTGATGTAAATGTAATATTGATACAATGTTTAGACTTAACATTCCACTGATAGAATGTTTTAAAACTTGGTAGACTGCCCAGACTTTGACTTTTGTCTGAGAGCAGAGAGAAAATTCTTTGCATACCAAAGATCGGGAAACCCTTTGTCAAGATCGCAACAGAAAAAAAAATTGTGATTGCAGCTCTACTTGCAGGGTTAACAGCCTATTTGCCTTCAATAAATGGAACCCCACTGTCTGACTTGCCTCCAAGGGCACTCTCAATGAGCAGGAGTATATCACTTGGTAGGCCTAGCCATAAGGCCAGGGAAACTCAACAAATAAACTACAGTATATCAGAGAAGGACACCAACGGAGCTTTTTAATGAATATAGTTATTAGCATTTAGGGCTCATTCACACGGGCTGCCAGGATAGGCAATAAAAGTAGGCAGTTTAGCCATGGTTTACCCGCCTTCCCCTCCAACTGTCCACCTAAACACAGCAATACAGCTGCGCAGAGCTGTACCAATTGCGCAACGGTAATACTTGGATTCGCAAATGCAGCAAAAATAAAAGGGCATGTTGCATTTGGCAGGTGGTACCACTAGCTAAACACAACCCATGCAACAGTGTGTGGTTGCAGCCTAGGTGGATTGGCATTCTGAGGGTTAAAGCCGCACCGCCCATCAAACACCTTTGAAAAGTCATCAAACTGTGCATCAGGGTTGGCAGTATAACTGCATGTATGCAAATTGTTTCTGCTCATTTACACCAGATTAAGTCAAACGTATTTTTAAACGCAGTACCACACATTTTTTAAATGCACACAAAATCCTTGCAATGATGTAAACTAGGCTTGTTGAAATACATTATTTTTACATATACTGTACATCATTGCAAGGGTTTTGTGTGCGTTTAAAAAAATGACAGCATGCTGCAAATTTCTGCGTATAAATGCACCAGAATGCATATTGATGCATTACAAATGCAACGCAGTAAAAAAAAAAAAAAGCCAAAAGCAAAACACAATACAAATACAGTTAAGGCTAGGTTCAAATTATCTTCATGCTGTCTTTGCACCTTTTCATTTGAATTGTCTTCCTGTTTACTTCAGGAAAAAGATTCCTGCACTGTATTTAAAACTTGGCTGCATAGAGACCGCATGTTGTGATTCCAGGTGAGCAATTCGGCATGCGGGAAACCACACTCATTGCATGGGGGTGTCATTAGGAAATAATGGCACCCTTGCTAAGTTTTCTTTAAAGCCCTTTTCACATGGGAGGTCGGATAATTTTTCAGGAAAACCTGATCGGACCCTCCAGTCTCCTTTAGTCCCCTTTCACACTTTTACGACTTGTAGCACGATTTTGGACGTCAAAAATCGTATGACAAGTCATTTTTCATGATTTTCAATGAACACTATTCATACTGGCACAACTTTAAGTTGCGCCGAATTCAAAGTAGTTCCTGCATTACTTTTTTTCTTAAGTCGGATTCCGTATTAACAGATCCGACTTTGGCATGCGACTTGTGCATGAAGGGGAACTCCACGCCAATTTTTTGGAAAAAAAAAACGGCATGGGTTCCCCCTTCATGACCATACCGGGCCCTTTGGTCTGGTATGGATTTTAAGTGGAACCCCCCACACCGAAAAAATGGCATGGGGTCCCCCCAAAATCCATACCAGACCCTTATCTGAGCACCAGCCCGGTCGGTCAGGAAATAGGGTGGGGACGAGCGAGCGCCCCCCCCCCCAAGCCATACCAGGCCGCATGCCCTCACGTTGATGAGGACAAGGGCCCCATCCCGACAACCCTGGCTGTTGGTTGTCGAGGTCTGCGGGTGGGGGGCTTATCGGAATCTGGGAGCCCCCTTTAATAAGGGGGCCCCCACCCTATGTGAATGAGTATGGGGGTACATCGTACCCCTACCCATTCACCTGGAGGAAAAGTATCAAAAAAATAAACACACTACACAGGTTTTTTAAAATCATTTATTAGTCAGCTCTGGGGGTCTTCTTCTGACTTCTCCGGGGGTCTTTTCTGCTCTCTTCTTCTGCTCTCATCGCTCCCCGGGTTCTTTTCCCGCTCTCTGGTGCCTTCTTCGGGGCTGGCCGCCGATATCTTCTTCTCTGAAGCTCTTTTACTAGTGGCGGCTTCTTCCCTCTTCTTTTTTTCAGATGTTGACTCGATGCTCCCTCCCGCTGTAATGCCGGTGTGCGGTGCACAACGATTTATATAGGCCTCTTATGACGTCACAGTCCCAGCATGCTCAGGGTGGTGATGACATAATTACCCTGCCCCCTTATGTCGTCACCATGCGGAGCATGTTTTTTCGGCGTTGGGAATTCCCCTTAAAATCCATACCAGACCGAAGGTCGTATGACTGTCTTGTCAAAATCGCGGTAAAGTCGTACAAGTGTGAAAGGTGCCTAATGGGCTGTCCGAGGCAGTGCTGTGAAAAGGGAATCTAGAGCCCAGGGCAAACGTGCCAAACTGCGCCCCCACCCCCCAAAGATGTATGAACATTATGTGTTCACAAACATCCCCTCCACAAAAACACTGACCACTAATCTGCATGCTTACCCCCTAAGCATAAATTCCCCCTCCTCGCAATACAAATCCACCCCCTGCTGAAATTCATCCTCTCGGCGCAAATCTTTGCCCCCCCCCCCAAAAAAAAAAAAATCACCCCTTCTAGCACAAATCCTCTAGCCCTAAAAATGTCCCTACTAGTACGCATCTTCTCCACCCACTTCAAATCCAGGGCCGCCATCAGGGAGATATAGGAATTACACCTGTAAGGGGCACGATGGTCCCCAGGGGCCCGGCTGGCCACCTTCCCGTTTTTTTTTTTGCATTACACCTGTTAGGTGGCCGATGGTCCCCAAGGCCCCTTACAGGCTGGCCCCCCTACCGTTTATTTATTTTTATGTATTATTATTTTGCATTAGGAGAGAAGAGAGTACGCTTGTTTTTTTTTTTCGTCAGCACCGCGCTGCCCCCCCCTCCCAGTTCTCTGCTCCAGGGGGGCCCTGCCTAAAGCTGTGTTAGGGGCCCCAAAATTTGTGATGGTTGCCCTGTTCAAATCCTTCCTCCCAGCACAAATTCCCCCAAAATCTCCCCTTCTAGAACATTGCTTATCTTTTGTGGTCCCCCGAATTCCACCTTCCAAACACAAATACCCTCCTCCCCAATCTCCTTGTGGTGCCCCCCCTCCTGACATGATACCACAGTGCCCAGGGCAGCTGTCCCTCTGCCCACCCCTTGTCCCGGCCCTGGTCGGATGTGTCTATTTACTAGACATGTGCATTCGTTTTCGTTAGAATGCATTTTCGTCCGAAAATCTGGTATTTTCGTTATCGTTTTAACGAACGAAAGCGCAATAAACGAAAACCGAAAGATCCGACATAAAAAATGCTTTATTTTCGTTTTCGTTCAGATCCGACTATTTTCGATGCTTTGTCGAATTTCCGTCGTTCAATTTCACAAAGTCATCGAAAATCGTCGTTCTGAATACAGGGAATAGGTATAAAAATCGTCGTTCTGAATACAGGGAATACAAAAACAAAATAAATCAAAACGATTTTCAGGAGTAAGTAAATAAATGTATTTTCTGGACGAAAATAAAAAAACGAAACAAAATATTCCAGCCTGCACATGTCTACTATTTACACCTGGCTACCTCCAATCAAAACAAATGAAAAGGGATCTGTTCCTTTTTGTCTGACTGGATCAGAGCAGGAGCCACCAGTCCATAAGGGGCACAGGGGCCCAGCCCCCCTAGTTTGCATGCAGGGATGCATGTGGGGCACCAGACTTATAGGTTTCTGAGTTGTTGTTTTTTTTCAAGCCACATGATTAGAGCCTGCTCAGAATCAAGTCGATGCATGCTTGGAAGCATTGAACTTCATTTTTTTCTGCACGTCATTGTGTTTTACGTCACTGCCTTCTGACACGATCGGTTTTTGAACTAATGGTGTGTACGCACATCAGACCATCAGTCTGTGAACCGATGAAACTGAACTTCAGTCCGTTTTCATCCATTTAGACTGATCGTGTGTACAAGGCCTAATAGGCCTGAAAAAGTTTGGGCTTGTGGCGCAGAGCACTGTGCCCCGAACCCACCCACTTGTGACACTAGTGAATCAATATTCACTATTGTCGTCCGGCTTCTCCTACTGGCCAATCAGGACAGGAGGCAGATCGGGTTGGCCGGGAGTGTGTGTGGACCTGAGGTATAAACAGACATTTACATCTGACTGCCCATAGAGCAGAGCGGGCTGTGTCCGCGGATCTGTCACCCAACCGCTCAGCTCATCAGGGGGTCAGCGGACAGATCCCCTGCTGAGATAAACTGATCCGCCCCATGTGAAAGGGGCCTTAAACACTGCGTTGTGTGTGGCCCCGGGAATGCGTGCGCTTTATACACATTCTCACACATGCACCTGCTAAATACACATGTGAAACTGCACACTAAATGGGGATTGCGATGTAAACAAACCCCTAGGGGAGACTTTTTTAGAAGGTGTATTACCGGTTGATTCTGTGAATTTGCATTACAGCTTGCATTGAATTATATGCAGTGATGCAATTAATAAAACCACATGTGTGCGTTTGTCTTTTGGGAGCTTCATTGATATTCAGGAGCATATTGAACTTTAGAAAGCCAACCTATATTACTTTAATATGGAGATCAATGGAGAAAAGAACATGAAGATGTGATTAATCCCAGAGCATGGCGCTATCACTTCATTTGATCACGTTAATACCATTCTAATTAGGAAGTACCCAGCTGTGATGGGCGATGAGGGAATTTTATATATCAGACTTTGATGTGTTCTACATTGCTTTGATTTCTTGGTAATAGAAAATAAACAGCACTCCTTTCATCCCAAACATACGTCTGTGGATAAATTCATCGTGCACTCCAATTTTCACAACAAAACAGAAAACGTATGCATAGTCTGCATACTGATTACCAAGTTATGATGACCCTAAACAATTTATGGGCTTTTTGGAAGGAAACCCGTACTGAGGGAAGGATAGGTTACCATTTCTAAGTTCCTTTTGAAAATGCAAGTTGCCTGGCAGCAAAACTTTCTCAGAAAAAAAAAAAGATGCAGCAAGCTGGGTTAGGGCAACATGCACTGCACTACATTGAAAGAAATGAGGGGGGCGACATTAAATTTATCCACAGTGCGTTGTAAATAAAATAAAAAACGATACCACAATGGATTTAAAAATGCAACGTTATGAAAAAAAAAAAAAATAAGAAAAAAAAAATGCAACGTTATGCACATCATCTCTCCATGTCATTGCACATTCGCCAACGCATGTTGCAAACTTACTATCGAGTGAAGGCTGGACCAGTCCAGATTTTGGGGGCATCCAACAAAACCGTACTTGAGTGTATGTGGTACCTTTTATGCCCCCTGCAGGCCTATAACCGCATTTACCAGCAAATCTTGGCTTTTGTATTGCTATCACAGAAGCTGACCTTGCTGCTCCTTTATGTATTGGCACTATCTGCACTGTAGAAGATTTATGATGTAGCAATGTTATTTTGTTACATTATAAATAGTCAAGTTCATTAATAGCAGATTAAGTGAGTGATCTTTGGTCTTTCATGATGTCAATTAAGGCTCGATTCACACCTTTGCATTTTCTTTGTGCTTTTTGCAGATTTGCACTACAGTTGGGTGACCAGACATCCCCGGATTCAGTACATTGTCCCCGAATTCAGGGGAAGCGCCTCTACCCATTGCTGACAGCAAAACATTAAAGTGGATGTAAACCCAATTTATTTATTTTTTTCTTGATGTCACAATGTAGAGTATAAGATTTCTTATCATCTGTGCCCAGTCTTGCCCAGTCTTGCCACACAGAGTTAATCCAGATCTGAGTAATCCTCTTTAAATGTTCAGTAAAATGAACAGCCTTCCAGATAAAAACCTGCCTAAATAAAAAGTCAGTTTTCTCTCTTCTTGCTTTGAGTGACATATCTAGCTCAGACATGTTTATCATATGTTATGTTATGTTTATCATAACATGAGGTATAAAAAGTGAGAAATCCACCCCTCCCCCACATAACACATCCTGGTAATATACAATGAACTTTGGATCACCTCATGTTATGATAAACTAAACATAACATAAGATAAACATGTCCACGCTAGATTTGTAAATAACCTGTCACAGAGCAAAAACAGAGAAACAGACTTTATAATTTGGCAAGTTTTTATCTGGAATTCTGTTAATTTGCACTAAACATTACAAGAGGATTACTCAGCGCTGATTTATCTCTGTGTGGCAAGACTGGGCACAGATGATAGGAAATCGTATACTCTACATTGTGACATCAAAAATAATTTTTTGTGACATATTAAAGCTTCCTGCACACAGTCATTAAAATACTATTTATACTGGAGCTTTCTTCCAGGAAATGGCAGAAAATCAAGCGTAAAAATAGCTTGTTTTGGTGTGTAATTACACAGATTAATGTGTATGGAGTTTATGAGCGGAAATTTATTCTACGTTTATTTATTATTGGCACTAAAATAAATTTAGGCACATATGCGCACATTTAGCCTTCACACCTGAGCAGAGGGACGTTTGAGAGTTTTTGGGCATTTTCAGAAATGGAATACAAGCGTTTTACAGCTTTAGGAGTTTTAGTTTAGCCAACATAAAGCACTAGAGGGAGGTGATGTGGAGGATATTAGAGGTGGAGAGTCGCTGTTTGAGCAAAAATTGTGCAACAAAACGCTTGTAAAAAACGCTCATGTTGCACATTTTCAGGCATTTCCATTGAAGTCTATGGGGCTCAATCTGCCAAAAAAAAAAGCTCATGTACTTTGAGTGACAGGCATTCTGCTTCAGGCCACCGAATGTTCCGATGTGAAGAGGGGTCATTGAAATGAATGGGATTTGGCTCATTGAGCATTTTAGAGCCACAAACTTCAAGCAGAAAATTGCTCAGGTGTGTACTGGGTCTGCACATGCATGCGTAAATTATGCTTATACGCTCCTCTTCAAGTGCAGCTTTGGAGCATTTTTTTTATCCTCTATACCAGGGGTCTTCAAACTTTTCAAACAAAGGGCCAGTTTACCATCCTCCAGACTTTAGGGGGGCTGGATTGTGGCCAGTAGGGGTAGAAAATGTCCCGGGCTCAGCAAGAGTGAGAATAAACATGGCCTCATGGTTTGTGGTCAGTAGCACAGGAGTAGTGCCCCATCATTGGCGTCAGTGGGAGGAGTAGTGCTCCATCATTGACGTCAGTGGGAGGAATAGTGCTCCATCATTGACGTCAGTAGGAGAAATAGTGCCCCATCATTGGCATCAGCGGGAGGAGTAGTGCCCCCTCATTGACATCAGCGGAGAGGAGTAGTGCCCCCTCATTGGCATCAGCGGGAGGAGTAGTGCCCCCTCATTGGCATCAGCGGGAGGAGTAGTGCCCCCTCATTGGCATCAGCGGGGAGGAGTAGTGCCCCCTCATTGGCATCAGCGGGGAGGAGTAGTGCCCCCTCATTGGCGTCAGCGGGGAGGAGTAGTGCCCCCTCATTGGCGTCAGCGGGGAGGAGTAGTGCCCCCTCATTGGCGTCAGCGGGGAGGAGTAGTGCCCCCTCATTGGAGTCAGTGGGAGGAATATTCCCATATATCGTTGGGAGGAATAGTGCCTCAAGGGCTGGATAAAGGCATACACTTCTCTTAAATGGGAGTGGGAGAGGTTATGCCTAATTGGCTAACAGCTTTTTTGTTCACCAGTGTTCAATTCCTCCTAAAGATGGCAGTATTTTCCTTAACTACCTTTCAGGGCACCTCTGAAAACATGCAAATACAAGTTGGTGACAGACTCCACCCTCTTCTAACATTCTGATATGAGAAAGAAGGACACCATTGAACACAAAGTAGCAGACTACAAAAAAAATGTAAATCCAAAATAGTTTTTTTCCCCCTTAAATACCTGGCATTTCAAAATAACAGTTTCAATAATATAGAGGTTTGATGAAAGAGTAGTGATTCACTAAATATATTAGAGAGACTTAAAATCAAACTAAACAGATGGACAAATGTGGAAGAAAAACCTAACAATAATTATTTTTACAAATGTTCCCTCCTCCCACCTATTCTGCATAACTTGTATAAAAAGATACGTGTATTTATTATTATATTATACTTATTACTAGGGTTGTCCCGATACCACTTTTTTAGGACCGAGTACAACTACCGATACTTTTTTTCATGTACTCGCCGATGCCGAATACTGATACTTTTTTTAAATGTCATGTGACAGTTTTCATACCACAATACAGACTAAGAATATTTTCTTTAGAATTATGAAGAACTCTAACTCAAGACATTATAAAAGAATAAAAATGAGTAAAAATTAATAAAAATGTTTTATTTTCTTGTCACGCAGTAGTAAAAAACTCAAAGAATTTTCACAGAACATGTTGATAAATACAAAAAAAGTATTCTATTTAGGTATCGGGAGCATTTGCGCGAGTACAAGTACTCCCGCAAATACTCGGTATCGGTCCCGATACCGATACTAGTATCGGTATCTGGACAACCCTACTTATTACTATTGTCAATACACTCCTGTCTGGTCACATGACCTGCAGCTCCCCTGTGTGAGTGAGTGGCTGCCGCAGGGGAGAAGAGTGAGTGCCGACAACGGCTGGGCCATGGGAGCTAATGGGTGACATCTTTGTTACGAGAATTCACAGCCATCGCTCCCAGTTGCAGGATTATGACCAACTGGACCAGAGTGAAGTACATCCAGGTATTCTGTGAAGGTCCGTTCAGATTGTTACATTACAAAAACACATAGTAATGTGTAAACACACAAAACACATACCCGAGTGCCTTACTACAATGGCACCCCAACACACTGGCTACTAAAATAACACCCTAACCCAGTGGTCATCAACCCTGTCCTCAGGGCCCACTTACAGGCCAGGTTTGCAAGATAGCTAAAATACATGACAGGTGATGTCATTTGCTGCTCAGTGATTGCACTATTCTAGTCTGCAACTCCCCAAGGTAATACATAAAACCTGGCCTGTTAGTGCCCTGAGGACAGGGTTGATGACCACTGCCCTAATGCATATGGCCACTAGTTCATGCTAAGCATTTTCTATGACGTTTAGTGCCATCTAGTGGTCAAATGTGGCACTTTCTGTTTTAACCACTTAAGGACCGCCGCATGTACATATACGTCGGCAGAATGGCACGTACAGGCACATTGGCGTACCTGTACGTCCCTGCCTAGATGTGGGTCGGGGTCCGATCGGGACCCCCCCCGGTACCTGCGGCGGTCCCCGTGGCTGTCCGAGCAATCCAGGATGAGGGGGCGGCTGTTCGTTTTTGTCCGCCCCCTCCGGATCGCTCCCAGCCAATGCCCGTCATCCTACGCGTGTCACTTCCTCTGCCTGTGTAAACACAGGAAGGGGGAAGTGATGTAATCTCTCCTCTCTGCGGTATTTTCAACCGTCGCTGAGGAGAGAAGACATTACAAGTGAGTCTGCACAACACTACACTGACACCAGTGACACATAGGCACATTAACCCCACCCCCCTGTCACATTGTCACTGAATGCAGTGATCATATATGTACTGATCACTGCATTTAGTGTCAGTGTGACAGGCAGTTAGTGTTAGGTCCAGGGTAGCCCCCGTACCCCTCCTAATAAAGTTTTAACCCCTTGATCACCGCTCTAGTTAACCCTTTCACTCCCTGTTGCCAGTGTCACTAAGCGATAATTTTTCTGATCGCTGTATTAGTGTCGCTGTTGCCGCTAGGTAGCTATATTTTTTTTATTGCGATTTTTTTTTTTACTAATGACATGTGGCTGAATACATTTTGGCCTAAATGTTTGACTAAAATTGAGTTTATTCGATTTTTCTTATAACAAAAAGTAAAAAATATTGTTTTTTTTTTCAAAAATGTCGCTCTATTTTTGTATATAGCGCACAAAATAAAAATCGCAGAGGTGATCAAATACCATCAAAAGAAAGCTCTATTTGTGGGAAGAAAAGGACGCAAATTTTGTTTGGGAGCCACATCGCACGACCGCGCAATTGTCTCTTAAAGCGACGCAGTGCCGAATTGTAAAAACGCCTCTGGGGATTTAGCAGCATATTGGTCCGGTCCTTAAGTGGTTAAATCAATGAAAAAACATTTGAGCAGCACAGGAAATAGCCTAATAACATTCTTCTTTTGTCCTATTTGCACAGAACCAAAGTACATGCCCTTTTATTGGGCAAGCGGCTATGCATTCCCCCCCTCATAAATACACCCCATGGCAAAAGAAAGCGTGCTGCAGCACATTGAATTGTCCCTACATTCAGCGCTCCCAGGCTTGAACTGCACAATGCTTAAAATTTATCAGAACTCTCTAAAATGTTTGTTGAGTGCAGTGTTTTTATTCCATCATTTCTAAGCTAAGAACATAAAAAATTAAAATAAAAATAGAGGTATAATTGTCCCAGCACTTACAAGGTTAACCGCATGCTGCAGAGCTTTATCATACTCAGATGGTGTCACTTACCTTTTGAGAACATGGTATAAGTAGGCAGGTAAATGTGGTATTTGCCTTCTATTAATGTGGTGTCTGGTTCCAGCAATGAGTAAGTTGGTAGAAATGATTTGTGCTCCTCTGTAGCTAGTTTACAATCCTCTTTTTTTATTTTATTTGTAGCAGTTTTAGCTGCTGTAGGATGCCCATCATCTCTCCCATTCTGAGACCAGAGATTATCCTATCTTCTAATGATTATGGCCCACCTGAGTAAGCTGGTGAATCTTTGTGTGATAATTATCACTTGTTTGTAAGATTTTTGTATGCATAACACGTATCTGATGGTAGTGATGTACTGACATTTAATAGCAAATAGTCTGTAGGAGAAAAAAGTTGATATATTGTGGACCAATGTTTCTCAACAGGTCATGTTTTCAGGATTTCTCTCAGATAAAATGGCTGTGGTAATTACTATGGCAGTGAAACTGATCAAATCGCTTGTGCAAAATCATGGGAAGCCTGAAAAACATGACCTGTAGGGCGCCTTGAGGACTGGAGTTGAGAAACAGTGTTGTGGACAATGTTTAGATCATTCTCCTCACCAGGGCTATGTAATCATTGTATATTGACAGGTCATGTAATACAGGTGTGGTGTGTGGTTTGCCTTTTAGAATAAGACCTGTTTTCTATAAAGATGTGGTTGTGTAATTTTTCCCTAGAGGGCAATGCTGAGTTACAACAAACAGAAATGTTCTTTATAAACATTGAGGCCTGGTTCACACTGTTGTGTTTTGAAGTGCGATTTGACATGTCAAAACGGCGGTGTTTTCTGCAAATTTCCGGCAATGGAAGTGCGATTTGACATGTCAAATCACATGTCAAAACGGCGGTGTTTTCTGCAAATTTCCGGCAATGGCACCGTCCTAATCGCCACATCTGCGGTGCTGCACCGATTTCAAAAAGTAGTTCCTGTACAACTTTTTGCGACAGAAATCTGCACAGATGTCTCTATAATCGCGGCCGAAATTGGGACTGCCAGCGCGAGTCAAATCGTGAAATTGCACGAATAAAAAAATAAAAAAATGCAGGATTAAGCAGGCCATGCGATGGCACTTAGAGTAGGAGTGCTCACATATAGGATTTTGCATGACACACCAAACAAGTATCATTTATAAAAAAATTGATTGTACTATGAACTTGTGCCGCTATGGATTATCCGTATAAAATGTATTTAATTTTTATTCATATACATAAATATTGGGTGATATTGCATTTGGCTTATTTTGGAAGTTTAGGTTATATAGGATTGAACAGCCATGTAAATATTTTTTATTTTATTTTTTTATATCCTAATCCATTTATATAGTGTGTGTGTTCACAGAATATTTATTTTATCACCATTCCCCCTAGCAAAAATATAGTAAAGCCTGCTTTTATTTAAACCTACAGGTAAACCTATAAGGCTTTCCTCTAGGTAAAATGAATATCTCCTAAACGCGCACCATTTAGGAGATGGGCATCCTGCATGCAGACACCAACATCCCTGGAGCGTGCGCTCTGAAGGTTAGGCATACCTTGCTGGACCTATGCATTTTTTAGTACTTTGTGCCTTTTGCAGATTAGCACAACAGAACATGTTCCATAAGAATTTGTGTATAGTGTTACCGACGCAAAGAAATATTTGTGATTTTGTAATCTAATTGTTGTATCTGCTGCAGTTCTTGTACTCTCCTACAGGAGGTGTGGCAATATTAGTGATAAGTGTTTGTATATGATATTCATATACTGCTGCGCTGATACAATGTAGATTTATTTAGATTTTAAAATTTTCACCCTTATGTGAAACGCACGTCGGAGGTCCATAGCAGTACACGCTGAACAGACTAGTGCCGGTTAGGGCACTGAAAAATGTGAGTGAGCAATTTTAACCTTTTTTAAAAAGTTTGCAAATAAACCTGCTTAGCCTGTGCATACTACACCATGTGGAGTCTTTTCTTTTGGAGCAAGGAAAAGAACTGAAGACTGGTGTGGAGGCAGAGGTCTTTTACTAAATGTGAGTCTAGCAAAGGAGGAACGGCAGCATTTGATACAGAGCTGAGGATACACATCTCGGATATTGAATACAGGTCATTTATATACCACCATCATATATATAGTGCCCCAGAAAAGTTGACTGCAGGTCTGTGACTTAATCACCCTTTACGCGATTCCTCCACCACTAATATACTAAATGCTCACCAGATGGCGGTATATATATATATAAATTTATATTGTATTATATTTTCGTTTGGAACTTTTGAATGTTTTGAGTTTTTTTGGATTCTTGAGCATTGAAAAAATTCTTTGTGCATGATTTTGGCACTTGGTAGTGCAAAACAAGGGACATTTTTTGAGCACGGTGGTGTTATGGAATAACTTGTATTATTATTTAACATTTGTCATATATATTTTTTATGTATTACTGGTGTTATATACACATAAGGGTGACAATTTTAAAATCTAAATCTACATTGTATCAGCGCAGCAGTATATGAATATCATATACAAACACTTCTCACTAATATGTTCCATAAGAAAAACATGTTAAATGGACTGTAGTGCAAATCTGCAAAAAGCACTAAAATGCATAGGTGTGAATCCAGCCTTATAGCTTCATGTCGGAGCCAAGTGACGTCATTGGCAACTCTGACCAATCGCACAACGGGACCGCGCAAACCCGGAAGAAAGACCAGGGTAAGATGTGAGCTGTGACAGCGTGCTGCTAGAGGGCTTTGTTCTAAGGTGAGTATGTCATAATGTGCTAGTAGGCAATGCCCACTAGCACATTATGCAATTGCCTTAGGCCTCGTACACACGATCAAATCTGTCTGCTGGAAACGGTCTGCTAGACCGTTTCAGCAGACAGATTCGATTGTGTGCACGGGCAAACAGACAGATTTGGCCACGCGACAGATTGGAAAGCATGCTTACCAATCTGTCGGCTGAGAACCCGTCCGCCCGACATGTCTGCTGCTAACCAGCAGACATGTCTTCTCGCACACGTGCCGAATGGTTTCGACGCATGCGCGGAGGTGTTTTACTTCCTGGTGCGGTGGCGTCAACGTCACCGCGCCGTCTGGCGGCGGGGATTTTGGTTTGATCGTGTGTACACGATCAAACCAATATGTCCCCAGCAGACAGATTTGTTCAAATCGGTCGGCCCGACCGATTTGAACAAATCTGTCTGCTCATGTGTATGGGGCCTAACAGATGTGTTTTTGTTTTTACCAGCCATGGTTTACAACTGCTTTAATATAATTGCATACAAAAAGTACAATAAACTTGAACTTTTATAAAGCTTCGAATCTCAAATGCTCTATCAGTCACAATTTTTAAAAGTTACATGTACATCCCGAGTAACTTTTAATTGTGGCCAATAAAGGGTGTTTAAGATCCCAAGGATGTATGCCGCTTTATGAAATTTAAACACTGCTACACCGCAATCAGGTGTGGACATGGAGCACCATCCTTCTGCAAAGCAAACTGAGGAAACCCAGGGTTGAGCAGTAGGGAGTCTCTTGACCCACCAGAATCCACGTGTTCACCATGGCTGGGTACCTGTCCCTCAACGTGTGTTTGAGTTGGTTCTAATGGCAAAATGCATCCAAAATTACAGCATGCCTGACTACAAATTTAATGAATTTTCTCATGTCTATACATTCTTCCTTCCGCTGGAACGATACCAACATACACCATAAGCCATCCAATGTAAATATGCCCAAAATGTTCACCTAATTTGATGCCCTTTTACTGGCTTTAATCATTCCTGGTACCATTCTACAAGTTGTATGTTTTTCAGGAGCCATCCAAAGAAAAATATCCGCAATGTTTGGTGCATTCCTTCTTCTTGTTGCAGGTAGTTTATATTTTTCCTTTTTTATTTATCTTTCAAATGCTTTCTCTCTTTTTATATCAACTGGAATCAATGTCTGAATATCAACTTTAGCTTGTTTTGTGAGTGTTATAGCAGCTTTTGTGAACCTAACAGCTCCAGTTTGAGATGTTAAATGCAGATCCTAATGAGTGATATATGCCACATTCACTCTCATGTGACTTTGAAATTGTGCAACTTCATCTGAAATCGTATAATTTCAAGGCTGCTTGTCAGAGCGATTTCAAGTGCAACTTGGAAGACGTCTGCACGGCTTCATGCACTGATGTCTATGCAAGTTGTAACCGAAATCGCCAAAAGTAGCGCACGAGCTACCTTTTTTCAAATCGATGAGGCACCGCAAAGTCGGCATTGCACCGATTCGAACCGTGCCATTGCCGAGTTCCATCCAAAAATTGTAGGTCCGCTTTTCGGAATCCCCCCTCCGGTGTCACATTTGGCACCTTTCAGGGGGAGAAGGGAGCAGATACCTGTGTAATCCGTTTTTTTTTTTTTTTCTCCCACCTCCGGGCAACCTACGCCACGTTCGGCGCCTCCTCCGTCCCTCCGCTGTATTCTGGGAGAAACACGGGTCCCAGTAGACAGCAGTGATCTGTGGGATCGTGTAGCGCGACTAGCGCATGTGCAGTAGGGAGCCGCAAGGCTTCACTTCCGGATTCCCTTACCGAAGAGGGGACCTTTATCCGAGAGCTGAGGGACAGATCGGCTTTGGGTGCTGACATTGCGGGCGCCCAGGACAGGTAAGTGTCCATATAATAGTCAGCAGCTGCAATAATCAGTGGAACTCTGCTTTTAATGCATTCTTTGTATTAAGGTATAAAACCTTTACCTGCAAAGCTCCCCTAAATACTTTAACTTAGCCCGATCGCATTGGCTCCTGCTGCTGTTAATCAAATCTAGTAACTGGGAGTGAGGCTGAGTTGCAATGTGTCAATAGACACACACAGCACAGCTTGGGATCGATCCTTCACATATGTCGCTATAGGAAGTTGTTAGTGCATTTTTTTTGTTTTTTGGGGCATTTTTTCTGTGTTTAGAACAGTCAGCAATAAACAAGAATAAGAAATAAGCTATGGGTAGCTGCAGTTAAACTATTAGAACATATAAATATTTGCATACTGCTCTCTTCAGATATTGGTAGCATGGACAGAACAGGTGGCTTGGTTCCTCTCCCTCTTGTCCTTCCAGGATCTGGGGGAATACTCAGGCCGCGTACACAGGACCGAGGAACTCGTCAGACGAAACACATCGTTTTCCTCGTCGAGTTCCTTGCTCGGCTGTCGAGGAACTAGACGAGCCAACTTTCTCCATTCCCGTCGAGGAAAAAGAAGACATGGTCTCTTTTTGGCTCATCAAGTTCCTTGACAGTTTCCTCGATGAAAAACATACATACGACCAGTTTTCTCGGCAGAATACGTCTCCCAACAAGTTTCTTGCTGGATTCTGCCGAGGAAACCGGTCGCGTGTACGCGGCCTCAGAATGGTCAGGGGTAGATAGTGGGGTCCCACACAGGGTTTTGTGCTATTTAATTTATTCATAAATGATTTGGATGGGGTAAACAGTTCAATTTCTATTTGTGGACGATACTAAGCTAAGCAGGGCAATAGCTTCTCTGCAGGATATGGAAACCTTGCAAGAAGATCTGAACAAATTGATGGAGTGGGTAACTACATGGCAAATGAGGTTTAATGTAAAATAATGCATTTTGGGTGGCAAAAATATGAGTGCAATCCATACACTGCGGGGAGAACCTCTAGGGGTCCTAGTAGATGATGGGCTCGGCAATGGCATGCAATGCCAAGCTGCTGCTAACAAAGCAAACAGAATACTGGCATGCATTAAAGGATATTACCTCCAGAGATAAAATGAATCTCCCACTCTACAAGGCGGTGGTCTCAGTGGGGGGCATTGATAGTTTCAAAATAGATAAGCACCTGAAGGACCATGATCTACAAGGTAATGCTGACAAATAATCACACACATAGGTTTGACTTGTCTTTTTTCAACCTCACCTACTATGTAACCTCAGTGTCAGAAAGTGACACAATACATAATTGTACATTACAGTGTGACAGTAGCAGCTGACGGTAGAGGACCAATGTAGTTGGCTTGGCAGTGCGAAGTCCCTGACATGGAGTAATCGAGTAGCAATTGAAATCTGATCCAAGTCAGGTCTCTGTAAACTGGTTCTGTACACTGCTTCAAAGGGGCCATTTTTCTATGGGCCAGATTCAGGTACATGGGCGCTTCTTTACTTTGGAGTAACGTTTCTCATTTACGTTACTCCGCCGACACTTTCGGCGCAAGTACTGTTATTCACATAGCAGTTGCGCGTAAACTTGCGCCAGAGTAACGATAATGCGCTGGCCTAACCCGACGCAAGTGGAAGTGGGTGTGATCATATGTAAATGATGGGCGGAGCGCAGAGGCTTACGTTCAGCGCATCATCCACGGAGCATGCGCAGTAAGTGAGGATTCACTCGGCCCCCTTGTGCGCATGCTCACAACTTCCGTCGGCACCACTTCACGGGAAACGTCATCGCAATGCGTTCCGTTGGGCGTTTAAATGCTCCCGTAGATGCGCCATTCCGGCACTAAAGTATATCCTGTTCCCCCTCCCCGCAGTGAAGTTACTTTTGTTCTGAGATGGCTGCACCCGTTCCCCGCAAACACACAGGAGAAAGCAGAACTCTAAAGGCCAGGAGATGTCAGCCGTCATCTCGGCTATGGAGACCTATGATGTCTTCCTCCATGGCTGTAAAAGTTGACAGACAAGCATGGACAGAGGTGTTGTCCTGCAAGTGGGGGTGCTCAGCTAGCTCTCATCGTCGGTAACGCTGCTGTAGCTGCTCTCCTGCTGACCTGTGGCCGTCTGGAGTAAAGATAAAGCAGCTATTTGTAGAAATAACTTTGCGCCGGATGGACGAGATACGCGCGGCGCATGTAGCCGGCGTATGGTGCTAATCCGTTCGTGAATCGGGAAATCTCCCTCATTTGCATATTTGCAGGGGAAATCAATAGGCGCGACTGATGTGCCAAGCGAAACTATGCGCTGACGAGACTCTGGCGTCGGAAAGTTAAGCCGATCGGAAATGGCCCGTTTTCTGTCGCATCTAGTTTGGTGGGTACGGCCACATAGAAACGACGGCGCATCTTCACAGTTACGCGGCGCATATCGAATTACTCCAGCGCAACTCTACCTGAATCTGGCCCTATATATAGCCCAACCCCAAAGGAGCTGCTGATTTGTTTTGGATGGCATGTTACCTCTATTCTTTTGCTGTCTAGGGTACTTGATGAGAGTTGATAAAAAAAATGTCCAAACGTTGTGCTTCCTTTTTCTATGCTTTATTTACCAAACGTGGTAAAAGAATAAAAGTAGAAGTTGAAGAGGTGGAAGGGTAATAAGTAGTAGGTTCAGGTGTATAACTTTTGTTCGGAAACACTCCTGCTTCCAGAAAACACAGCTTTCATCGCCACTCTAGCCAGATTGGGTATTGCGCACCTGGATAGGCCTCTCTCACTAGCCTAGCAGCTAGGGTGTCACATGGAACTTGGTAAAGTCTCTGCCACAGACCTTCCCAAAGGTGGAGACATATTTGGTCCAGAATCCTCTCGGCATAAGATTAAGCACCCGGATCTCTTCTTGAAATAGATTCTTGTGAACATAAAACTGACGGGTGACCTTCACTTGGCCTCCCAGTATTAGTGCGTCCTTCAATGAAGTTCAAGGCCTCTGCTCAGTGCTCTCCAGAATAGGCGTTTCATTAGCGGCTTCCTCCCTCGGGACGGACAGCACAGGACCACTCTGCAAGCGTAGACCCAGCCTAACTACCGGGCCTACTTGGTAGATCACGACTCTGGACCAGTGTTGTCCCAGAGCCAGGAACACTTGAACACGCACCCCTGGCCACAAGGGCCACACAGGGGAGTGGTGGAATGACTAACCAGGACGGACCACGACGACTCCAAACTGACGTCTGTCCCTTAAGTACTCTCCCCCAGCATGCACAGGTGATCAACCCCCACTGATTGGCTGCTGAGAAAAAAACACCCAATACACCTTGACTGCTGCCATCCTTGGCCTGGGGTGGGACCAACACCCCAGACAACAATAGTGGTCACTCACAGTACAGCCAGGGCTGAAATAGAGGCCCAAATTTAGCAAAACAATACAGTCAGGCCGCGTACACACGGAGGGACATGTCCGATGGAAACCGTTTTCATCGGACATGTCTCCTCGGGATTTTCGGCCGGCGGTGTGTACACACCATCGGATCAAAATCCCCACCTGCAGACAGCGCGGTGATGTGGCGGTGGCGTTGACGCTGCCACGTCACCGCACCAGGAAGAAAAATACTTCCGCGCATGCGTCGAATCCATTCGACGCATGTGCGGGAAGATATGTCCGCTGGTGAGTGTACTAATCAGCGGACCTATCCGACGGACATGTCTCCGGCAGACAAATTTTAAAGCATGTTTTAAAATTTGTCCGCTGGCCAAATATGTCTGCTAGCCCGTACACACGATCGGAGATGTCTGCTGAAACGGTCCGACAGACCAGTTTCAGTGGACAAATTCGATCGTGTGTACGCGGCCTTAGAGGTAGTTAAATCTGACCACCCTCTCAATTTAAGGCAGCACCAGCTATGAAAGTAGCAGGCCGCTACATATATGAGGATATTCCTGCAATCCATGCTTTCCTACACACCACACATTACTCTACACGGTACCTGCATATTACAATTTACAACGTCTTAAAAAACAGGCATCGGTGGGGAGCCTGCAGAATTGTTTAGATGTGTATCCAGCATTTACACATCCAATATATCCACTTGGAATAAATGGTAGTCATTAGGCAGCCATTGCAGCTACATCCAACTTATCTTAAGGAGGGCTTGTCAGTGGTCAGAACTGTCTAAACCTCTGGTTTGGCATTCATATGAAACCCCAAGAGTTTAAAGAAAGCTGCTTCATATTTGTGTTGGCTGCAAAAATGCTTTGCAGAAGCTTACTGTAGACATTGCTTGTCAGGGTTGGGTTTACTAGTTGAAGTCCAAGTGAGTTGGGTCTAAGCTGGTGCTAGACGGGTTGGGAAGTCTCAGACACTTGGGTTTCATGCAAATGGACATTGATGCCCATTCTGCAAGCAGGCTGGGTTTGTTTTTGTACCTGCATTCATCCCAAGCTGCACGCAGGCAGCCTATATTGGTGGATGCAAATTCAACAGCTGCATGGACACAGCCACAAACTTGACTTGCATGAAGGAGCTAGTGCATGGATCTGAATGCACAGTGCTTGTGTTTGGACCCATGCACCTGCTCCTCATAAATTTTGACATGTGACTGTCCATGCAGACACAATAACAAATGCAGACTATGCACAGAATGGATCTCAACGCTCCTCTGACTGAAGCCTTAGAACAACACCCTTCACCTGCTCCATTAAAAATGTACATGGTTGGACTGTGATTTTTATTTTATTTTATTTTTTTCAGTCAGTTTGGCTCACAACTCCAGCACTGGGTTGGACAATTGTAAGTAAAGACCCCCTTTTTTTTTCTTATGTTTGGAGCACTAAATCCTAATAAGTTTCTTATTACATTGGCTTATGGCCTGCCTAACATTACCAAAGGGAATGGTATATTGCTGCTTAGAGTTTCAGGCTCATTTCTTTTTTTATTATGAATTTATATAGTGCCAACAGTTTGCACAGCACTTTACAATACAAAGGGAGACAGTCCAGTTACAATGCATTACATTTAAGAGGGCTCTGCTCAAAAGAGCTTACAATCTATTGGGTGGGACAAGTGGCACAGAAGTAAATAAAACTGAGGGATGAGCTGATGGAAGAATAAAAGGTTCAGTTGCTAGGTGGAGGTGAGATGGGCTTCCCTGAAAAGAGGAGTTTTCAAGAAATGCCTAAAGGTAGCCGGAGTAGGAGATGGTCAGACAGATGAGGTAGAGAGTTAGAGGATGGGAGAGGCCCTGGAGACACACGTGGAGAGAGGAGACAAGGGATCTAGTGAGCAGGAGGTCTTGGGAGGAGTGTAAGACAGTTTGGGTTATTTCTTTTAGATTAATGACACTCAGGGCAGAGTTGTGAATGTCTTTGTATGTTAGTCTTTTAAATTTAATTTGCTGGGCTAGTGGAGGGGTTTCAGACACAGTGGTTCTTAAGGTAAAAGAGTCTGGCAGCATGCATAAGGGGGGGGGGGGCTGGGGGGCTATGTAAAGGTAGGCCTATGAGAAGGGAGTTGCAATAGACAAGGGAGTGAATGAGAAGCTTGATGGTTTCATTAGTTAAAAGGGTGAATTTTAGAGTTCTTAGAAGTATGGTCTAAGATTTGGGACAATGATTGGATTTGGGACCAACAGGAGAGATCAGAGTCTTTGATTACACCTAGTACCCTGATTTGAGGGGAGGGCTGATGATTGTACTAATGTGAAAAGGCTTCTGCGCTACTCGGAGACGTCTTCCTAAATAGACCGAGTAAATAATTGCAGCAATAACTATGAAGTGTTTACACAACAGCAAAAATAGATCATTGGTGAATGGGTTATTGCGCAAAAAGGTACATAATACATAAATATATAAGCAGACACGTAAATAGGTGTATAAACAAGTGATAGAGGTGATCAATAAGCTTAAACTAGAAAATTAAATTAAATAAAAATAAAGTGTCAAAGTCCTTAAGTATGAATTTCAGGTAAACTGCTAAATAGAAGTGACAGTCCATAAGTGAAGATTGCGGGTAGACTGCCAATAAGAGGTATCCACTAATCCCAAGAGGATGGCACTTCACCAAAGACAGCAGTCTGGTCTTCCAGAACTCTCACCTCAATGAGGGGTAAAATAGGCAATCAATCGTGAATATCACCACACAGTGGTCTCCTCGATATCCCCTGGTGGAGGCAGATGAAACAATGGTCCCTTAATAGAGTACCTAAAGTAGCTCAAGCCCGGGGAACAAGAGGGACAGACAAAGGACCTCCAATAGTGAAGTATGTATACAGGGCCGCCATCAGGGGGGTACAGGCATTACACCTGTAAGGGGCCCGGGGGTCCCCAGGGGCCCGGATGGGAACCACCCTAAAAAAAAAAAAAAAAAACATTTTTTTATTTTATTTATTTTTTAGGGATCCGAAGGTCCCCAGGGGCCCGGAGGCCACCAAGGGCCCCAGATGGCAAACCCTTTTTTTTTAATAAAAAATATATTTTTTTATAAAAAAATATATATTTTTTAATATATTTTTCTTTTATTTTTTATCAAAGGGGCAATTTTTTTTTCTTTTATTTTTTTTAGAGGTACGGAGGTCCACAGGGGCCCGGAGGCCCCAAGGGAACCGGATGGAAACCCCCTTTTTTATTTATTTTCTATAAAAATATATATATATTTTTATTAAAGGGCCATTTTTTTAGGGGCCCGTAGGCCACCAGGGCCCCAGATGGCAACCCCCTATTTTTTATTTATTTTTTTATAAAAAAATATATTTTTTTATATTTTTTAATATATTTTTCTTTTATTTTTTATTAAAGGGCCAATTTTTTTTATTTTATTTTTTTAGAGGTCCGGAGGTCCACAGGGGCCCGGAGGCCCCGAGGGCACCGGATGGAAACCCCCCTTTTTTATTTATTTTCTATAAAAATATATATATATATATTTTTATTACATTTTTTTATTAAAGGGCTATTTTTTTAGGGGTCTGTAGGCCACCAGGGCTCCAGATGGCAACCCCCTATTTTTTATTTATTTTTTATAAAAAAATATATTTATTTATAAAAAAATATATTTTTTTAATATATTTTTCTTTTATTTTTTATTAAAGGGACAATTTTTTTTCTTTTATTTTTTTAGAGGTCCACAGGGACCTGGAGATCCCCAGGTGACAACCCCCCTTTTTTATAAAAAAAAAAATATATATATATATATATATATATATATATATATATATATATATATATATATATATATATATATATATATATATATATATATACACAGAGCTTTTTTTCTCAGAAAATAGGTGCAGGAACCCAACCACGACCCCATTCAGATTTCACAAACAGTAGGAGGGTCTTAAAGGGTGCAGAGTTCAGGGGTTACACACAGAGTGCAGAGCTGTCACTTGTAAACGCAAAAAACAGACTTCTGTGTTTACAAGTGATTGTGGTGAGCAGGCACCAAAGGGTCTGAGCCAGAGGTGGTGGAACTGAGTTCCCCCAAGTTCCCCCTGAAAAAAAGCCCTGTATATATATATATATATATATATATATATATAATTATTAAAGGGCCCAGAGGTCCCCAGGGCCCTGGAAGGCAACCCCCTTGTTTTTTTTTTTTTTTTTTTTTTTATATATATAAATGTTTCTTTTTTATATATATATTTTTTTATTTCTTTCTTTTTTTTTAAAGGGCCCAGAGGTTTCTTTTTATTAAAGGGCCCAGAGGTCCCAAATGGAAAGCCCCCTTTTTTTGTAATTTCCTTTTATAAAAAAAAAAATAAGGTCCCCGGGGCCCCAGTTGGCAACCACCCTTTAAAAAAAAATATATATATATATTTCTCCCTTTTTTATTAAAGGGCACAGAGGTCCCCAGGGCCCCCGGACGGCTACCCCCCTTTTTTATATATATTTTTCTTTATTTCTTCTTTTTGTAAAGGGCCCCCCGCTTCTCAATTCACGGCAGGCCCCCCGCTTCTCAATTTCATGCGGCAGCACCCCCCCCCCCCGGTTCTCTGCTCCAGGGGGCCCATGCCTGAAGCTTTGTAAGGGGCCCCAAAATTCCTGATGGCGGCCCTGTATGTATAATCAACAGGACATTTATTGAAAAATGGTTGCGCTTACATAAAAAACGAGCATAAAATAGAACAGCGGCGTCCTCGGCGCCTTCTCGCGTCACTCCTGGTGTACGTCTGTCCTACAGCCAATCCCTACGTGCTCATCCATATGTAAACAAATGCTGGTTATCAGCATTTCCCTTTTTTTCCTCAGTGCTGTCAGCGTGGGAGAAAAGGAAAGCCGATAACTGGCTATCCTGTGACAGGGGACATTTACATTGATAACGCTGATCAGTGCCCCGATTATCGGCCTTTTTTTTGCCTTTGAAAAGCTAGCGTGCTTAAAGCCTAAAGCTTATTTACCTGCCAAAGTATTTGTATTTCCCTCATCCATATCTTAGATTTACAAAGCTCGGTCACACAGCTCAGACCTGTCAGGGCAAGAGACATGATTGTTCTCTGCTGCAGTTTAACACTTATAGGTTTTGTCCTTCCCCCAAGCTGTGACTGTAAAAGTGAAGGCGAAGCAGCAAACAAATTATTCATCTTAAGCCCTGTACACACGGCAGGGAGTCACGTTGGCAAAAACGTTGTTTTTCCTGACGAGATTCCTGGCAAGCTTTCCTTGCTCACTTGAGTGTACACGCGTCCATTCAAAAGAACCGCCGTTCTTCTGAATGACAAGAATGCGGTGACGTCATCGACTACGATGAGCATGCGCTCGTCACATTCGATGCCGTCGCCACCATCTTGCTACACCATACACTGCCTTGGAAGCTACAGCACATGTGCCAAAGTCTCATCGAGCATGCACAGGTTTCCATGGAGGCAGGTAAGTATACAGACGCTCGGGTTTCTCGGCAGGAAAACACTGCCAAGAAACCATACACATGCATGGTTTTCTCAGCAAAAAGCTCTCCCAGCAGCTTTCTTGCGGTTTCTGTCTGCAAAAACGTGTGTGTGTTCGAGGCTTTACTCTGCTCCCTTCTCTTGCTCCCTTATCCTATTAGCATGCCCTTGTTGGGCACATGAGCACTCCAGCACACATGAATGGCTTCCAGTCATGCCTCTCCTCTCCCAGTCTTGGCTCTGCTATACAAGCTTTAAGAGGCTGATGCCACGTCAATTCAAGTTTTTTTCACTGCAAGCACTTACAAAAATACATTTTGGTTGGATTCACACTTATGCATTTTTAGTGCATTTTGCAGATCTGCACTACAGTCTATTTAACTTTGGTTTCCTATGGAAGTCCGTGCTGTAGCAATTAGAGCTCAAATCTAATGGTATGGAATTGTCCAAGTCTGGTTTCATGTACTGCACAGCCACTTTGCTGGAAAGACCAACCCATGTGTATAACGTTCTTGTGTCAGATATTAAAAATATTCTATTATTTTTTAGCTTCTTACTATGAGGCAGCAACACAGACCCGATTTGTTGAATGTCCTGACAACTACTCTGACTTCTGCTACCATGGCACATGCAGATTCCTTCTATCGGAGTGGGAGGCCTCTTGCATGTAAGTGTGTGCTGTGTGCTGTTTGTTTTCAAGTTGTAAAAATTGAAAGTTCAAAGTGCAATATCCCAATGAAACCAGACCTGCTTTATTCAGATTAGTGACGACTATAGTATGTAGTCCCTAATGTCCATACTGCAAGACATCTTGATGTAATGCACAACTTCATAATAATGTTATGCAAATGTATTGTTTGCAGTTCAGGCTTGGCAGAACCATGATTATACATGGAAGCCTTTGTCAATATTTAACATAATGTCTGCCTTAAAACAAACATTTCTGAAACGGTATGAAATTGCTACTTTATCTGATTGCTGGACCATTCCAAAGGACAAAAGTATTGTAGAGTAAAATCTTACATGCCCCCTCACCTTCCAATGCATTCCGTTTGGTCCATATTAAATGGGCTACTTCAAAGAAATATGTTGGGAAGGAAGGGGTGGGTAAACTTTGCCTTTATCAATAAATACAGAAGCTGTGCCTCTCAGGGCATCCTGGCATTTGGATGTAGAAATTGGGCTGAAGGATGATGCCTCCTGTCCCTGCCAAGTGAGGCCACACAAACCCTGCTAAGACCTGTGCATGTGCCATGTATTCTCCATTCAGTTCTTTAGAGTTTGTACCAGTGATCTGACGATATGGTTCCTCCTATCAATATGGTTCCTGTCTTGACTGCGCAGGCGCAATCCTTGCCAGTCGGCCTCACTTCGTTCAGACTGCTCACTGCGCACGCTCGGCCTCCTGGCTAGCCTGGATGCCGCACAAGGTTCGGAGATTTACGTAGTCTTTGTCCGCGCCAGGGAGCCATCTCGTTGGGGGAACTAGATTGACAAGACATCTGCTCATAATAATTTGATCCACAGCTGTGTGGCCTCTATCCAACCGTGTACCTGGTTTTTAAAAACCCTCATTGAGATTTACTTAGGATTTTTTATTTTATTTTTTTACAGCAGGGTTCCATGGAGTACCAGGGTTCTTCCAGAGGCTGTCTTACAGGATTCTTTAAAAAAAAAAGCTACTTTTTTTTCTTTTTGTTTTTCTTTTTTTACAATTTTAATACAACCTGTTTAGTATCACTAGTTTTTAAAGAACTATATTTTTTGGTGCTTTATTATCCTCAGTTTGATTTTTAGTCTTGTTTTTAATTCCTAGATGTTTCAAAGGCTTTCTTGGAATTCGCTGCGAGCATGTGGATCTGTTGCAGGTGAAGGCTGCTGATCATCCTTTCCTACGAGAGGTGGCAATATCTGTGATCTTTCTGGCTATAGTAACCCTAAGTAGCACATGCCTTGTGATATAGTAAGTGTAAAACGTGAACACTTTGTTTCCACTTACTATCTGCTAGAAGTATGTTTTTTGTGATGTGTTTTCCTGTTCCCCATCATTTGTAGGGTGACTTGGTGTGTTAGACCATTGATTACCTGCACAAACAACCTGTATGGCTAGTGTTCTTTAGGGACAAGCAATATTAAATCTTTTCTAAAAAATTGTGCAAAATTCACCTTTTGGCAGTGAACTGTATTGGCGTCAAAAGGGGGGAAAAAGGTGGGGGGGAAATAAGTTGCTTGCCTGCTCTGTGTAGATCCGTAACCCTGATCCTTTTCTTTTTGGGTCCCCAGCTGGCGATTTTGCCTCCTGACGCCACTTGCTCCCAATAGCAAGCCTCTTGCTATGGGGCACTCATGCAGGCTCGTTCCCAAGCCATGCTCCTGTGAAAGGACATTTGTTGTTTTTCATACAGAGCACAGTTTGACCCCTGCCTCACACTCTCTCCTCATTGGCTCACTGACTGATTAGTGGGAGCCAGTGGTTTCCACTGATGTGAGCCAATGAGGGGGAGAGACCAGGGGGAGATGCTGCACATCACTGGATCGAGATGGGGCTCAGGTAAGTACAAGGAGGGGCTGGGGAGATGCGCCCAGAAGGTTTTTTGCCTTCTGGGCAAAAAAAAAGTCTGCCTTTTTAAAACGATTTTAAGTCTTGCTTGATCACGTCGGGCTAGCCCCTTATGCAGGTATAGCTATGTAAAACATTAAAAAGTGCCGATACTGTTCAAAATCCAGATGCGCTAGAGAAAGATGAGTGTATATAGAAAAGTTATCCCTGAAGAACTGTTCTTAAAGGAGTTGTTAAGGAAAAAAATGTTTTGCCTAAAATTAATGTCTGCAAGGTAGACAGACAGAATAGTGTAATGATTCTGTTAAAAAAAAAACAGTAAATACCTTTTTTAATTTCTTCATCTATATCACCTCTGGTGTTCTAGTTTCTGTTCTCTCATTCACTTCCTGGTTTGCGGCGCTCGTTCATGTAAGAACTACATTTCCCAGTATGCATTGCAGCACGCCCAGTAATTTACACCTCCATGAAGTCTCTAACACGTAGAGAGCGTCCTGCCGCACAGATGTAGTTCCCAGGAGGGGGCGAGCATGTTACTGGCCACCGCAGTAAAGCCTCCCTTCATCAGACAAGCAGGAAGTGAACAGAAAAGAAATGGCGCAACTTCTGAGCAAAAACTAACAATGAGGAAGTGAAAAGAGGAATGTCTGCAGGTAAAGGATGCTTATTCTGAAAAAAAAAAAATTTCCTTTACAACCCCTTTAAGTCAAGTGGGCATCCCCATCCAAATTTTAATACCCCTAAAAAAATTAAATAAAATACAAAAAACAAAGCTGCAATGACTGTTTACTGACTCAAGTGCCCTGTGGAAATTTGACGTGCCCGGCGGTGCGGATCCCCTTTTTCCCTAGTTCGTCTTTCAGGACAGCACCTTAGAGAGATCCCGGCTCCTCCCCTTCTAGGAAACACCGCCTTCTTTAGAT
This sequence comes from Rana kukunoris, assembly GCA_029574335.1. Taxonomy (NCBI): domain Eukaryota; kingdom Metazoa; phylum Chordata; class Amphibia; order Anura; family Ranidae; genus Rana; species Rana kukunoris. The sequence goes on from CM056056.1 coordinate 122,983,238, forward strand.
CTTTAAAGCCTCATCCTCCCACTGGCCCTTCAGTTATGGTGTTTCCTCCGGTGGGGAGACACTGCCGTGGAACCAGGGCTGTTAGCTGGGGAGGCTAAGGCTTATGTTTCAGAGAAGGGCAGGACCCGGGAGTTGCCTGGTGTGTTTGTGCTCTTTCTATTTTGTATTTGGCGCCAGGTAAAAACGAGCGCGTTTTAACTTACCTATAGGGGCGCCGTGCATCCCAATCGCTCCTTGGTGAAAGGTTGGCAGCTGGGAGGTTCGCTCTTTCGCGCGCCTAGGGTGGCGCTGTGTATCAAATCCACTTCCCCTCCACCCTTCAGCCTGGAGACTCAGTGGCTGCGTCGGGCGGCGGGTGACGTCAGTTCCGGCGGAAGGGGCGGATTCGATACACGAGGCCGCGTCTTCCGGTTCCGGACGCGGCCTAGAAAGGTGGAACCAGCACTTGGCTGGTGCGGTCACCTACTCAGCTGTAGAGACAGCATTTTTGGGACCAGAGGCCACCGTTACCGTGCGGGAGGATGTCGGAGGCAGAGGCTTCTAAAACCGCTCCCGGAGAGGACACCAGCCAAGCAAAGGTCAGTGGAACCCTGGGGTGGTGTTCCCTGACTCACAAAACCCCTGTTAGCTCCACGGGTGTGTTTTCCCTACCAGGTGGTCGGTAGGGGAGGAGTGGGTCCCTGGTGGTGGTCATTCCTGGGGATTAGGCACTCCTGGTGATCCCTGTTTATTTAGCTGAGGGGTTCTGACTAATACTGCTGCTCTCTATGTTTCTGTTTGTTTTCAGAAATACACAAGCAAATCGCTCCATGGCTCAAAGAGAAAGTGCCCTGTCTGCAGGTCCACGTTAGGGGAGACTTGGGACAAGACTCTCTGTAGGGGGTGTATGGATGCGGTAGTGAGAGAGCAGACAGCAGAACAGGGGGTAGATCTGGCAGCATCTGTTAAGGAGCTTTCAAGCACCTTCCAATCATTTAAAACGCTGTTTGCTAACTTTCAGTTGCCCCAGGCCCAGAGCACCCCTCCCCCAGTACAACAGGCGGTTTCACCTGATCCACCGGTACCCCTCGCTATTGGTGCAGAGAGACCGGTAGGATCGGCAGAGGAAATTGAGGTAGAAGCAGGCAGCACTCCCTCTGATTCTCAAGGAGAATCTGATGAAGAGGGGTTGGACGGGGAGTCCACTAAACCCTCACGTTACAAACTCTCTCTAGAGGAGGTTGAGGAGCTTTTAGGGGCTATCCACACCACCCTAGGGATTCAGGAGGAGAGGAAGCCGCTGTCCCTGCACGACCAAATGTACAGAGGCTTAGGGGAACAGAAAAGGAAAGTTTTCCCAGTCCATGACGTTCTGGTCGATGCCATCAAAAAAGAATGGCAGGATCCGGAAAGGAAACCTTTTCTTTTAAGGGCGCTGAAAAGAAATTTCCTTTTGAGGAGGGAGAAAACTTAGTTTGGAATAAGACGCCAAAACTTGACGCGGCTTTTTCCCAAGTTTCTAGACACACAGACCTAGCCTTTGAGGACATGGGGGTACTCTCTGATCCCATGGATAAAAGGATGGATTCCCTGTTAAAGAAAACCTGGGATTACTCCCAGGGTAATCTTAGGCCAGCAATGGCGGCTACAGTGGTAGCCCGCAACTTGGAGTACTGGCTGACTCAGATTAAATCCCATATCGAGGCAGGTACAGCAAAGGAGACAATCCTCTCCTCTTTCCCCATGCTACTGAAGGGGGTAGCTTTCTTGGCAGACGCCTCAGCGGAGTCTATTCATATGTCCGCAAGGTCTGCAGCATTGTGCAACTCAGCTAGAAGGGCCTTGTGGCTCAAAACGTGGCAGGGGGACAGTGCGTCCAAGGTAAAACTTTGTGGTATCCCGCTTACGGGGGATTTGTTGTTTGGTCCTGGTCTAGAAGCAGTCCTAGACCGGACCGCCGACAAAAAGAAGGCGTTCCCCGTTAAAAAGAAGTTTGGGGAACAGCCAAAAAAGAGGTTTCGATTTCGTGGGAAATCAGACACCCAGGTCAGGTCCCCAGAAGAAAGGTTGGGGACGGAAGGGTCGAGGGGGAGCAATTTTTCGCCCTCCTGAACCCCCCAGAAAGACCAATTGACTCCAAAACAGTGGGAGGAAGATTGGGGGTCTTCCTCCCACAGTGGGAGATGATTACCTCCAACCAATATATCTTGGAGATCATCCGAAGGGGTTACAGGCTAGAATTCTCAACCCCTCCCCCCCTCAGACTGTTAATTACCAACCTTCCGAAGTGTGTGGAAAAGTCTTGTGCCCTCCTCTCCTCACTTCAGGAATTGGAGGAGCAGCAGGTGGTTGTCCAGGTCCCGACCAGGGAGATAGGTGGGGGTTTTTACTCCCACATCTTTGTGGTCCGCAAGCCGTCGGGAAAGTTCAGGCTTATCCTCAACCTAAAACCTTTAAATACCTCGGTCAGGTACAAGAGGTTCAGAATGGATTCGATCCATTCTGTAAAAGCCCTTCTCCCGCCAAACTGCTTTATGGCTTCGATCGACCTAAAGGACGCTTACCTACATATCCCCATAGCGGAGGAACATCAGAAGTTCCTGAGGCTAGCAATAAACACTGGGGATCAGGTACTGCACCTACAATTCAGAGCCCTTCCTTTCGGCTTGTCATCTTCCCCCCGCATATTCACAAAGGTAATGGCAGAGGTCTTGGCCTTCCTGCGACTCAGGGGAATCCTAATAGTCGCATATCTGGACGACCTTCTATTGTTTGCTCCCTCCTCGCAACAATTGAATCGGGACTTACAGTCAGCCAGAGATATTCTGGAAAGCTTGGGTTGGCTCATAAATCTGGAAAAGTCCAACCTAATCCCGTCACAGAGGGTGTCCTTCCTGGGGTTTATTCTGGACTCAACAGTTCAAAGGGTCTTCCTTCCCCCAGGGAAGGTGCAAAAGGTGGACAAGGCCATGCTGTTTCTGCAGGGCAGTGGCCAGGTCTCTATAAGAAAGGCCATGTCCGCTCTGGGGTTGCTGACCTCCACCCTTCCAGCAGTACAGTGGGCGGGCCTTCATTTCCGTCCCCTTCAACTCTTCATCTTGAAGGTGTGGGACCACAGCCAGGGGTCATTGGATTCCCTAGTCTCTGTCCCAAGTCAAGTCAAACGGTCCCTCTGGTGGTGGAGAAGGGGGGCAAACTTGTCTCAAGGCCTAGAGTGGGTCCTGCCCATATCCAGGACGGTCACAACCGACACCAGCAACACAGGTTGGGGAGCACATTTGGGTTCTCGCTGGGTACAGGGCACCTGGGCGTTAGTGGAGGCAGCAAAGTCCTCCAATTGGAGGGAATTGAGGGCAGTGTCACTGGCCCTTGTCTCATTCCAAAAGGATCTGCGGGGTCACCACGTTCGAGTTCGAACAGACAACTCGTCGGCAGTGGCTTATATCAACAAGCAGGGGGGCACAAGGTGCGGCCCCCTCTGGCTGTTGACAGAGGCCATTTTCAGATGGGCCGAGATCAATGTCCTGTCCCTGTCAGCCTTACATCTGAAGGGGGATCAGAACTGCTTAGCAGACTTCCTCAGCAGAACAACGCTGAGGGAGGGCGATTGGTCTCTGAGTCAGGAGGTCTTCAGGATGATAGCCCAGAGATGGGGGCCGCCATGCGTGGACCTCTTTGCCTCCAGGCAGAACGCCAAGGCGGACAGGTTCTTTTCTCTAAGCAGATACGATGGAGCTTTAGGGATAGATGCACTAGCTCAGAAATGGGAATTTTCCAGGTGTTATGCCTTCCCCCCTCCGGTTCTGATCCCTGCGGTGTTGAGGAAATTTCAACAAGAGAGCACAACCTTAATTCTAATTGCCCCGTATTGGCCCAGGAGACCGTGGTTTTCAATCCTAAAGAACCTGGCTGTAGAGCCCCCCTGGATTCTACCAGCTCGGAACAACCTTCTCACTCAAGGTCCAGTCTGCTGCCCTCACGTGGACAGGTGGAACCTTGCAGCCTGGTTTCTGAGGAGGAGTTGCTAAGGGGAAAAGGGTTTTCAGATCGCTTGGTTGCGACCCTCCTAAATTGTAGGAAAAAGGAAACGCAAACCATCTACCACAAAGTGTGGAGACGTTTCAATTCATGGTGCTCTGAAAGCTCCTTCAGTGTACGCAGTTCTGTAGCAGTACTAGAGTTCCTACAGGCGGGGGCAGATAAGGGATTGGCTCTCAGCACTTTGAAGGGACAGGTGTCAGCCTTGAGTGTATTTTTAGAGAAAAATCTAGCAGGGGATCCCTGGATAGTAAGATTTTTTAAATCTTTGAGTAGGCAGAGGCCAGTTGGTGTGACCCCTTTTCCCGTGTGGGATCTTTCCTTAGTTTTGCAGGCCCTTACAGGAGATCCTTTTGAACCATTGGGGTCATGCTCTTTGAGGTTAATCACTCTCAAAACAGTTTTTTTTAGTAGCGATTACGACGGCACGTCGAGTAAGTGAACTCGAGGCCCTCTCAATTAAAACTCCTTTTTTTCAAGTTTTTCCGGATCGTATTGTTTTTAAGACCGATCCGGCCTTTTTGCCAAAGGTGGCTTCAAAGTTTCACAGAGGCCAGGAAATTATTCTGCCAACATTTTGTTCAAACCCGGTGAGGGAAAAAGAATTTATTTTTCACAACCTAGATGTAAGGAGGTGCGTCCTTCAGTATTTGGAATGCACCAAACAGTTTAGAAAATCAGATTCCCTTTTTGTTTTATTTTCAGGGGCTAGGAAAGGTTCTAGAGCCTCCAGGCGTACTATAGCGAGCTGGATTAGGGCAGCTATTAGCCAAGCTTATGTGTTAAAAGGGATGGAGCCTCCAGTGGGAATCAGGGCACATTCTACTAGAGCAGTGGCGACGTCACAAGCAGAATGGGCTGGTGCTTCTCCGGAGCAGATCTGTAGAGCAGCGACTTGGTCGAGTTTTCTACCTTCGTAAAGCACTACAGACTAGACCTGCTGTCGGCACAGGACCAAGCCTTTGGTCGTAAGGTGCTACAGGCAGTAGTCCCACCCTAAGGTAAGGTACTCGCTTATCCTCTCTAAGGTGCTGTCCTGAAAGACGAACTAGGGAAAAATGGAGTTGCTTACCGGTAACATCCTTTTCCAGGAGTCTTTCAGGACAGCACCGCTACCCACCCAGGGTCTGAAGATTGGAAGACTCATCCCATGAGGACGTCAGGTAAGATAAAGTATTCTTGTATAACGTTGTCTTGTGTCTCCCCAGTTGGCCGGAGGTACTCTGTAAGAACTGAAGGGCCAGTGGGAGGATGAGGCTTTAAAGATCTAAAGAAGGCGGTGTTTCCTAGAAGGGGAGGAGCCGGGATCTCTCTAAGGTGCTGTCCTGAAAGACTCCTGGAAAAGGATGTTACCGGTAAGTAACTCCATTTTTTTTCACCAACAGCTCCTATGGGCAAGCGCTACACTACCTTTAGTAGACTGTTTATCCCCCATACTTTTTTGCACGTGGTCCGGTGTATGGCTTCTCCATCATTGGGTGTAATCCATCCATGCCTCTTGTAAGCTCCAGCCTGAGTATCCATGCCCAGGGTATATCCAGTCTATCCAGAAGAAAGATGCTTTGGTTTTACGTTCAACATTTCTGTGTTGCAAATTTTATCCCTGATCCGTCTGATGAATATTGTGACCAATAGGACTGAAAATTGTTGGAGTTTGTGGGCAGGATATATTAGGAAACTTGTATGTATACCTGCGGCACAAAGTCGATCACTTTGTAAATGACTATCGTTGTACCAGAGCTTACATTTTAAGTGTTTGTGTGTGTGTGTGTGTGTGTGTTTTTTTTTTTTTTGTCTGTACAAACAAGTAGGACCCATTTACCATAGAAGTTTTAAAGTAACAGCGACATATACTGTATCCTACCCAAAATGGGTCTCTGTAAGGCCAGGCATTCTGACTGTTGCCAACCTTGCCAGTTTAGGCCTGATTTGCCCACAGTCCTATAACTTCAGCATTGTCGCTGCATCTTTTCCTTTTCTGTTTTTGCCAAGACAGGCAGTTTGGGCTGTGACAAATGTTTTTGTCATCCATTGATTGTGCATCAATAAACTGTTTAGAAAACGCCTCCATGGAGTACTGCAATAGCAGCCTAGATTAACATACAATCTAATTTCTGTACCAATAAGTGAGCCCTACAAATCCTCTTCTGTTTTTTAGCTTCTGCAAAATAAGAAAAGGAGAGAGAAATGGGGTAACCCTCCTGAAGAATATACAACTTAATGGTATGTCTGGCAGGATTTATAACTGGTGTGGTACTGCCATAGTAAGTTAAAGCGATAGAGGTCTACACTGAACCAGCCCTCATCCAGGCCTTCAATGCTCCAGGTTGCTATGTCTTTGTAATGCAGGTCAAATTGTGTACAGCTTCTCTATGGTAGCCATTGGTTTAGGAATGTTGGGGGAGCAAATGCAGACTTGACCAGGTGGTATGGTTTCAGAAAAAGTTAAAGCAGAGGTTCACCCAAAAGGGAAGTTTTGCTGTTCTGCCTACACCTCCACCACTTCTTTTTTTTTGATTGCCTAGGCCAGGGATAATCAATTAGCAGACCTCCAGATGTTGCAAAACTACAAGTCCCATCATGCCTCAGCCTTTGGGTTCATGCTTGTGGCTGTCAGAGTCTTGCTATGCCTCATGGGAATTGTAGTTTTGCAACAGCTGGAGGTCCGCTAATTGCATATCCCTGGCCTAGGCCAATGTTTCTCAACTCCAGCCCTCAAGGCATCTTAACAGGTCAAGTGTTCAGAATTTCCCTTGGATTAAACACCTGTGGTAATTACTAAGGCAGTGAAACTAATCAAATCGCATGTGCAAAGTAATGGACAGCCTGAAAACATGACCTGTTGGGGCCTCTTAAGGTAGGGTGACCAGACATCCCCAGTTTCAGGGGACAGTCCCCTGATTGAGGACACTGTCCCTGGACCAAGTCTGTCCCTGGTTTTGTCCCCAGATTGAATTTAATAGGGGGCTGGGGCAATTTCAAAGACAGTCAGTGCAGAATTAAAATAAAAAAATTAGAATTACACCCCCCGCTCCGCCGTGCCTACTAGCATAGGGGGGTTGTATTTTTCCCATTATCTGTGCCCCTTTCTGATGATCATGTGCTGGTCGGAGGGGAGGGAATATTTCTTCAGTTTCGGGCGCATGCCCATTTAGCTTCGCTCACATGTTCTTCTGCCTTGGCACAAATCTTGGCCAGCCACCTGCTTATCTCCTTGCCTTCCCTGGGGGAGTGATCTTCCTCCACTCCTCACCCAGTAGTAGCCGGGGCACGAAGAGTAAGACTTGAGAGGCTGTGAGGCGGGCAGCAATGGGCAGAGATTCGCTGATTGTTGCCATTACTAGTGAACAAAAAATATGTCCCCGGATTTCATTTTAAAAATCTGGTCACCTTATCTTAAGGACTGGAGTTGAGAAACCCTGGCCTAGGCAATCAGAGCAGAAGTTGAACCCCTTCCTTGTCCTTTGCCTGCAGCATTCTGGGACATGTCACGGGTCCCAAAAGGCTGCAAGACCCTTCAAAGGGTGCAGTGTAGCTGGTGCATGCACAGTGTAGTGGTAAGCTGCAAGGAGTCATAGCTAGTTTTCCACAGTAAACCTTGCACCGGAAACCTGCAGATTGTGTGCGACGAGAGCTGGCCCAAGTGAGGACGGTGCTGGATTCTTGGGCGCCTAAGTGTCCTCTTATTAAAAGTTTGTAGCTGCTGACTTATTTATTTTAAAACTGGATAAAGATCCTCTTTAACTGGGGGTAATACGATTAAAGAGCTGCCCAACATTTCATATTCTTGATATTTGCCTGCTGTATAATGAACTTTTGTTATCCTGTTCTTTGTATTGCTGCTTTTTTGTAAAAAGTCCTGCCAGCTTTCTCTTTAAACATCTGACCATACTAGGCATGAGAGATTTGTGCTGATATCCTCTCCCTGCACAGCCATTCACTGTGGAGACCAGTTTGCTACAGTTTTTTTTTTTCCTCCCCTCACACAATCATTTTTCGGGTTATAAAAAAAGTTTTCAGGCTCTAGAAAAAAATGATGTTTTTTTTTCAACTTCATCATTAAAACGGCCTTGCCTGATCGTTAAAAATAAATAAAATGCTCTAGCAAAGCGCAGTGACTTACAACAGCGCTATAAAGGGGAAGTTCCATTCGGATGACACTATCCTTTGGGCTGCTTTAGCTGATTTTGTGTTCGTAAAAGACGATTTGCGCTTTTCTGTCTGTTACTTTGTGATAAATGTGCATACTCCATTACGAACGGTAGTTTTACCAGAACGATCGCTCCCATCTTATAACTTCTGCGCATGCGTCGGTTTTTCACGTGGAAGCCTACACATGATCATTTTTTTACAACCCAGAAAAAAACGTTTAAAACGTCATGAAAAAAAATAGCGCATGTTCGGAAAAAAATGGCCGATTTTTCAGAACTCAAAAAATGCTCTGAAGCCCATACAATCGTTTTAAATGACATTTTAAAAAAAACGTTGTTTGTTTTTTACAACCCGAAAAATGATTGTGTGTGTGTACGCTTTTAATTTTGCTTTTAAATTTAATGGGTTTTTACAAGGTGAGGGTTCACCTATACTTTTTTAATCCTGCATCTGGGGGTCTGGTTTGAGTCGGGAGTCATTCATAAGATGCAGCTTTTAAAGTTGGTGCAGGAGACAAATTATATTGCAGCTCTAGAACAAAATAGATTGCTTGAACTGTATGCTAAATAGAAGCTAAATTTCGCTCATATTGGTGGGTATAATTAAAGTCTTCCTTAGTATGAAATTGGAAGGGGGGGTGGTGAGCAAAATGAGCTCACATTTATTGAAACTTGCTATAGTACCAGTGGCGCCCCGCCCATAGTGGCCGCTCGAGCGCCGCCCCCCCAAGCTGTAAAAAAATAAAATAAAATAAAAATAATTTTTTTTTTGTAAATGTCACTTTAAGAGTGACTAGGCGCCGGACATGCGGCGGTCTATGGGAAGCTTCCCAGCCTGCAATCAGCTGACTGCAGGCAGGGAAGCTGATTTGCCCGTGTTTAGGGCGTGTGCAGGGCGCCAAGCTGTGCGCCCGCACACTCCCACTGTCCTGTGATTTGATAAAATGCCCTAGTGCTGTAATGTGATTGGCCAGCGGGGACCTGAGTAGAGGTCAGTGGGAAGTGCCATTTACATCACTTCCGGTTTCAGGAGCGCTTGTGGGGGCGTCAGAGGAGCGGCACCATTGAAGGTAAGTAGCCTCCCTCATACCTCTATTCCCCCACCTAAACCCATCCATGCCTGCCACCACCAGCACCAGCCGAACCACCATCGGGTCCTGCAGCATCTCTCTGCGCTAGTATTGTCACTCCAGTCAGCCCCGTCACCACCAGCACAACCCCCCCCCCCCCACCCTTCCAGTTGAAAACAGGATTCCTGCTCCCCTCTTCAGGGTCCCGCCGAGCAGCACTGCACACAGCTTCTGTATGCTCTGATCGAACTGACTGTGAAGGGGGGGGGTTCTGCTTCACTTTTCCCCCAGCTATTCACTCGTAATCTGCTGGTGAAGACAGAGACATGTGCTGGGCAGGTGAGAAGACCTCTCCTGCCAGGCAGGCAGATTACGAGTGAATAGCTGGGGGGAAAAGTGAAGCAGGACCCCCCTCCCTTCACAGACAGTGCTGCTCCATGCATACAGACTTGAAGCTGTGCAGCTGGACTCAAGAGGAGAGCAGAAGGGAGGGGGGAGGGGGCACTGCTGATCGTAGTAAATGCTTCTCTCCCATTCATCACTAAATCTCTCTCTCTCTCTCACCTGTCTTATCTATCTCTCATTCTTCCCCTTAGACCCAATGTTTATCTATCTATCTATCCATCTGTATATCTATCCATCTGTATATCTATCCATTCATCTGTATAGATATCTATCTATCTCTCATTCTCAACCTCCCACCCAATATCGATCTGTCTGTCCCCCCCCCCTACCCAATGTTTATCTATTTCTGTCTATTTATCTGTCTGTCTCTAATTCCACACAATGTCTGTCTGTCTTTCTATTTGTCTGTCTATATCTATCTGTAGGGCCTATTGTGGGCAAATGACCGGGGGGGGGGGGGGGGTTATAGGGTTGGTTGGGGTTTGTTTGCGCCCCCCCCAAAATAATTGAGCACCAGCCGCCACTGTATAGTCCTGTCTAAGGCTGGATTCACACCTATGCATTCTTTGCGCATTTTGCAGATTTGCACTACAGTCCATTTAACATGGTTTTCTATAGAACATTTTCTGTAGTGCAAATCTGCAAAAAGCACTAACAATGCAGAGGTGAGAATGAAGCCTAAATGGAGTGGGCGGAATAAGGTGCCTGTGTGTGTTTCGGCTTAAAATACTTAGATTTGCATTCATGTTAAATGTGAAGGAGCCTAGAACTATTCCCATTGGCTGAAATGGAGGCTGCAAAATCTTCATATGCAATATTCTGCATTAACCTAAAGCAGTGCTTCTCAATTATTTTCTGTCATGCCCCCCCTAGGAAGAAGAAAACATTTTGCGCGCCCCCCCCCCCGCGTGACTGTAAATAGTATCATCACGGTGGTACTGGTGGGCACACTGTGGTACTGGTGGGCACACTGTGGTACTGGTGGGCACTTTGGTACTGGGGGGCACAGGTGATCCTGGGGTACTGATTTTTTTTTTTTCCCAAGTCGCTCAGTTCTCCGTTCTCTCTCTCCCTCCTCACGCGCTGTCTGTGTGAGGAGCGGAGAGTCGGCAATGAGAGATGATCTCATATGTTTACATATGAGATCATCTCCCATTGGCCGCACAGATCGCGCTGTAAGTAGCCGCTGTGTCCGAGTGACATGGCCAGCACAGGAGTTCCCCGCTGCGCGTTCGGGAGCGCGCGCTGGGGATTCAGGGCTGCGCTGTGGCCTTACAAAGTCGTACGGCCGTCAGCAAGTAGTTAAACGAGCCCCTCTTTACGGAGCCTCGCGGCCCCCCCTGTCCCCACTATTTGAGAAGGACTGACCTAAAGTAACCAGAATTTTTTTATTTTTTTTGGCCCAACCATAATAAAATGACACTTGCAACCACTATACATTCTTTTTTTTCTTAGATCTACCGCAAGCTAGACCTGTCATGGTTGACTTGCAAATCTCTACAGTGAATACAATACAATATAAAACAAGTGTGTAAAAAGGAGTCCCATAAGAAGTGATTTAAGGTAAGCATTTAGAATGACTAAAAATCTAAAATGATTTTATTCTTGGCAATAAGCTAAATGAACTTACTTGGTCATTGGTAGCTCCTTTATATTACCTCGTGATCCTGCCACAAAGGTCCATGTTTAGACCATTTCTATTATAGGGTGACCGCTGTGCTCCTGCTTTGCCACCCTCTAACATGCACCCCTTGCAACTAAAAGAAGCAGCCCTGACACGCTGTGCAGGCACGATCCACCATTGTCTCCATCGGGAAGTAAATTCAGTTCACTAATGTGTCTCGTTCATCTCTGTGTAGCTTGCAGTGTTAATTTTGTGGTCTAAAATTTAATAAATTTTCGTTGATTAACTTAATACTATTTTAGTCGACTAAAATATGACTACAACAATGGAGATGACTAAAATGCTATTTTAGTCAAGACTAAGACCCCTTTCACACTGTGCCACCCATAGTGGCAGCGGTAAAACGCCACTTTCTCCCTCGTCTTCCAGGACGGCACTGTGAGAGTAGACTGGCTCACCTGACAGGAAACACAATCAAAATGAGGTTTAAAAGGCCCCACCCCTCCCGTGTGCCTCAGTTCTGATTGTGTTTCCCTTTCAGCGAAACGTTTATTTTTTTCTAGTGACCTAAAGCCTGGGGCTGGTGGTCCCCCCCCCCGGGAGCCCGGACCGCAGGTACTGGGTGCCGTTGGGTCCGGTGTAGCTTGCTACCCCCCGGGGGGTTTCACCTTCGTCTTAGTCCAGGGGGGAACAGGAGAAGCCACAGACTCCCCTGTACGCCGGAGCCTCCTAGGAGGGCAGGGCTCTCCAGTGCTCCGAAGAGGCCACATCCTCTCTCCCCCCGCCTGGTCCCTACCTTGGAGGTTGGGCTAAGGCCTCCCCCTTCCTGCTGGCTCCGTCCGGGGGTTCGCTGGACCGCATGGCGGGTAGTTAGGCGCCGCTCCAAGCGGCGCCATGAACATCCGGGCGCCTGTTGATGACGCGCACGGCGCCGTGACATCATTCCGCTCCCGCGCGGCAAGATGGCGGCCCCCACCGGACAAACGCTGCAGGCGATCGGGGCGCACTATAAAGCAGCCAGGGAGATAGAGGGGCCTGGCGGCCTCAGAGCGTGTCCATGGAAGACCTTTCCTCGGCACAAGACGCTACTATGGAGGAGGACCGTCGTTTTCCTATGGCTGCAGAGGAAACCACCAAGGGTGAGTCCTTCCTTTTTCGTAGGGGGTTTGTTGTCTTCCCCCCCCCCTCCCTTCCCCTAATCCTGAGAGGTTGTGGGCTAATGGGCATATGTTTCTCCCTGATATGTTTAGGTGGAGACCCTGTTGCCCAGGGGGAGTCCAGCAGAGTGGCTAAGCCTCCTAAGCGTGTTAGGAGATGTGGCAATTGTAATGACAAATTACCTGTTGAACATAACAAGCCATTCTGTTCTAAGTGCATCTGTAAACTAACAGGGAAAGAGACCTCACAGATTATGAAGCAATTTCTCTCGGTTCAGACCGAAATGCTATCCACCCTAAAGGAGTTTCAATCTTCCCTAAATAAAAAAGACATTGATTCTCCGGTTCCGGGCCCCTCCTCCCAGGAATCCTCTTCTGCCCCTCGTCCGTTTGTACCACTACAGGCTCGTAGAGTGTACCCCTCGGATTCTGAGGAGTCCGAGTTAACCTTACGTAGTGAAACCCTGGTTGACAGCCAGGTGGAGGAGGAGGAGGAGGATACCAGGACAGGAAAATATATGTTTCCTGCTGAGGATATGGAGGGCCTTTTAGCAGCGGTTTATGCTACCAAGCATATTCAAGAACCAGCAGAGCAGGTCTCAGCCCAGGACAGGATGTATAGGGGTTTAATAAAGCCTCAAACCATGACCATCCCGGTCCATCAGTCACTAAAGGACATTATCCTCAGGGAGTGGGCAGAACCTGAAAAAAGCTTACCAAGTTTCAAAACTTGGAAACGCCGCTGTCCCTTTAAAACGGAGGTAGTAGACACCTTTTTTAAGGTCCCTAAGCTTGATGCCTCCTTGGCACAGGTCTCAAAACAGTCAGACCTTTCCTTTGAGGACTCAGGCAGTTTAAAGGATGCCATGGATAGGTGTACCGACACTTCTCTCCGTAGAGCTTGGGAAGCCAATGCAGCCGCCCTTGGTCCTGCATTGGCCTCAGCCTGCGTGGCAAGAAATGCCGACGCCTGGACTTCCAAACTTCTAGACCATATCCCCAATTCTTCTAAGACTAAGGAGATAAGAGATTCCCTCCAGCTTGTTAGCGGGGCAGTGGCCTATTTGGCAGACGCAGCGGTAGAAACCATTCGCGCCTCGGCCAAGACCGGGGCCCTTATTAATGCCTCTAGGAGGGCCGTCTGGCTAAAAACCTGGAGGGGTGATCTTGCCTCAAAACGCCGCCTATGTGCACTCCCCTTCAAGGGTTCCCTCTTGTTTGGGGAAGCCTTAGATCAGGCTTTATCCAGGTCTTCCGAGAAGGGGAATAAGTTCCCTTCAAAACCCAGACAGAGTAGGAAGCGGTCCTTTCGTCCTAGCCAGAGAAAGATTCCGGCCCCGGACAAAAGACAGTCCACCAGTCGACGTTGGACCTTTGGTAAAGATAGACCAAAGGGGGGGATCCTTTTTTCCAGTCCCAAACCATCCGGAAAGGACACCAAGTGACGGGAAGGTGGGGGGCAGGCTCGCCAGGTTTCTTCCTGCCTGGGAGAACATAACCCAGAGTCCCCATGTCCTGCAGATAATCAGGGAGGGTTACCACTTAGAGTTCAGAGAGCTCCCCCCCCCGACCTTTCTCCTCACCCACCTCCCAAGGGACTCCAGCAAGGCCGTAGGCCTCTCCCAGAATATTGTAAGTCTGGCGGAACAGGGGGTCATAATCCCAGTCCCGCCAGACCAACAAGGTCAGGGAGTATACTCCCACATTTTTGTGGTCCCCAAGCCGGACGGCAAGTTCAGATTGATAATCAATCTGAGACCTCTGAACTCCCATCTCCTCTACAAAAGATTCCGGATGGAAAGTGTTCACAGCCTCAGGGGTCTTTTGTTAGAGGGCGTCTTTATGGCAACCATAGATTTGAGGGACGCCTACCTGCATGTCCCGATTTTTTTCAGGACATCAGAGGTTTCTGAGATTTGCCCTCGCCTCCGCACAGGGAATTCAGCACTGGCAGTTTGCTGCCCTCCCTTTTGGTCTGGCCTCCAGCCCAAGGGTATTTACGAAAATCCTGGCGGAGGTAATGGCTCATCTACATCTGAAGGGGATCTCCCTCATCCCCTATCTAGACGACCTCCTGCTTTTCAGCCCAAGTCAGGATCAGCTCCTTTCGGACCTGACCGTCGTCATGACCACTCTGGAGATGCTTGGTTGGATAATCAACAAGCACAAGTCCTCCCTTCTGCCAGAACAGCGGAAGGTATACCTGGGGGTTATCATAGATTCCCGAGAGAAGAAGCTTTTTCTTCCCCAAGAGAAGTTCCAGAGGCTTGTGACGACGATCGGGTCTTTAGTGGCTACAGAAAATCCCTCCCTCAGAGAGATCATGAAGCTGTTGGGTCGGATGACCGCTTGCATTCCAGCGGTCCCCTGGGCCCAACTACACGCAAGACCACTTCAGAGGTTCCTCCTCTCCGCCTGGAACGGGAAGGAAGACACTCTCGATTCCCGGGTCAGGGTTCCGATCCTAGTCAAGGACTCCCTAGAGTCCACCACCAAAACCTCCTGAAGGGCCGTCCGTGGAGTCAGACCGATCCACTGAAGGTCACTACGGACGCCAGTGCTTGGGGTTGGGGAGCCCATGTACAAGAACTACGGGCTCAGGGATCCTGGGATCATCATCAAAGGCGGACCTCCTCCAACTATCGAATTACTGGCAGTGGGAGAAGCTCTGAGGGCGTTCGAACGGAGAATTCAGGACAAGGATGTCCTGGTCCTTTCCGACAACGCTACAACAGTCGCCTTTCTCAACAGACAGGGGGGCACCAGGTCCCAGTCTCTCCTGACACTCTCCCTGGAGATCCTGGGTTGGGCGGAACAGAGAGTACCCTCTATTCAGGCAATCCACATAAGGGGAGCCACCAATCTGGAGGCCGACTTTCTGAGTCGTCAACCCATTGTTCAGGGGGAGTGGGAATTATGCCAGAAAACCTTCGACTGGATCTGTCGGCGGTTCGGGGTTCCGGAGATAGATCTTTTTTCCTGCAGGAAAAACAGAAAAGTGAACAAATTCTTTTCCCTTGTGCAGGGACCGGGTTCGCAGGGGGTGGATGCGCTGGCCCAGGACTGGGATTTCAGTCTGGCTTACACCTTTCCCCCGCTGAATCTGATCCCAAGGGTCTTACAAAAGCTGGCCTCCGCGGAGACAAAATTAATCTTAATCGCTCCTTGGTGGCCCCGGAGATCCTGGTTTCCCATTCTGAAGCTCTGGTCTCTAGCTCCCCCGCTTCCCCTTCCTCTCCGAGCGGATCTCCTGCGGCAGGGGCCGATCTCTCATGCGAACCCAGGTTTCTTCAGCCTGACGGCATGGCTATTGAGAGGCGGAACTTGCAGCGGAAGGGCTGCTCGGATAGAGTCATAGATACCCTACTATCCAGCCACAAGAAAGTCACCAGACACATCTACGCAAAGGTCTGGACAGTCTTTTGGCGTTGGTGCACCACAAAGCGGATCTCTTCTCCCAAAACTCCCGACATCCTGGAGTTCCTTCAGGATGGTGTGGAACTAGGCTTAGCTACTAGAACTCTAAGAGTCCAGGTGGCAGCTTTATCATATTTTTTGGAGAAGAGCCTCTCAGCGGAACCCCTCATCAAGAGGTTCCTGACAGCTAGGGACAGACTTTCTCCTATGCAGGTTTCCAGGGTCCCCTCATGGGACCTCTCCCTGGTCCTGGAACAGCTGACTAAGGCACCATTTGAGCCTATAGACAGCATTTCTGTAAAATTTCTTACGATTAAATTTACTTTTTTGTTAGCCATCACGTCTGCCAAGAGAGTTGGAGACTTGCATGCTTTTTCTATCAAAGAACCCTTTCTACGGGTTTTTGAAGATAGGGTTATTTTGACTCAGGATCCTCTGTACCTTCCCAAGGTGGCAACCAGGTTCCATAGGTCTCAGGAAGTTATACTTCCTTCTTTTTGCGCAAATCCCAGCAATGAAAAGGAAGCCACTTTCCATTGCCTGGACGTAAGGCGCTGCCTTTTAGTTTACCTAGAGAGGGTTAGTGAGTTCAGATCTTCCCCTCACCTTTTAGTTAATTTCTCAGGGCAGAAAAAGGGCCAACAGGCAACTAAAGCTTCCATCTCCAGATGGATTAGGCAGGCTATCTCCTTGTCATACACACAGGCAGGTAAACCACTTCCTGTTATTAAGGCTCATTCCACGCGTTCTCTGGCAACCTCCTGGGCAGAAAGGGCAGGAGCTTCCATAGAGCAGATCTGTAGAGCGGCAACCTGGTCCAGCCGGAATACGTTCATCAGACATTATAGAGTCGAACTACTGTCTCCTCAAGACCTGAGTTTTGGTAGGAAGGTCTTACAGACGGTGGTCCCGCCCTAAGGTAGGCCTGAAGATTACTTGGTCTTCTCTCACAGTGCCGTCCTGGAAGACGAGGGAGAAAGTACCAGTTACTTACCGGTAGCTGGATTTCTACGAAGTCTTACAGGACGGCAGGCCTACTTCCCTCCCTTTTACTCCTATCTATATTCCTCCTTTTTCTTAGTCTCTGTCTATACCGTGTTCTAAAGAGCGGTTACTTATCTTAAACTGAGGCACACGGGAGGGGTGGGGCCCTTTAAACCTCATTTTTGATTGTGTTTCCTGTCAGGTGAGCCAGTCTACTCTCACAGTGCCGTCCTGTAAGACTTCGTAGAAATCCAGCTACCGGTAAGTAACTGGTACTTTTTTACCGCCGGCGATATGGGCAGATTTGCGGTGCATTTAACCCACGCTTGCGACCGGGAGAGTTAAAACCGTCCGCAATGCGCTGATTTCAATAGGCAGCAGCGGTATACACACCGCTCAAAAGATGCGGCTAGCAGGACTTTTTTTACCGCCCTACTAGCGCAACGCTCCAGTGTAAAAAGCCCCCTCGGGCTTTCACACTGGAGACAATGGAGCAGCTTTTTAAGGGCCCATTGCAGGAGCTATTTTTAACGATATAGCGCTTGCAATATGCCCTCTGTGTGAAAGGGGTCTAAGACTAAAACTAAATAGAAAATTAACACTGGTCTGTAGTGCATGTTCATACCTCAATACCATAAATAATAACCTATTCGATTTTTCACTCCAGGAGGATGAGTTTGGAAATTGTAGAGAAATACCTAAACAATGCATTACAATTTAACTACACCCATTAGATTTTAGATGAATAACATGAGTTTTAGTCAAGCAAAACAATTGCAGAACACTAAAATAGGACTAAAATGTAATTTTAGTTTCGTTTTAGCTTCAAGACTAAGACTAAAACGAAATTTGCTGCCAAAATTAACACTGGTAGCTTGGCACATGGGCTATTGAGCTTTTTTTTTTTTTTTTTGCAAAATGGGCAAGACAAGTATAAGATGCCTGGGATAAAAAAAAAAACCATGTGCATATAACTAGACTGCATAATCTGTACATACTGTATGTAATTTTGCAGATATATATATTTTACCCATAATAAATAACGTATGCACAAATATTACTTCCTGTTGAGTGAGGATTAAAGCCCAACTCCAGACACTTTTTGGCCATCCCTTTTCTTTTTTTTTTTAAAACCCTGTTGGAGAGATTCACCTCACTTCTGTCTGTGATGGCAAAACCAGAAATGAGGATATTGGCTGTCACTGGGACAAGATGGGACCGAAATCTGAAAAGGTTTTGGAGTTTGGCTTTGAAAATCTTAAAAGGTTTTGGAGTTTGGCTTTGATCGATCACCGCGCTCTTGTATTCCCTAAGGCTGGCCATACATTATACAATTTTCTTGTACAGCTTTACCAAAACCATATAATATGTCAAACCTAAACGCTTTCCATTTGTAGGCAATCGGGCAGCCCCTTGCGCTACACAGTTGAAAGTAAATCTAAAGAAAATTGAATAAGAAAATTGTATGGTGTATGGCCAGCTTAATACACAACACAAAATGCAAGCAAAATCATTAATGTGTGCGTGTTGTATAGAAATCACTTAAAATTCATGCTCTCCAAACATTTGCTGTGGTTCTGTTTTTAACTTTTTTTTTGTTTGTTTTTTAGACATCTGAAGATATTTTCATTCACCAAAACAAGAAACTTGAGCAGAAATGTGTATTTTATCCTTGTGTATAAACAATTTTATGTATTTTTCCTTTTTTAAATGTAAATGCCTTATTTCAAAGCACAGTTGGATGGTGCCCCAACATTGCACGCCAGTTAATTTGCATAGTCCCTTTTTAATATTGCATTTTTATTTTGATCTTCTTCCGCTGGGAGAGCAGAAAAAATAAATTGGCAGTCCCAATTGGAGTATTGCTGCCTATAGACCACAGCAGTCTCGGGAAACTTTGTCACTTTAGATCGACTTTCCACTACAGACGGCCAACCTGATTTAAGGCAAACATCACTGACCGTTTAAAGTGTTTTGAAGCAATTCCATTGTTTGTTGTGATCGAAAGCTGGTTGGAGATTAAAATTTTAATATGTATAATGGCAAACTGTATACCAAAACCAAACTTTTTACTGTTAAATACCATCTGACTGGAAAAAAGATACTTGACAATGAGATTGTGACTATTTATTTAAATTATTTTAATATATTAAATAAAAGTTTTATCTAATTAATATCCACATCTCGTGTACCTTCTGTTTTATATATGTAAACTTTTTTTTTTTTTTATTCTACTCTGCATAACTACTTGTAACTATGCTTTTATATGTCTGTCTTTTATACGCAGCTGAAACTCTAAGTTACTCTAATGCCGCATACACACGATCATTTTTCGGGTTGTAAAAGACTATGTTTAAAAAAAGTAATTTAAAACTATTGTGTGTGAGCTTCAAAGCATTTTTCGGGTTCTGAAAAACGACAAAAAAAATTCGAACATGATCTATTTTTTCACGACGTTTTAAACTATGTTGTTTTTCCGGTTGTAAAAAATCATTGTGTGTGGGCTTTAACGATGTGAAAAACCTGCGCATGCTCAGAAGCAAGTTATGAGACGGGAGCGCTCGTTCTGGTAAAACTACCGTTTGTAATGGAGTAAGCACATTCATCACGCTGTAACAGACTGATAATTGCGAATTGTCTTTTACTAACACAAAATCGGCTAAAGCAGCCCCAAGGGTGGCGCCATCCAAATGGAACTTCCCCTTTATAGTGCCGTTGTACGTGTTGTACGTCACTGTGCTTTACTAGAGCATTTTTTTTCACGATCGTGTGTAGGCAACATCGTTTTAATGATGAAGTTGAGAAACTTTTTCTAGAGGCGTCAGATTTGCCATCCTCTACTGGATTCAGGAAAAAGCAAACCATGGGCGTACAAAGGGGCAAATTTCCTAAAACTCAGGAAGGCTTTAGAAAATATTCTTGGTGTATACTGACAATTTGTCATTGGTAAAAAGACGAACACACCTTCTTGAGGCAGATCCATACATAGCCAGCCAAGCAGAACAGAACATGGGTTCAGTTCTAGGCTAGGTTTAAAGCTGGCTATATACTAGTTTTTTTTGTTTTTTTGGACAAACATTTGGGATTAAAATTCTTTGTACATTTGATGACTGGACAAATGTTATTCAAAAGTACTTCAAAATGTTATTTTATTTTGGGGATTGGGAGCTATGGTGTACTGTAGGCTATAGCAGAACCTTCTGCAGCCCATGCCATTTGTAAAAAAATCATCTAAAATTGCTCTACAGTACAGAACTTTCACTTTGCAAAAGGGGTGGACAGGCTATATGCATAGGCTGTACAAAATCTCCTTCCCCTATAATACTTCCCAACGATGTTGCCAACCTACCAGATGGAAATTTACTGGCACGACACCTGAAATTTTTAGCCAAGTTTTTACTGGCATTTCACAAAAGTTACTAAATTATATTTTTAGGTGCAAATTTCATTATTTAGGCTATAAACAAGCTAGGCAAATATCAATGTGATTTAAGGTAGATATTAAAGTAAAACAAACAAATTTTTGTTATTTTCGATATAATAATGGCTAATTATTTAGTCACATCACCCCCTCTGCCTCCATCCCCCCTCTGCCACCAAAGCCCCCTTCCTTCACCCCCCTCTGCGGTGCCACCATCACCCTCTGCCTCCAATCTCCATGCGCAGTTCCAAGCCAAACCGATCTCTGCTATTTTAACTGGCACATTCCCACAACCACTGACATTTACGAACGGGGGGAGAAAAGTGCCCGTCAGACAATGATAAATGTGTAAATGGTGCGCTCATTTAGAAACTCATAGCAGCAACAGGATGGGTGGGATTAGTGGTGACCACAATTGGAAGGAATACATTTTATATAAAAATAACAATAATTGGGTTCAGTAAAAAAAAAATCGGAGTATGATGCATATCACATTTATGGTCACTGGTGTTCAACTTTATAGGGTGATCAATACTTGAATGAAAATATATATGTAAATGGGATAGAACATCAAGTATTGAGAACCCTATAGGTAGAGGGGTATATCCTCTTCCGCTCCAGTGTTTGGGAGATAGAGAGCTGAATGCTTCCATGGGACATTGTGGAGATGTTTGGTGCCCCAGGTGGTAGTGTTGCTTGCTGATCCTCTGATTGCGGGGTGGCAGGTGCCACTGTCACTACAGAGGTGGATCAAGAGGCTGAGACTGAAGCAGGAGGAGCCAGAGATCAATGGGTGTTTTTTGAATAGAACAATAGAAGAACAGTAGCTAAAGAGTGTATCTCGCACGTACAGATATTGGGGAAACACTGCAAAAATATATATTTTTGCCCTAAATGGGTGTTTTTTTAATAGCACAATAGAAAAACAGTATCTAAAGTGTTTATCTCACACGTACAGATATGGAGGAAACACTGCAAACACTGAAGGAAACACTGCAAAATTTGCCCTAAATGGGTGTTTTTTTGAATAGCAAAATAGAAGAACAGTAGCTAAAGTGTTTATCTCGCACGTACAGATATGGAGGAAACGCTGCAAAATATATTTTTTTGCCCTAAATGTTTTTTGAAAAGAACAATAGAATAAAAGTATCTAAAGGGTGTATCTCACAGTAACATATGCAGTGCTGGTATAATTTGATTTCTGAAGCAAGAGTGACTCCTATTTCTCTCCCTAAAAGCAAAAGCAGGCAGGAACCTTTCCCTAAAGCATATAAAGGGTGTATCTCACTGAAACATATGCATTGCTGGTATAATTTGATTTCAGAAGCAGGACTGACTCCTATTTCTCTCCCTAAAAGCAAAAGCAGGCAGGAACCTTTCCCTTAAGTAACTATCTAAAGCAGAGTGACTTGCTGTGCTATGTAGATCGCTGAGTAATGTGATTTCTGAAGCAGGACAGTCTAACTCCTGTCTAATTCTCTCCCTCAGAAGAGCAGCAGCAACAGCCTTTCCCTACCCTATCTAAAGCAGAGTGACGAGCTGTGCTATGTATGTGCCGCTAGCTTATATAGAGGCTGGGTCACATGCTGGGTCACATGCTGCACTGGCCAATCACAGCCATGCCATTAGTAACAGTGTTTGATAATTTATCAATGTTTTCACAAAGATTTACCCCGATTCACATGTCATCTTTGACTAGGCAAGGATTAACAAGGTTAATACAATACACGTCTTCCATTACCAAAAAAACACTACTCAATTGCAGGCTAGGGGAAGGGAAATAATGAGAGGTCCTTCACTTATTTAGATGAAGTTTCCATTTAACTAGTTTTATTATTGTGTTACTAATCAATTCCTAAATTTATGATCATTCCTCAATGGAAAAAAAAAAAAAACACTTCTGGGCACAGCCAGTTTGGTGCTTTCCTCTATATATTTCTAACCTTACTAGAATGAGAGCAGATCTAAGGAACCTGTTCTCCGGCAAGCTGCTGAAAGACAATTCTAACAGATGAGATTAGACCACAAATTGTTTTTTTTTCCTGCCTAGCAGAGGAGAAGGAAGTGGCTCCCTTTGGACCCAGCGCCCTGAAGAAATTTTTCATTTTATTTAAGATTCTTCTATCAACTGCCGACTGGGTGACAGGCTGGATATATAGATCATTGTAGTCTCCTCAGTCCGGCCAGTGAGCATGAACACACCTTAGCTAAGGGCTGGCTCTGCCACGACATACCCCATGACTCCTGGGGTGGCCGGTAAGCTTGTTGCTCCAGGGTCCACACATGACTGGGCTGTGGTGTTGTCTCACTCACAGTGGACCGGGCCGACAGCTACTCCGCTACTGGATGGGTAAGTACAGTGCTTCCTGCCTCAGCGGGTCAGCATTGCTGGGCATTCCTGGGGTTGGGGGTCCTCCTATCCTCCCTTCCCTGCTCTGTCACATTTCCCTCTGCTGCTATACTGCTGCTACCGGGGTGGACCTGTGGGGGGGCTCCATTTCCCACTGGGGGACTGTGGGGTGTCTGGGCCCATTTTTTATTTGTGGGGTGTGCTTTGCCTTCAGCCTCCTCTTCCACATCGCTGCGTTTCGCCGCCATTTTGGTGGCGCCAGAGCCATTGTTTTGCAGTCTGCTGTTTACATTGTAAATTCCCATGGGTGGCCATTTTGTTGTGGTTGCGCTATGGCGGAGCTTGTTATTGCAGTCGGCCATTTTACTGTGGACATGCCCTGTTATCTCTGAGGCGTCCGGCGGCCTTTTTATGTGGGGTTTTGGCCTCTAGTGCTGGCTTTCTAAATGGCGCGCAGCACATATGTCCTCACAGCTTTTTCCTCACTACACGCGCTGTGTACAGAGGGCGGGCAGCGGCGCTGAGCAGTCTCTTGCTGGGTTGGTGGACTTTTTTCAGGTCTTGATTAGGTCCCTGAAAGTTGTCTGTGTAATGGAGTCAGTATCTGGTCCTTCTTCCCCAAACAAGCCAGAGGTGGCAGCCAGTGATCCTACACCTGCGGTTCCTATGGACACTTTGTCGGCAGTCCTGGAAACATTTGTTGCATGGGTGGAAACGGCATGCGGGCGTAAAGGGGGTACAAAGTGCCATCTCCTGGGGAAGGCTCTGACTCGGACCCGGGTCCGGCTGCGGCGCAGGACCCTGGTTCTGGGTTGTCAGAGGATGTGAACCAGGACCTTCCTTGTGACCTTCCTTGTGAAGAAGACTCCTCACTTGGGTCAGTACAGGACAAGGCACTTATATAACTGGGAACTTGTCCCTATAGAAGGGACCCCTGCTTTCAAGGACCATACTAATAGGAGGTCCGAGGAGCTGACCCGCTCCATGTTTTCCATGCTAGGGTCTGCATTGCGGCCTATTGTGGCTGCAACCTTGGTGTCTCAGACACTCACTGAATGGGCAAAGGTTTTGCACCAGACTGTGGAGGAACACCAGCTCCCTCCCGCTGGAATTCAAGACTTCAGGCACAGCGATCAGCTGCATTTGTACAGTACGATTAGCTGCGGTTGTGTTTAGCAGCGGCACGATATTGAACGGGGATCAGACTTGGATCCCTGCCAATACCAAGCACTGTGTATTGTATGAATCTTGAGGGAGAACTCCACGCCAAATTTCAAATAAAAAACCGGCATGTGTTCCCCCATGTGTACACACGATCAGACCGGTCCGATGAAACTGGTCCGACGGACCGTTTTCATCGGACCACGCCGCTGAAGTGGTCTGATGGTCTGATGTGCGTAGACACCATCGGACCAAAAACCCGATCAGACCAGAACGCAGTGACGTAGAACACACCGACGTGCTGAAAAAACGAAGTTCAATGCTTCCAAGCATGTGTCGACTTGATTCTGAGCATGCACAGGTTTTTGGTCTGATGCTTTTGTGTACTGTGACGAGACCCTTTCTCGCCCAGGTCCTGCTCTCCCGACACTCCTCTGCTTCTATTGGATCAGATTGCAGCTTGCAACATCTGATGGTCCAGTCATCCAAGATTCCGGGATCCAACCTACAGCTATGTGCCGATAGGATCCATGAAGAACACACACCAAGCGAGTTGTATGTATGTTCAACCAGAACTCTACTGTATTGAAACACTCTGCTGGTTATATACAGGTTACAGCTTGTCATCAATCAAAGAACAATGAAATCTCCACCCCCTTTTCACACACTGGGGCTTCCATATAGATAGACGTTTCGGCACCGATGTATTTAGCATGACTTTACTACCTCAGAGAGAATGACATTCCTGTAGATAATGACATCAGTGAAGTTAACAGAATCCGTTATCTAGCCAGCTTGTCTCCGCATAGAGAGGAGGTCATTACTACATCTGAGAGATCACACTCTTTTAGATAATAACATGCTAATCCAATACTCCTGATAATCAAAAGGCTCAAAACAGTGTTATCACACAATAGAAAGGTCTATAGAGCCGACCTGAATTAACACCTCTACACACTGGACAATGAAATGTATCTCACAAGCCTGGCTTCACTTAGCATTTCACTAGTTGGAGCTAAGCTTTGATGTGTCATTGTCCTAGTGACCTAGTCACGACAAATTAAGCCACTTACAGTAGCTCTTGCAATATGTACTATCCACAATGTCTCATCTTCTGCAATACATGAATTAGGATTTCACGTAGAAACACTTCAGTATTTCACGGTCCATGACATGTACTAACCATCGAATCTGTCCGACAGACAGGTGTCCGTCGGACAGATTTAAAAAGCAAGTTTTAAAACTTTCGTCTGACAAACAACGATCCGATGGGCCGTACACACCATCGAATTGGTCCGATGAAACTGGTCTTAAGACCAGTTTCATCGGACCGGTCTGATCGTGTGTACGTGGCCTAACAGCGCGGGTCCCCCCAAAATCCATACCAGACCCTTATCCGAGCACACAGCCTGGCCGGTCAGGAAGCGAGCGTCCCCTCCTTAACCGTACCAGGCCACATGCCCTCAACATGGGGGGGTAGGTGCCATAAGATGCCCGCCCAGGGAGGGAGATTCCTCCTGTGGATGTCATTTGACAATGGGCGGGTAGGGAAGTAGTTAAGTAAGGGCAGATGATTTATGTAGCATTTACTTCCTGGAATCCATCTGCCCTTAACTCAGGTATGCAAGCAGGGGGGCTTGCTGACTTAAGAAACCCCCTCCTTCCCTCTTCCAGATGAAAGGAAAAAAATGTGCATTAAGACTCCTGGGATGTATGACATTACTTTGGCTTAGGCCAGTAACCAGGAAGCTGTTGAAGAAATGTAAAAATAAAAAAAACTGTTTAACCACTTGACCACTGGGCACTTAAACCCCCTTAATAACCAGACCAATTTTCAGCTTTCGGTGCTCTCACATTTTGATTTTTTTTTCATACAACACTGTAGCCAAATGAAATTTTTGTCCTTTTTTTCCCCACAAATAGAGCTTTGTCTTTTGGTGGTATTTGATCACCTCTGCGGTTTTAATTTTTTTCGCTATTAATGAAAAAAGAACGAAAATTTTGTAAAAAATGAATTTTTCTTCATTTCTATCATAACATTTTGTAAAAAAGTTATTTTTCCCTCATAAATTTGGCCTAAAATGTATACTGCTACATATTTTTGGTAAAAAAATAAAATAAAAAATGTGGATATTATTTAGTCTGGGTGAAAGTTATAGGGTCTACAACAGGGGTCTTCAAACTACGGCCCTCCAGTTGTTCAGGAACTACAATTCCCATCATGCCTAGTCATGTCTGTGAATGTCAGAGTTTTACAATGCCTCATGGGGTGTGTAGTTCCACAACAGCTGGAGGGCCGTAGTTTGAGGATCCCTGGTCTACAAGCTATGGTACCAATTTCTGAAAATGTAACAATTTGATCACACCTGAAGTACTGACAGCTTCTCTCATTGCTTGAGACCCTAACAGATGAGCACTGATTGGCACTGATGGGCACAGGTGGCACTGGTGTGGCACTGGTGTGGCTCAGATGACACTGGCGCGGCACTGGTGTGGCTCAGATTACACTGGTGCGGCACAGGCGGCACTGGTGTGGCACAGGCGGCACTCGTGGGCACAGGCAGCACTAGTGGGCACAGACGGCACTGATTGGCACTGATGGGCATAGGTGGCACTGATGGGCACAGGTGGCACTGATGTGGCACTGGTGTGCACTGGTGTAGCACAGGTGGCACTGGTGGGGCACAGGTGGCACTACTGGGGCACTGGTGGCACTGCTGGGGCAATGGTGGGGCACAGATGGCGCTGGTAGGGCACAGATGGCGCTGGTAGGTCACAGATGGCGCTGGTGGGGCACAGATGGAACAGATGGGGCACTGCTGGGCACTGCTGGGCACTTACTGTAACGGTCACCACCGCTTACAACCTTCCATCCAACCACGACAAGCTTATCTGACACACTCCGACAATATTGCATACACGATCCATATCCTTTCCCAGAATAAACAAGACTGCGCTCCGTTCTTGCTTCCGAAGATACGACAATTTATTAGTATTTTCTCAGCTTCTTATATCCAGTACAGCATAATACAGTTAATCACAGGACAATGCAATCTCCACCCCCCTTCACACCATGGGGGGCTTCAATCACACTCTAAAAGGCATTCAGGTAAGCTAACCATGTAGACCGGTCGGCACCGCATCTTCAATAGGGTTCAATTAACCTTGAATAATAACACAGACATCTAGTTGAATAAGTTATCTATACAGCTTTATCACACAATGGCAACTGCCCCCCCTTCCTGGGGTATACCAGTGGAGACTGAAGTCCCATCCACTGGTGCTTGGTGAAAACCCCCCGGTGCTTGCAAAGCAAAGCAGACATCCTCCTGTCCCAGTCCTGTACCATTTTCTGGGGTTGTGCCAGTGGAGACTGAAGTCCCATCCACTACCCCAGGAACCCCCTCTTCTGTTAGTGAGGAGCAGAGGCCTATGACACTCTGCTCTGTTGCCAGCTCTTCCGCTGGGTTGCTGTGAGTGGAGACCACAGTCCCATCCACTACCACAGTGTCCCCCTCTTCTGCTAGTTGGGAGCAGAGGCTTGGGGTACCCTGCTCTGTTGCCAGTGATTCAGCTGGGGGTAAAAGCTTTACCACCTCAGCTTGTTGCTGGAGAGGGGGGCCAACGTCCCCGGCTCCCTGAAACTCCACACCATCCGCTTCGGCTTTAGGGATAAAAATCTCCATATTTTCCACTGCCGATTCATCAGCCAGGAGTTCACAGTTGTCATCTGAACTTTCCTCATAGTCCCAGGCAATGGGAGCCCCATCCTGCTGCTGAGCCGAGTCTAGCAGCTGTCTGTAGGCGACCTCCAGCTCCCATTCCCGAATGGCCAGAAATTCTAAATCTTCCTGTGACCAGTGGCCTCCTGAGATATTTAATTTTTCCCCTCTGTGCTCCATTATGTCCTCCAAGCGCCACTCCCGATCATCTCCGAAGTCGGGATCACTGGACATCCTCCAATACAACAATCCCAGGCCATCATAGTCATAGCCTTCTGTGGGGCTGTCATCCGCTGACCACGGGCACTCTTGGGCTACATACCACCGGAGGGCTCTGTAGCTCTCATCCAGCTGCATCTCTGCCCGGATCAGCCTGCTTAACTCTGCTATCCAGTCCTGCTTCGGTTGTTCCCCCAACAACAGCATTCGTACGTCATACTGCGGCCAGTACCTTGCATAGATGCAGGGCAGGACCTTTCCCTGGTGTTGCTGCTCCAGAGCTAACGCTTCCTTCCAGAGTTGGCACCGAATCACATCCGACCATCCCAACAGGACCTCCTCTGATACTGGTCCTCTATGCTGTATCCGCATCTCTTGTAACCTCCTTTAAGATTTCCTCTTCCATGGAGACTGGTATCTGTACCTCTCCTCTCTCTTCAGCTGCTGCAGCACTTCTTCGCTGTCGCAAGGTGGCATCCACAGCCGCTATAACCCGGTCTATGATCTCCGGCGGAGGATTAGGACCATATTGTGCCAGTCCATGTTTAACAGCCCGATCAAAAAATTCTTCCTCGGGTGTCCTGTCTGTTACGCTGGGCCTCTTAGCTCTATTCATTTCGACAAGTTCTGCGATAATGTCCCTTTTCTTACGGTTGCTGGCCGGTCTGCCCTGGCTCTCCAGTAAGTCCATGAGGGAAGAGAGCTTCATCCGTTCATACAGCGTCTCCATTGTCATGTGTCCTTGTAGCCGTCCTTCTGAAGATGGAATCATCCCACTGCTGTGCCACCAATGTAACGGTCACCACCGCTTACAACCTTCCATCCAACCACGACAAGCTTATCTGACACACTCCGACAATATTGCATACACGATCCATATCCTTTCCCAGAATAAACGAGACTGCGCTCCGTTCTTGCTTCCAAAGATACGACAATTTATTAGTATTTTCTCAGCTTCTTATATCCAGTACAGCATAATACAGTTAATCACAGGACAATGCAATCTCCACCCCCCTTCACACCATGGGGGGCTTCAATCACACTCTAAAAGGCATTCAGGTAAGCTAACCATGTAGACCGGTCGGCACTGCATCTTCAATAGGGTTCAATTAACCTTGAATAATAACACAGACATCTAGTTGAATAAGTTATCTATACAGCTTTATCACACAATGGCAGTGAGAGTGGGTGCAATCCACACCTTCAGATTTCAATAGCCTATTATACAAAAGGTATGACTCACTGACTGGCTGACCTGGTCATGTCATCATGAACTCCTTGTGATATCTCAGTCCTGAAATATGAAGTATTATTAATGTCCCATCTCATGTAATATATGAATTATGATTCACTATTAGCCACCCTACACCCAAAAGGGCACAGGGTGGATTTCGACCCAAGAGTTATTGTTGCTGCTGGCACAAGAGTATCTCTCATCCTTCCAACGTCTCTGGGTGTCACAGGCCATTCTGTTACACTTACGTTTGGTCACTAATCTCTCTCCTCTTCTCTCACGCTGCAAAGGTTGTGAGGAGAGGAGAGAGATGACCTGCAGGTGACCCACACTGCCCAGGTTTGTTTACATTTGTGATCGCACCGTCATTGGACGGAGTGATCACGTGGTAAGGAGCCGTCTCCATTGGCTCCTTACCGCCATCATTAATGCTGCGGGTCCCGTGGACCCGGCGAGCACCGGTGATCGCGTGTGCGCGCCTGCTCGGGCGCGCAGACCTGATTCTACGGGAAGACGTCCATGGATGTCCTGTTAGAGTTAAGGAACCGCCTTATGGACGTATTTCGTCTATAGGGCGGTTACTAAGTGGTTAAAAAAGTAAACATAATATACCTTCCTGTCATACTTACTCGTGCTATCAGCATTAGGGCTACAAAAAAAAGTTAATGTTGAGTGAGAGAGTTTAGTTCTGCTTTAGGATTCTTAGAGAAGGTTGGTTGTTATAACTGTAATGTCCTTGATGACGCATTCTCTTAGGCCTCGTACACACAATCAAATCTGTCTGCTGGAAACGGTCTGCTAGACCGTTTCAGCAGACAGATTCAATCGTGTGTACGGGCAAACAGATGGATTTGGCCACCCGACAGATTTCAAAGCATGCTTTGAAATCTGTCGGCTGGGAACCCGTCCGCCCGACATGTCTGCTGGTTAGTATGCTAACCAGCAGACATGTTTTCTCGCACACGCGCCGAATGATTTCGACGCATGCGCAGAAGTGTTTTACTTCCTGGTGCGGTGACGTGGCGGCTTCAACGTCACCACCACGTCACCGACACGTCAGCGCGCTGTCTGCTGGCGGGGATTTTGGTTTGCTCGTGTGTACACGCGAGCAAACCAAAATCCAAGCAGACAGATCTGTTCAAATCGGTCGGTCCGACCAATTTGAACAGACAGATTTAATCGTCTGTACAAGGCCTTACATCCGCAGTGGCAAATCTTTCAAGGTAAGGTGAGCAGATTTTTCAAACGAAATCCAGGGAACATTTTTTTTTACTAGTAATGGCGGCAATTAGTGACTCTCTGCCCTTCGCCACCTGCCTCACAGCCTGTCAAGTTTTACTCTCCGGCCCCGACTACTACTGGTTGGGGAGCCGAGGAAGAACACTGCAGGAAAGGCAAGGAGATAGGCAGACGGCTGGCCAGGACTTGAGCCATGGCAGATGAACTCCGAGCGAAGCTTAATGGGCATGCACCGAAACTGAAGAAACATTCCCTCCGCACCAACCAGCACATGATCATCAGAAAGAGGCACAGATAATGCAAAAAATACACCCCCCTAGGCTCGTAGGAGTGGTGGAGCAGGGGGGAGATTTTTTTTTTTAATTATTCTGCACTGACTGTCTTTGAAATTGCCCCAGTCCCTCATCAAATCCAATCCGGGGACAAAACCGGGGACAAAACCAGGGACAGACTTGGTCCAGGGACTGTCCCCTGAAACTGAGGATGTCTGGTCACCCTTTTTTAGGGTTACTGCCTTATGTAATGATGTAAACAAAGTCCATCACTGACTGATTCCTAGGTCTTTGCCTAATATTTGCTTTGATTTTATATTGTTCTTAATATGTTTGTCAATGTATGTGTGAGGGAGAACACTATAAGCCAATGCAGATACGTTTTTATCTTTTATGGTTTGTTAGTTTTCATCTTTGATTTCATGCTTACTTCCTTTTGCAAAAAGTTTATGAGCAGACATAATTGTTTGTATTTTATAATTTAGCGTCTAGTGACCATGGTTGCCAGTGATACATTACGTGTCCTGTGTGCTCAGTTGGCAACCTGGTATGCAATTATACTGTAAGTGGTAAATAAAAATCCTGACCAGGGTTTCTTGTCATTAAGAATATTGGTTTATTGATCAATTTATTAAAGGGAAGGTATAGTGAATTTTTATTTGTTTTTATTTCTATTTCCTAAGGACTAAAAAACATCAAATGTAAAAATAGAAAAAAGTAGAAAAAAAAATGCTGCACATTAGTTTCGTTATTGTTTTCTACTGAATGGGTGGAACTCTTTGTAACTATGCTATGAATTAAATCTTTATTTGTAAAAGATTGTATATGTAGGTCTCATGCACACTGGGCATTATAAAAACGCCAGTAGCATTAGCTGTAGAATGCCACGTTAAAACCTTGAGTTTTGCTGCATGTTTTAGCTTTTTTACACTAGCGTTTTTTGTGTTTTTTTTTTTTGCAAAACTATACTCCCACAAAAGCTTGAGGCTCAAAAAAAGCTCATGAACGCTTGCTTGGGGTATTTTCCATGTACCAGCTGTTACGCCACTTTACCCAAAGATTGCCTTATTTTATCCAAATAATTCAGACCAGAAATACTTTCTTGGGTTTAAATGGCCGAAACCATCCCCGCCTTCAAAAACCCTACGGCCTTTGCCATAGACGCCCAGAGTGAAACCTGACGCCTCGGCGCCCCGCCACACCCGCAGGGCACGCTGAATACCGTCCTGCAGACCCAAAAAACAGATATCGATCCCCACCGCATTCAAATGTACCCCATCCCCTCTCAAGAACAGCCAAGGGTCACCCTACAAGTCTCGATGGCGGATTGACAAACCACTGTTTTGCACAAAGAATTTTGCCACTGCCTTATTTAATTTGATCCGTGCTCTATTAACCCGTTCCACAGACACCGCCAAGCTCCAGGATACCCTTGCCACCATGTCGGACCAAACTACCATGATGTCTGCGAACAGGGACCGCAAACGCAGGAAATCATATTTAATATCCCTGCACAATTCACGGGAGGCCCGAAGCCCCAGATTGTTTCCCCCCACATGCAGCAGGAGCACGTCTGGGGGCCTATCAAGCCTGGAGTAGTGATGCACCTCTGGGAGAATCCTGGACCGCAGCATACCCAGCACCCCAATCCACCGAATCCTGACCTGGATCCTGGGAAAACCCAACTGCCGTCCCTTGGGCCTAACCTCAGTCCTCCTGGCCTCCCAAAACACATAGGAATGGTCCATGATCCACACCAAGCATTCGAAACCTAAAAAACAAGACAGAAGCAGAGAACTAACACAAACCCACAAAAAAACACGATCGACACAGAACCAACGACTAACACGGAAAGAGGACACCAAACACAGTTATACAAGGAGACACCGACAGATGACACAGCAACCCAGCTCAGCTCTCCCAAACACCCACCAGGACACCCACAAACCTACAACAGATGGGGCCACACGTACAACTTGAAACGTTGCGACTCCCAACACCCAACTTGACGCACCAACCTGTCCTCCAGCCCCCAGCGCGCCGCCTCAGTGGCAGCCCCGATCATAAAACGAATGGGAGGAATAATCCTGCACAGAGAAACCCACGCCCAGAAGGCTTTTCTTCAAAACCGACCCAAATTGGTACCTAGACAAAGTGGACCCATCCAGGTGTTTCAGAAACGCTTCAAGCTCCGCCCCGTCAGGGCGAACCAGTCCTGCACCTCCCCTACCTGGCAGGCAGAAGAGCCGTGGACACTACCCAAAGTGACCCAGACGCCCTTCCCTCGCTGGTCTGTTTTAGACCTGCTGATGAAAAGCGAAACCACGCCATCCCCTAGCACAACCTCTCCCACTTCCAAACCTCCACCTCCCCACTTGGACTTACACACTAGCTCACTAACCTTCAGCGCACCAAAAAAGGCCAAAATAAATGCCGTCCTAAAAAGTACAACCTCGTAGGGTCATGTGCAAACCACGCCTAGAACTCCCAAGAGGGCGCCCAGCATGTCAAAGGAGACCGAGCGGCGAGCACCCGGCACGGTCTTGCCCCTCCAGTACCCCCTCAACACCCTCCTAACCAACACATGTTTTGTGACATCCCCCACTCCCGACACCTGAAACAAAAACACTTAGCCGTACATTTTCCGGCTCAACCCAGATACAGATACCCCGTTTTCCACGTTCCTACCAATGAACTCCAACACCAAGCACAGACGATTTTCATCACCCACACAACCGCCTACCTCCCGCTCCAGAGCTCGCCACTCCACCCAAACCTTCTCGTAAGCGCTCCAGGTGGCCGGACACACCAAATTTTGGAGTAGCCCGGCTATCGAGTTAAGGCGATGTCCGACAAGTGCCCTGGGCAAGGCATCCCATGCTGCTCCGCTCCCAGGTGCCAAGGCACGGAATCTGTCCCACTGCAAGCGAGACAACACATCAGCCACATTGTTTAGTACACCCGGCACATGCATCACACACACATAATAATTGAGACACAAACACCGAAGCACCAGATGTCTAAGCAAGCGCACCACCGGGGGCGAGGACGCAGACACTGTGTTAATGGCTTGAACCACGCCCAGATTGTTGCAATGAAAGCGCACACGTTTGTTCCGAAATTCCCTGTGCCAAATGTCAACCGCCAGCACTATGGGAAACAATTCCAATAGCACCAGGTTGCCCAGGAAGCCAGCCTCACGCCATGAGTCCGGCCACCCGCCCGCACTCCACTGGCTACCAAGAATCGCCCTGTATCCCACTGCGCCAGCCGCATCTGTGAACAGTTCCAGATCGCAATCTGACACCATCTCCTCCATCCACAAATACCGCCCGTTATACTGCTCCAGGAACATCTGTCACTTCCGCAAATCATCCTTGTGTTCCGCAGTCCCTGGCGGGAGTGGTGCCCCGCTGTGCTTGCCGGGAGGGGATACTTAGGGGCAGACACCATTTTTGGGGTCCTTCGCCTCGTGGCCCTCCTGGTGCGAGGCACGTGTGTGTGATCTTGACCTCGGGATCACCTTGGCCTGAGGTCGCATCTCCGTGGAGTAGGCCTAGCTATGCTGGATGGGGCCTACGATTCAAAAGGGGATCCCAAGATGCCCATCCAAGTGGGGGAAGCTGCTTAACGAAGGAAACCGGGGAAGGAAGCTAATGTCTCGGGATAGGCCTGGTGACTTTGTTAAAAAGGGATCCATTATTCTATTTGTCTTACAGTCTGCCGGATCGGCTTAAAGGCTCTTCACTGTAAGGCTGGAAGTTCGGGACTTAAATCCTGTGGCATCCTGAGGATCCCTGACTATACATCTTTTGTTCTCAGACGGTCTGTGGCAGAGACTCTTCTCATACTGTCCGTACATCATCCCAGCTGCTAGGTCATGTGAGAGGAGTCTATCCGGGTGAGCAATACCCACTCAAGGGAGAGTGGCGAATACTGGAACTTTAGACATTTTTGTGCATTCTGTACAGCGTACCTGAA
Source organism: Rana kukunoris (assembly GCA_029574335.1). Lineage (NCBI taxonomy): Eukaryota > Metazoa > Chordata > Amphibia > Anura > Ranidae > Rana > Rana kukunoris. The sequence goes on from CM056056.1 coordinate 123,017,662, forward strand.
CCTTCCCCTTCTCTCTATACTCTCCGCTTTCTTCACAAATTTTATGCAGCAAAAATAAAACAGTTGAAGGTTTTACATCTTGTGTGGACATTGCAATTTCTACAGACTTTCTTCCCTTGACAACGAACTTAGAGGTAACGTGCAAAACCCAAAATCTAAACCAGCAGCTCCTTCGGGGGTAGTGCTACAAAGTATTCAGATCAAACCAAAATGAGGGACAGATGAGGAGAAAAGAGGGACAGAGGGACTTTGTTCTAAATCAGGGACAGTGGGGAGCTATGGGTTATAACCCCGTCAGACCTAAAACAGACCTGGACCTGTCATCCACCTAGTAGGGATCAGTGGAGCAATCGGAGTCCGTCAACCGAAGGGGCCCGTGTAAAAGAGGCCTAACTGTAGTGGATACAATGACGTATCTCGATATACGCCGCGTAAGTGTAAATATGCGCCGTTGTATCGATGCGCCGTACCCATAGAACTAAGATACGCCAAAAAACTGACTTCACCCGACCAACGTAACTTGCCTACGCCGGCGTATAGTGGGCGCATCGTTACGCTGGACGCATTTGGTACTCCCATTGATTTGTGATGCAAATATGTAAATGAGGGAGATACACCGATTCACAAACGTACTTGCGCCAGGCGCATGTTTTAAGCGATTTGCGTAAGGGTTACTTCTGGCGTAAAGTTATTCCTCATATAGGAGGCGCAACCCATGCAAAGGTATGGACCAGGGAACTTAACGCTGTCGATTTTTACGCCGTTTACATAATACGTGAATAGGGGGGGGGGCGTAGGTTACGTTCACGTCTTAGGCAGTGTTTCGATGTATCTTAGGCAATTATTTTGACGTGGTTGTACGCATGCGCACGGGGATACGTCCAAGGTACGACGCATGCGCCGTTCGTTTGAAGTACTTGGATGACGCTCAGCCCATCATTTGCATGGGGTCACGCTTCATTACCATGCATCGCGCCCAATTCCACCTACTTTGACTTACGTCGGCTTACGCCGACGAATATACGCTACGCCGGCGCAACGTTGGGCGCATTTTCTTTGTGAATTTCATACTTGCCTCTCAACATTGTGTCGGCGTAGCGTAAAGAAGATACGCTACGGCGGCATAAAGATGCGCCGATGGCTGTGATTCTTAAGACATGTTATTGTGTGTAAGAGGTTATGCAGAAATCATATGTAGCAGAGAGTACCTGGTTTAGAAATTGGTCTTATTACTGTTCGGTTTCAGATACAGTATAGTTACCTTCTGCCTTGGCACCATCTGCAGGCAGCTGAACTATTTTATAAGACACAGAAGTTAATAACAATGCAGTTTTACTTCAGACAGGTGTGGCGCAGAAGCTATTTTTCAGTTTTTTGATGTGTAAGAAGACAATGGCTTTTCTTAATGTTATTCCCAATAAACACGATCAGTATTTCCGATGGCCTAAAATCTGATGGAATTTTTCATCTGAATTCCATTTAAGCTGTCTTGCATACACACTATCAGACCAAATTCTGACCGTCCAAAACGCGGTGACGTAAAACACTACGACGAGCCGAGAAAAATTAAGTTCAATGCTTCCGAGCATGCGTCAACTTGATTCTGAGCATGTATGGTTTTTTTCTCCGTCGGAGTTGCACACAAACGATAGGAATTTCCTATCGTTTTTTTTTTCCCATCTGAAAAAAATTAAAAAATGTTCTGTTTCTAAACACCGACAGAAAAAAGTCTAATGGGGCCCACACACGATCGGAATTTCCGATAAAAAAAGTCCATCTGACTTTTTTCATTGGAAATTGCAATCGTGTGTACACGCCATAAGTCTTCTCAGAGGCAAGGCTGACTGAGGGAACAGGGAGAGTCCAGCTAGGACTAAACTAACTAGTTCTAAACAGACAAGGAGGACAGAGATTTACCTAATCGCATACACTATAATTACCAAAGGTATTTTTCCGCCTGACTTTACACACACATGAAATTTAAAGGCACCCCCAGTCTTATTCCATAGGGTTCAATATTAAGTTAGCCCACCCTTTGCAGCTATAACAGCTTCAACTCTTCTGGGAAGGCTGTCCACAAGGTTTAGGAGTGTGTCTGGGAATGTTTGACCATTCTTCCAGAAGCGCATTTGTGAGGTCAGTCCCTGATGTGGACAAGAAGGCCTGGCTCACAGTCTCCGCTCTAACTCATCCCAAAGGTGTTCTATCGGGTTGCTCTGTGCAGACCAGTGAAGTTCCTCAACCCCAAACTCGCTCATTTATGTCTTTATGGATCTTGCTTTGGAATGCATCAAAAATTGACATGCACAAACGCAGATGAAAGGCAAAAACTATGGTGTGAACTGACCCCTAGGTAAAAAAAACTTGCGCTGCCTGTTCCCCCCTTTCCCTCCCTAACACTTATCTGAGTTCTTTATCGATCCAGTACTGTGCCCAACCTCAGGTCTTCTCTTCCCTCTTCATGGTCTCACAGGCTTTGCTGATAGCAACATGAGCCATTCGCTCATGTTGCTGTCAATCAAATCCTGCAAGGAAGCCAAGTCGCACTGTGTGTGTCTATAGGTATACCCAGATCAGCTTGGAAGTAAGCCCACACACCGGCTAAGAAGCAAGCCCACACACCGGTTCAGAAGCAAGCCCTCACACCGGCTCAGAAGCAAGCCCACACACCGGCTCAGAAGCAAGCCCACACACCGGCTCAGAAGCAAGCCCACACACCGGCTCAGAAGCAAGCCCACACACCGGCTCAGAAGCAAGCCCACACACCGGCTCAGAAGCAAGCCCACACACCGGCTAAGAAGCAAGCCCACACACCGGTTCAGAAGCAAGCCCTCACACCGGCTCAGAAGCAAGCCCACACACCAGTTTAGAAGCAAGCCCACACACCGGTTCAGAAGCAAGCCCACACACCGGCTCAGAAGCAAGCCCACACACCGGCTCAGAAGCAAGCCCACACACCGGCTCAGAAGCAAGCCCACACACCGGCTCAGAAGCAAGCCCACACACCGGCTAAGAAGCAAGCCCACACACCGGTTCAGAAGCAAGCCCTCACACCGGCTCAGAAGCAAGCCCACACACCAGTTTAGAAGCAAGCCCACACACCGGCTCAGAAGCAAGCCCACACACTGGCTCAGAAGCAAGCCCACACACCAGTTTAGAGGCAAGCCCACACACTGGCTCAGAAGCAAGCCAACATACCAGTTGGACCTAAGTGCAGCTTTCGACACTGTAGACCATAATCTGTTACTGACTCGGCTTGCTGAAGTAGCCAGAGTCGCAGAAAGCGATTTATCTTGGTTCTCCTCTTTTTTGGAAAACCGATCGCAAACAGTGAAGTTAGGCCCTTTTATGTCTGAAAAACGCACAATAACATGCGGAGTCCCTCAAGGATCGCCTCTGTCACCAGTGCTGTTTAACATTTATCTCCGTCCTCTTTTTGAGATTATCAGCAGCCAAAAACTGCTCTATCACTCATACGCAGACGACACGCAACTTTATTTCCGCATTTGCAACAGACAGGATCACCACCTCAATCTAGAGACATGCCTCTCTTTGATAGAAGACTGGATGACAAAGAGTTATCTTAAACTCAACGGAGCGAAAACAGAACTTCTTCTGTTTCACGCCAAGCACAGGAATCAACTTTCAACAGTGTGGACCCCCCCGCCTATTTTGGGCAAAACCATCACCCCTAGCACCAAAGTCAAAAGCCTAGGGGTCATTTTTGACTCCTTTATGACAATGGACGCACAAATAGGATCAGTAGTCAGCGGATCTCACCATCTACTGCGCCTACTACGTAGACTCACTCCGTTCATCCCCAAAGAAGATTTAGCGGTCGTGGTGGGAGCTATTGTAAACTCCAGGCTGGATTATGCAAATGCCCTTTACCTCGGCCTCCCCAAGTACCAAATCGCTCGTCTGCAAGTCGTTCAGAATACGGCCGCCAGACTTGTGACTGGGAAAAAACCCTGGGAATCTATCTCACCTTCACTGAGAGCCCTTCATTGGCTGCCAGTTAAAGACAGAATTGCTTTCAAAGCTCTATGTCTTACGCATAGATGTGTCCATGGGAATGCCCCCCAATATCTATGCGAAATAATAAAAGCTCATAACCCCAATCGCGTTTTGCGATCCACGAATCAGAACCTGCTCCAGGTTCCGAAAGCCAACTTCAAGTCCAAAGGAGAAAGAAGATTCGCGATCCAAGGTCCCAGACTATGGAACGCTTTACCAACCAGCATTCGGTTGGAGGAGAACCACCTAGCATTTAGGAAAAAGGTCAAGACTTTTCTCTTTTGATATCAAAGGAGACAGGAACAACAAGCGCCCAGAGGCGATTCAGTTCGCATGTGCCGCGCTATACAAGTTTTCATTCATTCATTCATTCATTCAGAAGCAAGCCCACACACCGGCTCAGAAGCAAGCCCACACACCAGTTTAGAAGCAAGTCCACACATTGGCTCAGAAGCAAGCCCACACACCAGTTTAGAAGCAAGCCCACACACCAGCTCAGAAGCAAGCCCACACACCAGTTTAGAAGCAAGCCCACACACCGGCTCAGAAGCAAGCCCACACACCAGTTAAAGAAGCAAGCCCACACACCAGCTCAGAAGCAAGCACACACACCAGTTTAGAAGCAAGCCCACAAACCAGTTTAGAAGCAACCCCACACACCGGCTCAGAAGCAAGCCCACATGTGTGCCCCATAGCAAGGGGCTACGGGGGCAGACACAGAAGAGGAGGAGTCGAGATCGCTGGTAAGGGACCCCAGAAGTAAATGATCAGGGGGCACTATGTGCAACATCACTGTACACAGCAGGTAGGTATAACATGTTTGGTGTTTGTTATTTATTAAGAAAAAAAAAACTGACTTTACAATCACTTTAATTGCAACAGAAAAATACATATAGATAGGAAAGAATGGTCCTATTGTCGCTGTTTGCTGGGGACGCTCCACATTTTGAGAGATTTACATAGAGTAGCAGCAGTGTGTTTGGATAACGCATTGTGATTAATTTTTCCCAGGCATTTTTCCAAGGGGACTGTGAAGAAGCGATCTTTCGCGAAACTGGTTGGGCGAAACATGCGGTACATCGGCATCACCCCCCTTTGACTGCTTGGTTTCCCTGTTGGACGGGTGGTCTGTTTGTTTCTGGCCGGGACATCAGACTGAAAGGCTCTATAACCACTGACAATATGTGAGTGTTTTTTTGTCTTATTCAAATAAAGTTTTTTTTTATAAATGGTTTTACACTATCGAGGTCCCTATGTTTTATTTTTTCTATGAAATACGGTTATCCACGTTTTTTAATTATTGGAATGAGGTGACGATCGTTATCAAACTGTGTTCATCCAGCTTGCAGCTCCGCTAATCCTTAAACCTACATGCTACCTGGGGTCCCCTATAATCAAGGGGCCGCTGGGAATCTGGTAAGCAGATTCATATGCTCTGGTGGTGGAGGATTCTATCCATTTGATTGTCACTCCGATCTGGTGTTTCATCTGATTGTCCAATTGTGGACTCCTTTTTTCTTCACTGGTGAAGAACTAAGCCACTTTGTTCAAATTGTGATCTGATCTTCTATCAATTTATGGACATTTTCTTTGAGACTTCTTTTTATGTTAATGGATCATATGACAAGTGATCAATTCTTAATTAGTTTTCACAACATATACTTGTATGTTTATTCACAATGTTTAGCGCAACTTATATTTTACAAAGGAAGACACCGCAAGAAAAAAAAATCCATCCCTCTAGTTCACAAAGATCATGTCCTTTATATGTCATTTGTGAAATGTGAACAATGTTCTGGCTCCATTAGGAAAGTAACTGAGTTGAGGACGCCAGTTGGAATAGAACAGCTTAGGCCATCATGTGCTTGCTTTGCTTGTGGGACGCGGTAAATCATTACACAAGTAATATGTCATTCTATACAATGAAGCTAGCTCAGGTTTGTCAGATTTGTGATAAATGTTCAGATGAGGCAGAAAGCGATATATAAACCAGCCCTACAATTTAATGTTGCAGAACCAAGGCTATGGTATGAAATTCAACCCCAATATACTATGCAGCATTCTTTTATTCATCATCTTTGTCAGGACTGTAGATGGCTAACTCATTGCAACAGGATTTAACGCTTGCAATTCTGTTTAATAATACCAGGAGCATGTGAGAATATCTGGATATGTCTTAACGTTACAGAAAACGCAGTACAGAAAGCTGTACTATGGCGTGTTAGCCAAACTCTGTGTGCACAATTATTGGACAAGTGAGTATTTTGACCAAATCATAATTTGTATGCATAATGTCCAACTCCAAGCTGTATAAATGTGAATGCTTATTGGATTTAGGCATATCCGGTGATGTGTATTTGTATTATGAGGGAGGGTGTGGCCCAAGGAGAGCAACACCCTATATCAAGTTGTGCATAATTGTTAGGCAGCTTCTTTTCCTTTGCGCAAATTGTAAAAAGTCTTTCAGAGGGATGCAGCACTCTTAAAATTGCTTAGACTTTGGGGCGTGATAACAAAACCCTCAAATGTTTTGTTGCAAATAGTCAACAGGGTCACAAGAAATGTATTGACGAAAAAAAGACACAAATACAGTAATATTTTGGTGTATGAGCATAATTTGTCCAGAAGAATGCTTGTAATCCAAAGCACTTGTATATTAAAACGAGTTTCCCCATAGGAAATAATGGAAACTCAGATAATCCGTTCCACAGCCACTGCTTGTCTATGCAATACCGCATGTGGCCAGAGGTGTGGGGTGCCGGAGACACTTGGCGACACTTGGAGATCACTTAGAGACACTCAAGAACCAAGTGCCTCGTACACACGATGGAATTTTTCCGCTGCAAATGGTCCGACGGACCATTTCAGACGAAAAATCCGCTCATCTGTAGGGGCAAACGGACAGGTTTGGACGGATTTCTCCGGCGGAAAAGTTTCAAAGCTTGCTTTGAAACTTTTCCGCCGGAGAGCTAGCCGTCGGATATGTCCGCTGGTCAGTACACTCAACAGCGGACATATCCTCCCGCGCAAGCGTCGTATGGATGCGACGCATGTGTGGAAGTTGTTTTCTTCCTGGTGCGGTGACGTGGCGGCATCAACGTCACCGCCACTTCATCGCGCTGTCTGCCGGCGGGGATTTTGACCATCGGACCAAAATAGCCCGGCGTACATATGCTCTGAAAACGGTCTGGGGACCGTTTGCACCAGATATGTCCGTCCGTGTGTACGAGGCCTGAGTGTCTCCAAGCTTTTCTGAGCATCTCCAGCACCCCACACCAGCGGCTTGAATCCTGCTTGTCTTGCGAGACAATGCTCTCAAATCGAGTCAGGATTTAAAAAAAAAAAAGCTTGTTTTTCAAAATGCTTGAAAATCACGTTACTCGCAATCCGATGTTCCACTGTAACTGCCATAGCTTTGAGAAGAACCAAACGTAAAGCTACCAGGAACCCATTATACTCCTGTGCTGTGATATTCCAGAACTGCAACCTACCTGAACTGAAGTGCCTAGGAGTACATCATGTTCAGTGCTCAGTGCTCTTAAACTGGAGATTTACAGTGAAGGAGTACAGAACACCTCTCTGAACAGTGTCTGGGAGGCTGTGGCTGCTGCTGCACAAAAAGTTGATAGTCAACAGATCAAGAAACTGACAGACTCCATGAATAAAAGGCTTATGACTGTTACTATACCTGACATTTTTTGGGGACTAATGACACTGGCAGGGAAGGGGTTAACATCAGGGGCAATCAAAGGGTTAAATGCGTTCCTAGGGAGTGCTTGTTAACTGTGTGGGGGTGCTTGTACTGTGTGAAGGCAGAGATCCATGTTCTTGCTTAGCAGGAAGACAGCATCACAGCCTTCCCTCGTCACAGAATGGGGATCTGCCTTGTTTACGACCGGTGGGTCTCGCCGGACCCGTGGATTGACTCCTGCTGTGTCCAATCACAGCGAGAGCGTGACGGCAGCGGCCTCGAATGCGCGCCCAAGACCCGGAAGTGCGGAATCACACACAGGTACGTGTTTCTGCCCAGAGTGGTCGCACTGCCGCAGAAAATGTATGTGGGGTGGCCGCAATCTGGTTAAGGCAGTGTTTCTCAACTCCAGTCCTCAAGCCCCCCCAACAGGTCATGTTTTCAGGATTTCCCTCAGGTGAAAAGGCTGTGGGAATTACTGAGGCAGTGAAACTGATCAAATCACCTGTGCAAAATAATGGAAATCCTGAAAACCTGACCTGTTGGGGGGCCTTGAGGACTGGAGTTGAGAAACACTGGGTTAAGGTGATGTTAAAGGCATTTTAGAAAACGATGAAAAAAATAACAAACATGTCATACTTACCTGCTCTGTGCAGTAGTTTTGCACAGAGCTGCCCCAATCCTCCTTTTCTCCTCCCCCGTATGTTCAAATTATAAAAAAAATCATCACCATGGACATGCTAGTGTTGCTCATCTTGTCTTCCCCCCCTGCAGTGTACATTTAATCATGGAACTACTAAATATATATATATATATATATATACAGCCCTCAAAATTTCCACTCGCCTACTAGCATTTGGCGAGTGGATTTAAGCTGGGGGCGAGTGATGACAGGGCTGCATGACCAATCTCCCTCCAATCTGTGCCTACACTTAGAGTCCTGATGAGATTGGCGGCCGAAGAGGAAAGGTGCATGCTCAAGAAAAGTAGTCTGGTGAGCCGCGCACAGGCAGAGCAGTACACAGGTGCTCTCCCTACAATTCTCATTAAGCCATGGGACCTAACAGTATGACCTCTCTGAGCCTGCCCCCCTTCCCCCAACGAATGTAGCTGGAGAGCAGAAAGTAATGAGTGAGGTGGAGGATTGCGAAACTTACCACTCCGGTGCAGCCCTCACTGAAAGTTGCCCTGACATGAGACTGGCAGCCTTACAGTTTGTGCGGTTTTCTTCTCCTTGTGCTCTATGTAAGTGTCCAACAGTTCAGCCTGAGCACTGTGAACAGACTGGTCTCAATGTGTGCTGTGCGGTGTCAGTGTGCGCTGTGCTATGGTGTCAATGGATGTGCAGTTGTGTGGATCTCAGCGCTGGATTGTACTCCCTCCCGCTGTGCTGCAGCTCCTCTCCTCACTGCCAGCCTGAATAAAAGGGGGGAGTGGGGACATGCAAGCGTGGAGCCGCACACACAGGCTCCTGATGATGATGAGATGAATAGGAGAGGGAGAGGGAGAGAGAGAGAAAGGATGGATAAGAGTTGCAGAGGAGACAGCAAGAGAATGGGGAAGAGACCCAGTTCTAGTGCCCTGTCCCTCTGGTCTGCACCCAGTGCCCTGTCCCTCTGGTCTGCCCCCAATGCCCTGTCCCATTTTGTTAAAGTTGTTGTTGTTAATATTTAATTTTGTAACTTGATTCTGCATAAAAAATTTAACGGTGTCATTCCATGAGATAATCTACAAGGGTGTTTACGGGGGCAATTAGGCGCAGGGACGTGTATTAATTAGGTGGGGCAACTGGTGGCGAGTAACTCTTGAGGCCTGGCTAGTAGCTCATGACTTGAAATTTTGAGCCCTGTATATATATATATATATATATATATATACATACATACATGCCTTTACACCCACATGAACTTTAATGACATCCCAGTCTAATGCCTCATACACACGATCGCGATCTCCGACAAGAAAACCAAGGTTTTTTTAAGCAGGAAAATGGCTGAAATTTGTCTTGCATACACACAGTCACACTAATCTTGGCTGAAATTTCGTCTGTCAAGAACGCGGTGACGTACAACACGTACTACGGCACTATAAAGGGGAAGTTCGATACGAAGTGCCCCACTCTTTGGGCTGCTTTTGCTAATCTTGTGTTAGTAAAAGTTTGGTGAGAGACGATTTGCACTTTTCAGATTCATGCTTTTCAGATCGTTTTCTGCTGTTCAGTTTGTTTTTGTGGGTTCGTATCTGTTTTTCAGTGCATTCTAGTCCGCTCGTCTCTGATTTTCAGGTCGTTCTTCATAGGTCTTGCTGTTCTTCAGTGTGTTTTGTTAGTTCGTTCTGACTAGCCAGACGTTTTCTAGCCATGTTGCGGGTACGTTCTCGTTGTAGTAGAGTTCGTGCTGTGCATGGGCTTGGTGTTGGGGTTCTTGTCTTGGCCCAAGCTTAGTCCATTAACACATTGGTGAGGAGTTAATGGACGAAGAGTTGGTTGCTTTGCCGTGACCAATTCTGTCCTTTGCTGCAGGAAATCCAGGAGAATAACCCTGATGGTTTTAGGAATCCTCTCCGGATGTTGGAACCTGTTTTTTGGCTGTCCTGTCCCCCTATATTACCAAGCAGGACACCTGCATGTGGCAAACCACCACTGCCTAACAAAGGCTAGTCGCCATGTTGAGATACCTGGCGACTGGGAGAAGTCTGCAGGATCTGAAGTTCTCAACGGGCATCTCCCTCCCAGGCTCTGAAGATCATTATCCCAGAGACCTGTTCTGCCATCATTCAAGTCCTGCATAGATCTATATTAGGGTACGTTTTCTCCTTCAACATCACATTCTATGTATTTAATGCATGCTAATGTAATGTATTTCTTTTATCATTCCTAATTACCATGATTGTAATATGCTGTGAATGTCCCCTTTGTCCTCATGCATGCTGTAAGCTTGTAATGCTTATTTTTTGGCCTCCATGCATATTTCCCTTCACAAACCTCTGCAGCATGCTTTCCTTGGCCCATACACACCTAGCCTAGTCACTTACCAATGTATTTTGTCAGCTTCATTGTAGTGCTTTAGCCTATACACATTTTTTTTGTTCTCATAAAATTCAGGCAGAGTGCCAGAGTATTTTTTTTTGTGGGCCCAAACTCAGCTAGAACCCCCAAACCCCCCCCCTAAAATGTGTACAAATGTTCTTGTTCTCAATAAATTCAGGCAAAGTGGCAGAAGCTTTTTTTTTTTCTTGAGGGCCCAAACTCAGCTAGAACTGCTACCCCCCCCCCCCCTAAAATGTGCACAGATTTTTTTGTTCTCGTTAATTTCATTTGAAAAAGAAAAGTGAAGCTGAACCAGTTGTTATGCAATTCCAAAAAATCACATCCCGACAAAATCTGGAAGAAAGCCCCTGGGAAATGGGAGCTGTGGTGGCTCAACGTGATTGGCACTGCGCTGACAAGCCGTTCACCTCTGCAGCCAAGGGTTCGGATCCCGGTCTCGGCTACATGTGAATTGAGTTTGGTGGTCTCAGCCCAGCTCCCGGTGGGTGTGCTATGCAAGGTACGCCTGTGCTTAGTACGCCCACCCCCCCCACAAAAACCACCACACTTGCACGCACACGAAATTGGTTTAAAAACACACGCACTTTGGCCATGCGGTCTCCTAAAATAAAGAGAGGCGAAGGACCTACGGGGCTGGCTGGGTGGGCTAGGCCCCCTCACTCCCTCATAGGGGGAGTCCCTCTGCCCCATTGGGGTCCCGTTGGGCCCCAGTTGGGCTCCCAAGAGGAGCAGGTAGGGTGGGGTGAGTGGGAGGCCCCCCCTCACACCCGCCATTGCCACCAGGGGCATGGAGAAGGATGGCGATTGCCTCCGGGGGGAGGGTCTGCCTACTCCCAACTCCTGCAGTCCGGCTCCTCTCTCTCGAGTTCACGCACAAAAAAAAAAAAAAGAAAGAATAGATACATAGTAAAAAAAAAAAAAAAAGAAAGCCCCTGGGATGGTACGGATTGGAACAATAATATGGAATAGCAAAAAGTATATATAAAAATAAAAATATTTAAGTCATAGTAATCACAATATACAGAAGTTTAAAGAATTCAGGCAGAGTGGCATAGGCTTTTTTTTGAGGCCCCAAATTCAGCTAGAACCCCGCCCCCCCCCAAAAAAAATGTGTACACATGTTTTTGTTCTTATTAAATTCAGGCAGAGTGGCGGCTAGAACCCCCCCGCCCCTAAAATGTTTACAATGGGCCATCAGATGGGGTGAGGAATCTGATAAGTGGGCCTTATATTTTTGTCTTTAAATGCTTCTTCAAAAAAATGTTATACTGATGTTGGCCAAGAATTTTTTGTATAACCTGCTTGCAATGTTATGTGCAAAAGTACTAATACATTTTTTATTGTTTGACTCCACAGTTTCCTTCAACGCCACAGGAATGGCAGACTGTGGCCTCCTAGTTTGTCACGCGGTGGGATTTTCCCAATTGCAGAGGGGCAATAGATGGGAAGCATGTCTGCATCGTTCCACCACCAGATTCTGGGTCATACTATTTCAACTACAAGGGGTTCCATAGTATTGTGATAATGGCGGTGGTGTCGACGATATGATTTTTTTATATATGAACGTGGAGAAACATGGCCGTATGTCAGATGGCAGAGTGTTTTCCAAGACCGAGTTCTCCTGACATCTCCAGACTGGTGGATTGGGATTGCCACCTGCGGAAGACAACGTGGAAGGACTCCCATTTATGTTTGTCGCTGGTGAAGCGTTTGGGGCCATTTCCACGGAGGACCCTCACCCCTGAGAGGAGGGTGTTTTATTACTGGCTGGTCAGAGCCAGAGGAGTGTTTGAGAATGCGTTTGTAATAATGGGCAGCTGGTTCCGCCTATTTCATACATCCATAATTATGGCGGAGCACAAAATCAACCACATTGTCATATCGTGCGGTGTTCTGCATAATTTTCTCAGAAAGAATGCTCCTAATTATATGGCCTCAGTTGGGCCTGAGGCTGCAATTCAGGACCTAAATTCTATATCGGCCCTGGAAGCTGGCCGTACTGGCTTGCCCCCCAAAGCGCCCATTATGTGTGCCAAAAATATGTGGACTATTTTACGGGTAGGGGGGCCATTGCTATGCCAGAAGATTTTTGATTTCTTTGAAAATAAAAAATAACTTTTAAACTGAAATAACCTTGAATTTGATTTACTGCTTGTGTTTCTTTTAGCTGTCTCCTAGGTTCTCCTAGTGCACCTGTAGTGCCAAGTGAATTTGCCATTATTAAATAACCCCCATCATTGTCACTGTAATCACCAAATTACTTTTAAAACATGTTATTGAGTATTGAAAGAAGAAGCCACACATTTTCGATTTTTTTAAAAGTTTACTCCATGCACATTCACTTTTTTTCTTAGTTTGCTTTAACAGGCATGTTTCAAAACATAACATACACAACTCTGGAACTTACAAAGTTCAACGTACAAAATGTGGAGGCAATATCAGACATTATAGTATTTCAACAATGTGTTGCGGTTGCCTTCATTAGATGGGGGGGGGGGGGGTGTTTTCACCCCTGTAAAAGCCAAATTTTGAAGATGCACACAAATACGGATTTAAAATGGGGATTAAAAATGGGTATTTCCCTCCTGATCACATGTCTAATGTCAACATGTGCCATCTCCCGTCAAGGGGGATCAATGGACGTGTTTTGGGGGTGCAGCCCCTTCCTCTCACATACTTGAATTGCGAGGAAGGGGTTGCACTCACAAAACACATACATTGGTATCAGGGCCGGCCTTTGCGGTGTGCGGGTTGTGCGACCGCACAGAGCGCCAAGAACAAGAGGGCGCCGTGCGGCCGACACAGACAGTCAGTTTACCGTGTGAGGTAGAACTTGAAGCCGCCGTTAGAATCACTGTTAGCAGGCAGCCAGCGCTGGGGGGAGGGGGGGGGGGTGTTGCCGAGTCCCGACGCGCCCGAAGTGTCTCTTGGAGTTTGCACGCCCTCTCTTTCTTCCTTCCTCCCTCCCTCCTCCTCCTCCTCTCCTCCGCGCCTTGTCTCAGCCAGGTCAGGTGGTACTGTCCTGTGTAGCACGGCGCCGTTACGTGCATGCGTAAGGCATGCAGTTCAAATTCTAACGGCGGGACCAAGAACAGCCAGGACGGGACTGGGAGACTGCCGCCTTACAGTGCGCTGAAGAAAAGTAAAGGTAAGGCAGGCTGCTCCCGTCCCCTCCACCCTATTTAGCAGGCTGACAGGTGTCATCCCTCCTCCCACCTCACCTGTACTCCAATGAGGAGGGCGGGCACCAGTTTATAAAAAAAGGTGAAAAAAAAAATGGTCAAAATTGATCTTTTGCTAAAAAAAAAAAAAAAGGAAAAAAATAAAACGCAGAGGTGATCAAAAAGCAACGCGCAGTTGTTAGCTTAAGTTACGCAGTGCACATATACAAAATGGCCTGTCATGAAGGGGGGGTGTAAATCGATTAACCATGTGGTCTCTGGAAGATTTACCCCCCCTCCCTTAATGACAGGCCATTTTTTGCGATGTGCACTGCGTAACTTAAGCTGACAACCGCACGGTCATGCGACGCTGTACACAATTAAAATTTGGATTTTTTTTTCTCGGTGGTAATTGATCACTTCTGCGTTATTTTATTTTTTCCGTGTTGTTTTATTTATTTATTTTTTTAACAAAAGACCAAATTTGAAAAAAATATATACTTTCTGCTATATATATTGCTTATCAAATTTTTTTTTTTTACATTTTTTCATAAAAATTTAAATAGGCCAGGTGTCTCCAAACTTTCTAAACAAAGGCCTGGTTTACGGTGCTTAAAGGGGTAGTTCCCCCAAAAACCTTTTTTTTAACATTTATTCAGGCTCGTTATGTCAAGGGGAATCAGGTTTTTTTTTTTTAGAAACGAAGCAGTACTTACCGTTTTACAGATGCATCGTCTCCGACGCTTCCGGGTATGGGCTCCGGGTCTAGGCGTGCCTATTTGATTGACAGGCTTCCGAGGTCGGATACATCGCGTCACGATTTTCCGAAAGTAGCCGAACGACGGTGCGCAGGCGCAGTATAGAGCCGCACCGGCGCTCGGCTTCTTTCGGCTACTCGTGATGCGATGTATGCGACCGTCGGAAGCCTGTCAATCAAATAGGCACGCCCAGACCAGACGATCATACCCGGAAGCGACGGAGACGATGCATCTGTAAAACGGTAAGTATTGCTTAGTTTCTAATAAAAAACTACCCGATTCCCCTTGACATAACGAGCCTCATGCAATGTTAAAAAAAGGTTTTTGGGGGAATTACCCCTTTAAGGAGGGCCAGACTGTGGCCATTTGGAGTACAAAAGGTCCTGATGTCAGTGAGGAAAAAAACAATGCCCCATCTTTGGTGTCAATGGGAGTAATGGTTGCCCTATAATCGGTGTTGTCAGGAGAAATTGTGTCCCGTCATTGGGAGAAATTGTGCCCCATTATCAGTGTCATTGGATGAATTGTACCCTATCATTGGTGGCAGTAGGAGGAAATGTAATGTAACCAAGGGCTGAAATAAAAGCAAGCAACGGGCCACTTCTGGCCCCCGGGCCGCATTTTGGAGACCACTGATTTAGGCCAATGTTTTCGTTACAAAATATCCTAATAAGTGTCTACAAACTATTGGATATATTTATGGAATTTATTATTTATTTCTAGTAATGGCGGAGATCAGTGACTTATAGCGGGGCTGCGATATTGCGACTGACAATCTGACACTTGGGAACCAGTGACACAGTAAACAATTTTTCGTGTCAGTGAGAGGAGTAATGACCCATCGTTGGTGTAAATGGGAGGAACTGTGCTCCTTTGTTGGTGTTATTAGAAGGAAATTGTTCCTCATTGTTGGTGTCATTAGGAGGAATTGTGCCTCTTTGTTGGTGTCATTAGGAGGAACTGTGCCCCATTGTTGGTGTCATTAGGAGGAACTGTGCCCCATTGTTGGTGTAATTAGGAGGAACTGTGCCCCATTGTTGGTGTAATTAGGAGGAACTGTGCCCCATTGTTGGTGTCACTAGGAGGAACTGTGCCCCATTGTTGGTGTAATTAGGAGGATTTGTGCCCCATTGTTGGTGTCATTATGAGGAATTGTGCCCCCCGGGCCGCAGTTTGGAGACCCCTGATCTAGGGAAATTTAAGGCTTAACTGTGTTGCCTAACAAGTGTTTTATGTGTACTGTATGTGCTACTTTTATTAGGGAAAGAGGTGGAACACAGAATCCATTAGTAACCTCTTTTAGCGAAAGAGAAATCTACCTCATTTACATAGACAGAGCTCCATTCTGAGTCTCTGCCCGAGGATCAGAGGGTGCCAGTGGACATCAAATGCCCACCACCCACAGATTGGTTTCTGCTGTGAAGAATCTCAGCAGAAGCGAAACGCGCCCCCTGCAGGCCAGAAGTGCAGATCACGTGTATAAATATGTCAGTAAAACAGCTGTAGAGCGGTCAGCAAGTGGTTTAATAGCAGCCTGCTTTAAACCTTGGTTCACGGTAGTGCTGCCGCAACATGACAACGAGGACAGAGAGCGGAGTGCCCGCCCCCGGGCAAGGGGGAGTGTCTATACATGAGGCGCGGCAGGGAACACACAGCTATTCAAATGAAAGCTGTTGTGTTCCCCAGCGCATATAAACTAGATGTCGGCAGCGGTGGGAGGAGGGGGGATTGACTTGGCTTTGTCTTAGGGGACACAAGGCTGCATTAGGGACATGGCTGAATTTAGGGACATGGCTGCATTAGAGACATGGCTGCATCTAGGGACATGGCTGCATCAGGACCATGGCTGCATCGGGGACATGGCTGCATCAGGAACATGGCTGCATCAGAGACATGGCTGCATTTAGAGACATGGCTGCATTAGAGAGATGGCTGAATTTAGGGACATGGCTGAATTTAGGGACATGGCTGAATTTAGGGACATGGCTGCATCTAGGGACATGGCTGCATCAGGGACATGGCTGCATCAGGGACATGGCTGCATTAGGGACATGGCTGCATTAGGGACATGGCTGCATTAGGGACATGGCTGCATCAGGGACATGGCTGCATCAGGGACATGGCTGCATCAGGGACATGGCTGAATTTAGGGACATGGCTGCATCAGGGACATGGCTGAATTTAGAAACATGGCTGCATTAGGGACATGGCTGCATCTAGGGACATGGCTGCATCGGGGACATGGCTGCATCAGGGACATGGCTGCATCAGGGACATGGCTGCATCGGGGACATGGCTGAATTTAGGGACATGGCTGCATCTAGGGACATGGCTGCATCTAGGGACATGGCTGAATTTAGGGACATGGCTGAATTTAGGGACATGGCTGAATTTAGGGACATGGCTGCATCTAGGGACATGGCTGCATTAGGGACATGGCTGCATTAGGGACATGGCTGAATTTAGGGACATGGCTGCATCAGGGACATGGCTGAATTTAGAAACATGGCTGCATTAGGGACATGGCTGCATCTAGGGACATGGCTGCATCGGGGACATGGCTGCATCAGGGACATGGCTGCATCAGGGACATGGCTGCATCAGGGACATGGCTGCATTAGAGACATGGCTGCATATAGGGACATGGCTGAATTTAGAGACATGGCTGAATTTAGGGACATGGCTGAATTTAGGGGCATGGCTGAATTTAGGGACATGGCTGCATCTAGGGACATGGCTGCATCAGGGACATGGCTGAATTTAGGGACATGGCTGCATTAGAGACATGGCTGCATTAGGGACATGGCTGCATTAGGGACATGGCTGCATCTAGGGACATGGCTGCATTAGGGACATGGCTGCATTAGGGACATGGCTGAATTTAGGGACATGGCTGAATTTAGAAACATGGCTGCATTAGGGACATGGCTGCATCTAGGGACATGGCTGCATCGGGGACATGGCTGCATCAGGGACATGGCTGCATCAGGGACATGGCTGCATCAGGGACATGGCTGCATTAGAGACATGGCTGCATATAGGGACATGGCTGCATATAGGGACATGGCTGAATTTAGAGACATGGCTGAATTTAGGGACATGGCTGAATTTAGGAACATGGCTGAATTTAGGGACATGGCTGAATTTAGGGACATGGCTGCATCTAGGGACATGGCTGCATCAGGGACATGGCTGAATTTAGGGACATGGCTGCATTAGAGACATGGCTGCATTAGGGACATGGCTGAATTTAGAGACATGGCTGCATTAGAGAGATGGCTGAATTTAGGGACATGGCTGCATCTAGGGACATGGCTGCATCTAGGGACATGGCTGCATCTAGGGACATGGCTGAATTTAGAAACATGGCTGCATTAGGGACATGGCTGAATCTAGAGACATGGATGCATCTAGAGACATGGCTGAATTTAGGGACATGGCTGAATTTAGGGACATGGCTGCATTAGGGACATGGCTGCATTAGGGACATGGCTGCATCAGGGACATGGCTGCATTAGGGAAATGGCTGCATTAGGGAAATGGCTGCATTTAGGGACATGGCTGCATATAGGGACATGGCTGCATCAGGGACATGGCTGCATTAGGGACATGGCTGCATTAGGGACATGGCTGAATTTAGGGACATGGCTGCATTAGAGACATGGCTGCATATAGGGACATGGCTGCATCAGGGACATGGCTGAATTTAAGGACATGGCTGCATATAGGGACATGGCTGCATATAGGGACATGGCTGCATATAGGGACATGGCTGCATCAGGGACATGGCTGCATCAGGGACATGGCTGCATTAGGGACATGGCTGAATTTAGGGACATGGCTGAATTTAAGGACATGGCTGCATTAGAGGCATGGCTGCATATAGGGACATGGCTGCATCAGGGACATGGCTGCATCAGGGACATGGCTGCATTAGGGAAATGGCTGAATTTAGGGACATGGCTGCATTAGAGACATGGCTGCATATAGGGACATGGCTGCATCAGGGACATGGCTGAATTTAGGGACAAGGCTGCATTTGGGGACACAAGGCTGCATTTAAAAAAGTATCGGTAATCGGTATCGGCAAATACATGAAAAAAAGTATCGGTACTTGTACTCTGTCCTAAAAACGGGACAACCCTAATAATTACCATTACCAATGCAATTATGTAATAAGCATATTATTTTTATTAATCATTTTATTGTATTTTACTCCTTTGTTATTTGTCTTATGTTAATCACTTCTGGACCAGAAGATTTCGTTACTTAATGACAGGCCCTATTTTGCGATTCGGCACTGCGTTAATTTAATGGACAATTGCGCGGTCGTGCGACGCTGTACCCAAACGTAATTGACGTCCTTTTTTTTCCCACAAATAGAGCTTTCTATTGGTGGTATTTAATCACCTCTGCGTTTTTTTAATTTTTGTGCTATCAACAAAAATAGAGCGACAATTTTGAAAAAAAAAAAAAAAAAATATATTTTTCACTTTCTGAAACAGATAATTTGTTTGTATCCATAATTAAATAGCCTATCTTTTACATGCATATGTATTTTTTATTGTATTGTGTTTCAGCATTATGGGTCCTAAAAAGTTGTCAGGTGCTCAGAATAGAAAACGGAGGGCCCTTATGAATTTGGAGGACCAGAAGAGTGCTGGAGCAATAAAAAAATATTTTGGAACACCAGCAGCTAGTGGTTTACAAACCACTGAAGAAAAAGGTGAAGAAAACTGCAGTGGCCTAAGTGATGACCATGTGCATGTTCAGCTCAGTGAGCCTTCACCATCAAAAACATCCTTGGAAGAAGGGGATGCTAATACATCTTCTAGCCCTGTGGTTTTTGATGAAATCACTGAAAAAAGAAAAGATCGGGAAAGCTGCAGTAGCCAAAGTGATGTACATCTTCAGCTCAGTGAGCCTTCAACATCAAGAACATATTTGGAAGAAGAGGGTGCTAATACACCTTCTGGCCAAGTGTGTTCTAATGAAACAATAAGAATATGTGAAAAATCAAGCTTCACAGATCCTGCTTTGTGGCCAAAATTGATTTCTAAGAACATTGATAGCATTTTAGAGGTTGGTCCTGTACAGGTGCAAGATGTTGATTTTAAAAAAGATGCCTATAATAGGCATTTTTCTTCAGCATTCTTCAAAAGGAAATTAGACAGTGGTGAAGAGCAAAAACGACGATGGTTGGTATACTCCTTATCTGCCAATAAAGTATTCTGTTTCTCGTGTAAATTATTCGATAAGAATCCTAAAACATTGCTTGCCCTTGGAGGATCAGATGACTGGACACATATGTCAAGTATGTTGAAATCGCATGAAACTTCCAGTGGTCATTTTACAGCCCAGCAGATGTGGCATGAAACACAACTGAGACTGAAATCAAAACAAGCGATCGATCAAAACTATCAAAATCTCATGAGCCGTGAAAGGCAACACTGGAGATCTGTGATGGAGAGGCTGTTAAGCGTTGTCCAGTTTTTAGCAGAGCGTAATTTGGCCTTCAGAGGATCTTCAGATCGACTTTTTACATCCAATAATGGAAATTTTTTAGGTCTCGTAGAACTATTAGGAAAATATGACAGTGTGATGGCAGAACACTTACACAGGGTGGTATCAAAAAAAACTGCAGACCACTACTGCGGAAAAAACATTCAAAATGAAATAATAAATCTTATGGCGAAACAGGTAATTGAGGACATTTTACAACGCTGCAGAAATGCAAAATATTTCTCAATTATTCTTGACTGCACTCCAGATATTAGCCATAAGGAGCAAATGTCTTTTACTATTAGATTTTTGGAAGACGTTTCTGGAAATATTCAAGTAAAGGAACATTTCCTTGGTTTCAATAAAGTAGAGGATACAACTGGAAAAGGATTAAGTGATTTCCTCCTTGAATTTCTTTCAGGAAAAAAATTGGATATCGATAATTGTCGTGGACAGGGTTATGACAATGGAGCCAATATGGCAGGAAAAAACAACGGAGTTCAATCCAAAATTCTAAACTTAAACCCAAGAGCAGTATTTGTACCATGTGGCTGTCATTGTCTCAATCTTGTAATTGGAGATGCAGTACGCTCATGCAAGGAATCAATGCAACTATTTGGTATCATACAGCGCCTTTATGTTCTATTCTCAGGATCAGTAAAGAGATGGAAAATTTTGTCTGACCATGTTTCTGGCCTCACTTTAAAACCTTTGTGCACCACACGGTGGGAATGCCGTATAAATTGTCTTAAACCACTAAGACATAATCTAGGCGAAATACAAGAAGCATTGATTGTTTTGTCTGAGGAAACCCACACTGAACCGAACATTTGTCATGAGGCTAACACACTAGCTCAGCAGATTGTGGAGTTCAAATTCATCATGTCATTGTGTTTTTGGTATGAGATATTGTACCAAGTTAATATTGTGAGCAAAGCTATGCAGAATGAGGCTGCTGATATCATTTTAGTCTCAGACCTAATCCAGAAATGTCACAATTTTTTAATAAATTTCAGAGAGTCTGGATTTGAAAGGTCCTTTCAAATTGCAAAGGAACTAGCAGAAAAAGTGAATGTGGAGCCTGTTTTTGAAAAGCCTTCTCGTATTCGCAGAAAAAAAGCCTTGTTTGAATATGAAAGCCAAGATGAACCTTTAACAGATCCCACAGAGAAATTTAAGATTGATTTTTTTTATGTTTTGATTGATACTGCTACTAAATCTTTGGAAGAGCGTTTTACTCAGATGGAACGACACAACAAAGTATGGAGATTTCTATACAACATGAGACAACTTCCAGCAAGAGAAAACGTAAGGGACTGTTGCCTGCAGTTACAGAAGGCACTAGAGAAGAGCAGCCAATCAGACATTAATGGTCTAGATCTTTCAGAAGAGCTTTGGCATATTCAAAATCTACTACCTCAAGATGTCACATCACCCCGCCATACACTCAATTTCATAGTGAGAAATGGCCTGACCGACACATTTCCAAACATGTGGATAGCATTTCGGATTCTATTAACAATTCCAGTTTCTGTGGCATCAGGAGAACGCAGCTTTTCCAAGTTAAAACTCATTAAAACTTATCTGAGATCATCAATGACTGATGACAGACTAACCTCTTTATCAGTATTATCAATTGAAAGTGATGTATTGAAGACATTGGACATGAACAACGTGATTGATGAGTTTGCAAAGGCAAAAGCACGTAAAGTTGCATTTTGAACCCACATTTACCCCTTTACACTGGGGCGTTTTTCGCGCGCTATTGAGGCATTATTCGAGCGTTCTTGAGGCATTATTCAAGCGTTCTTGAGGCGTTATTCAAGCGTTCTTGAGGCGTTATTCAAGCGTTCTTGAGGCCTTATTCGAACATTATTTAAACGTTATGCGAGCGTTATTCAAACTTTATTCGAGCGTTTATTTGAGCGTTATTCGAGCAAATCTTCACCTGCAATCCCAATGTGCTGGTAAAGCACCGCTAAAACCCTAACGTTTTAGGGCGTTTTAGCAGTGCCTCATTTCAATGGAGAGGGGCATTTTTGGAGCTTTTTTTTTTTTCAACACCCAAAACCTGCTCCAAAAGATGCTCAGTGTGAAATGGTCCATTGAGATGCATGGATTGCTTGCACATGCACTTAAATTGTCTGTTTGTTTATTAAAACAAATTATTTGTTACAAATGTTTTTGTCCTCTTTGTGTATGTATGTTTAGGTGACCAGGGGGCGAAATGAAGATGGGGGGGGAGGGGCGCCACAGGATTAGCTCGCACAGGGCGCCTGAACACCTAAGGCCGGCCCTGATTGGTATCCCGTGAATGGCAGATAGCACATGTTGACACACTTTGTGCATCTTCAAAATTTGGCTTTTAAAAATGTATAAAAAAAATGAAAATTGGCAAACAAAAAACCTAAATGGTGGCATTTTGGGGTTATTTAGATTCTTCCTAATACATCAATCATGTTCTTCATTTTTTGTTTAACATCCTTGGTTTTTTGTTTAATGATTTCTAAATCCCGACTACACACCATGATGTCCTAGATTAATATTTGTGCACTTGCACTTGTGAAATGAGGAGGTTGTTGCTCCACAAGCAGCACATCACCTAAAAAAAATGTATTGTAAATATGCAGGCCTACATCTCTTACGTGAAGTTGTGGTGACAGACACTGATCTGTTGTGGTGACAATTTTGCCCACTTCCTCCACCTCTCCTTCCTTCACATCCTGAGGTTGTGGTTCTCTCTGTTCTTTAGGAGGTATGGGGTTCCTGGTGTCCTCTGAGTGTTGTCCTCAGAGTCGTTGCTCCCCTATATGAATGAAATAAAAGGTATACTTAGCACACAGATATTTGAGGCCACAAATAGGAATATGAAACATTGCTTGGAAGTGGGGTACAATTCTCTGTTTTGGCAGAATTCCAAGCTGAACACATGATTTTTTTCCCTTACCAAAGCTGGAATAATTTCCTTTTTTTGGCCAATTTTCACACATGGAGACACCCCAAGTATCCACTGGAGCACCGATGTGGGACACCCTAAAAAGGTTGTCCTGGTGTCCCACACTAGTGCTCCTGAGTCCAGATGTGAAAACAGCTGCTGAGTGTCCTCTAAAGGAGACTGAATCAAGTTTGCATTTCATTCTAGTTACAAACACATCTAGACAACATTGTAATAAAATTCTTTTAATACAAATAGGCATGATCAAATGTAGTTAACCATGTATCTGACAAAAACATTGTATTATTAGTGGTCGAACTAACAATGTTTACTACGATCCATTTCTGTGCCCACGAGCCTGCAAGTTGTCATTTTAAACTGTCCAACAGTAAAGAAATGCACATGGAACGGCATGCAAGTAATAATAATAATCTGAACACAGGACAAATACTTACTTTTTTTAAGCATTTTCTCGACCCTTCTGTACTGATCGTACTGGTTGTGCTCCCTCAGTTTCAGGTCTGATCATTGTTTCCTCATATTGCTCCTTGGTTTGGGGTGGAGGAACTTGACTGGCCTCAACCCGACAGAACACCTTTGGGATGAATTAATTCAAGTCAGGCCTTCTCATCCAACATCAGGGCCTGACCTCACAAATGTACTTCTGGAAGAATGGTCAAACATTCCCGTAGAAACACTCCTAAACCTTGTGGACAGCCTTCCCAGAAAAGTTGAAGCCATTGTAGCTGCAAACTCAATATTGAACCCTACGGACCAAGACTGGGACCCCATTAAAGGTCATGTGCGTGTAAAAGGCAGGTGTCCCAATAATATGATATAGCGTATTTTTCGAAAATACATAGCAGAAGGGCTTCTCACACAGCACATATACAGCAATAAGTCTAAATGCACAAGAAGTAAAGAAATTTACTCCATTGAAGGTATTTAATACAAAAGATAAATTCTTCAAGGTACTTCTTAGCCACAATAAACATTTTAGATATTAAATTTCAGAAAACAAATTTTCAATTTTTTTTGTTCAAGTCCACTTTAAATGTAACAGTGATTTGCGTTCTTTTAGGTTCAGTGGCTTTCAAGTAGAACCATTGAATGGAAAATGTGTCTACGTAGAAGGATCATCACTAATAACACATAATACAGCACTTCTATTAACAATTCAACAAGCTGTGAAACTGGGAATCAACATGTGATATCATACCTCCTGCAGACAGCTTTTATTAACTAATACCTTTGTCAAACAGTAGCAACAAACGTCTGCAAACATTAAAACAGAAAGGCTTTAAAGACATGTTCTACAAAAAAAAAAAAAACCCTAGCTACTAGAATTTTTTTTTTTTTTTTTTATGTAATATGTTATTGTCATGTGTATTCTGGTACTATATTTTTGAACATCTTTTTTCATGTTTGTTTTATGTGTATGTGATGAAAAAAAAATATTAATAAACAGATATTTAAAAAAATAAAAATAAAGCAGAACTTTATACATTTTTTTTTTACAACAATTAATTTTCTTTAACAAAAGAATATACATTCCAGATTAACCATGTGATCTCTGGAAGATTTACCCCCCTTAATAACCAGGCCATTTTTTGCGATACTGCACTGCGTTACTTTAACTGACAATTGTACAGTCATGCGACACTGTACCAAAATAAAAACATTTTTTTTCCCTACAAACAGAGCTTTCTTTTTTTTTTTTATTTCTTCATAAATTTAGGCCAATATGTATTCTGCTACATGTTTTTGGTAATTGATTTGTTTGCATCTACAAACTAGGGGATATATTTATGGAATTTTTTATGCTAGTAATGGTGGCGATCAGCTACTTATTGCAGGAATGCGATATTGCGGCGAACAATCGGACACTGACACTTTTGACACTTTGTGGAAACCAGTGACTGTAATACAGTGATCAGTGCTAAAAATATGCACACTAGCTGGGAAGGGGTTAAACATCTAGGGTGATCAAAGGGTTAACTCTGTGCCCAACCAGTGTTTTTGTTTACTACGTGTGCTGCTTTTTACTAAGGGAAGTGATGGATTTTCGTTCTTTTCATGGACACAAAATCCATCAATTTCCCCTGTTAGAACAGAGCTCTGCCTTGTTTACGGAGCTCTGTCCTGTGTCTCTGCCGATGATTGGTGGGTGCCAGATGACATCTATTGCCTTGCACCCGCAGAGCGGCTTCTGCTGTGAGTAATCACAGCAGAAGTGGTGCGCCCCCTAGGCGGAAGTGCAAAACCGCTGTCCTGTAGCAATATATCTGCTGTAGGGTGGTTGGGAAATGGTTAATGATTATTGTACCAAAATGAGTGTGTGCTGTAAATTCCTTCTATTACTGCTCCTGATTCTTCTTGCTGGAGGTCATTATTTTTTTGAAGCCCAAAGCAGTCACCTGCCATTTGGAATCTCTCCCCCTCTCATTGTTCTCACGAACTACACATCACTGTCTATACCGTAATTAAAATGTGTGCGTTTTTAGCCACTTAAGGACCGGACCAATACACTGGTAAATGACCCAAGGGGTTTTTACAATTCGGTACTACGTCGCTTTAACAGACAATTGCGCGGTCGTGACAGGTGGCACTGGTGGGCACAGATAGGCAGAACGGATTACCCCCCTTTTCCCCAGAGCCCTCAGATCCCTTCTCGAAACGCATCAGCCATCTGGAAGATCCTCTGACTTGCTAGGGAACATTCTTGGTGACCTGGTTGCTTTGTGCCTTCTATGGACCTTGATATTCTTTTATCCTTAATGTGTTTGTGAATATACTTCTTTTTATATACACTTGGGTAACGTGCAGGGCTGGTGTGTGCTCTTTTCTTTGTTTTGCAGTATTTCCATTGGGTTTTTTCCCCCCCGACCCTCAGAGGGAAGCAAAACCTGTGCTTGCATCTGAACCACCAAGGAAGGAGTGCCGACAATGGATGGGCCATGTAAGTCTATGGGTCATGTCACCACTCAGGCATTACCAGCTGTTGTCAGAGTTAACTCCCCTCTCCCCTGTAGCCAGCCACTTGCTGACACAGGGGAGATCATGTGATTGTATAGGTAAGTATGCACATTTGTCCTATACAGGTTAACAAGCATAGGTGTGGGGGGGATATTTTAAGATTAGCTAGGGTTACCCGTAATTTTACTTTAAAAACAGTTTAATCACTTGCCGACCGCTGCACGGCGATATACGTCAGCAGAAATACAGCGGTAGGCAAATGGGCGCACAGGTACGTCCCTTTTAAGAAGCTGTGCAGCGGTTGTGCGCACGCCCACCACACTCTCCGTAACTGTGCCCGAGGGCCCCACAAACTCGATGTTTGCCGGTGGCCTGCAATCGTGTCACGGAAAGGCAGAACGGGGGGATGCCTGTGTAAACAAAGCATCTCCCTGTTTTGCCTAGTGACAGTACACTGATCGTCTGCTCCCTGTCATCGGGAGCAGCGATCAGTGTCATGTCACAGTAAGCCCAGCCCCCACACAGTTTGAATCACTCCCTAGGACACAATTAACCTCTTCCTTGTCCCCTAGTGGTTAACCCCTTCACTGCCAGTGTCATTTACACAGTAATCAGAGCATTTGTATAGCACTGTTTGCTATATAAATGACAATGGTCCCAAAATAGTGTCAAAAGCGTCCGATGTGTCCGCCATAATGTCGCAGTCACGATACAAATAGCAGATCACGCCCATAACTAGTAAAAAAATTAATGAATAATAAAAATGCCATAATACTACCCCCAATTTTGTAGACGCTATAACTTTTTACCAAAAATATGTAGAAGAATACATATCGGCCTAAAGTGAGAAAACATTTTTTAATATATATTTTTGGGGGATATTTATTAAAGCAAAACAAATTTTTTTTTTCTATATTTACACGTTTTTTTGTTTATAGCGCAAAAAAAAAAAAAAAAACTCCAGAGGTGACCAAATACCACCAAAAGAAAGCGCTATTTGTAGGACAAATAACGACGTCAATTTTGTTTGGGTGCAACGTCGCATGACCGCGCAATTGTCAGTTAAAGCGACGCAGTGCCGAATCACAAAAAATGGCACAGATTCTGTTGTGATGCTGCGTACACACGATCATTTTTCAGGTTGTAAAAAAAAATGCTCTAGCAAAGCACGGTGACGTACAATACAACACTACAGTATAAAGGGGAAGTTCCATGCGGATGACGCCAACCTTTGGGCTGCTTTAGCTGATTCTGTGTTGGTAAAAGACGATTTGTGCTTTTCTGTCTGTTACAGAGTGATGAATGTGCTTACTCCATTATGAACAGTAGTTTTACCAGAACGAGGGCTCCCGTCTCATAACTTGCTTCTGAGCATTTTTCACGTCGTTAAAGCCCACACACGACCATTTTTTGTTACCTGAAAAACTACAACGTTAAAAAAGTTGTGAAAAGATAGAGCATGTTCGATTTTTTTTTTGCCCGTTTTTCAGAACCCGAAAAATGCTCTGAAGCTCACACACAATCGTTTTTAATGACATAAAAAAAATACGTAATTTTTTACAACCCGAAAAATTATCGTGTGTACGCAGCATAATATTTGTTCAGGCAAGAAAAAGCAAAATTGTGGTTAAAAAAAAACAGGTTAGAACTACAAGATTCTAGTGTACAGCTAAAGGAAACGAGCAGTGTGAGGATTTTCTCAAGAAGTTATTAGACACGTAGTAGAGGATAAGAGGAACGAGACCTGCCAATATCACACTGCATGTCAACTGGCACAGAACGCAGCGGAGGGGGCTGTCCGGTTGTTGTCAAGAATAATGTAACCTAGCAACCTAGTCCCAATAAGACGGAGACATGAATGCAAACACAACTCTATAGAAGTGGCTGTGCAGGTCCCGGTAGACTGGAGGAGGAAGCATCCTCATGGAGCTGTGAGCACAAAGCAAGGTAAGCCATCTCGTATATCCACTTACAGCACTTGCCTGCAGCCTGATACAGGTAATTAGGATTTTAATTCCTTTAATGAACACTAATCTGATAAAGCCACTTAAGGATAAAACTTTCTTTTCCAAAACTTTTCACAGCTGTATATGGTGCTATTTGTAGCGACAAGCTTATGCTCTTATGTAATGCCGCGTACACACGGTCGTTTTTTGCGATGAAAAAAAACGGCGTTTTCTGTGAAGTAAAAAACGACGTTTTTGAAACGTCACTTTTCAAAGACCATGTTGCATACACACCATCGTTTTTTTCACAAAAAGCAAGGTTACGTTCACCACTCTTTTCCATTGAAGCTCGCTTCATAACTAGCTTCTAGGCATGCGCGGGTTGAAAAACGTCGTTTTAAACACACGGTGACTTTTTGTGAAACAAAAAACGACGTTTTGAAAAACGACACAAAAAATTCAAGCATGTTGGAATTTTTTTTTGGTCGTTTTTTTGAAGACAAAAAACGACGTTTTGCCCACACACCATCAATTTAAATGACGTTTTAAAAAACGTCGTTTTTTTTCATCGCAAAAAACGACCGTGTGTACGCGGCAAAGAGTTCCTCATCACTTATCATGGTTAAAGTATCTAGTAGTGACTACTTTGTATGAGAAGAGGAACTTTACCTGCTACTTATGTTGGCCATACATGAAACTACAAATCTGTGCGATTTATTGATCTATTCTACAGAGAAGTTGTATCTTTCAGAAAGTCGCTCTTATGTCACGGAGGAACCTTTAGGATCATTCTAAGGTTATTCACAAATTCTTTGCTCAAGGAAATCCTAGCAACCTCTGGAGGAACTATTGAGTTCCATTGAGCCCTGGTTGAGAAAGGTTGCTCTAAATTGATAATCCATTTATGTAATGTCTTTGCACAACATTTAGTTCAATTTGACAAAATAGTTTTTTTCTTCTGAGGTCTGTTGAACAATTGGACCCCTTTCACACTGGAGACATTTTTCATGCGCTTTAGCGCTAAAAAAAGCACTTGTAAAGCGCCTGAAAAATGCCTTATTTGCAGTCCCAGTGTGAAAGCCTGATGCCACGTACACACGATCGGAGTATCTGATGATCTAAAATCCGATGGAATTTTTCATCGGAATTCCGTTCAAGCTGTCTTGCATACACACTGTGAGACTAAATTCTGAGCGCCCAAAACGCGGTGAAGTAAAACACTACGACGAGCTGGGAAAAATTAAGTTCAATGCTTCCGAGCATGCGTCGACTTATTTCTGAGCATGCGTGGATTTCTCTCCGACAGAATTCCACACCGACGATCGGAATTTCCCATCGGAAGAAATAAAAAAAATGTTCTATTTTTTTACTCCGATTGAAAAAAATCAGATGGGGCCCACATACCATCGGAAAATCCGATCGTGTGTACACGGCATGAGTGCTTTCACATTGGGTCGTTAAAAAATGTCCTACAAGCAGCATCTTAAGGAGCGGTTTATACACCACTCCTAAAGCGCCCCTGTCCATTAAAATCAATAGGCAGCCCTACTGAAGCGCCTGCAAAACACCTTGGCAGAGGGGTTAAAAGTGCACCGCTAGCAGCCAAAAAGCACATCCAAAACTACGGTAAAGGGCCGCTAAAACTAGTCAGTGCGGAAGTGCCTTATAAATCTATCAGATCTATGAATGATTATACATTTTTCATTGTGTGTATGGGAAGCTTTCACCATGTTTACTATGCAATATTATTTTGCATTATACTAATCAAGTGCAAGGCTTGATCTAGATTTACATATCACATATTCATCAAGGTGTGTTGGAAACATGCATGCCAGACGCATTGAACTGCTGTGACATTACTGTCATTGCCATTTCTTTGTAGTCTTACCTACCTACTGGATCCTAATTGTTGAGGGCTAGTGACAGCAAATGTTGGAGGAACAGGGCACTGAAACAAAGTTTGGAGGTAAGTTGACACATTGTACTTATTGGAAATTTTCACTTTAATGGCTGTGAAACGTGGGTGAAACACAGGTAAGGGATGTCTGCTACCTAGCTGTAATAATAGAGTTGTATATGTACAGAATTGTTCCCTAATCAATCATTTTCAGTGTACATGAAGGAATATGTGGCTCCAATATAGTAATATAAAAATAATCATTCTGACCCCTCAAAAGTTCCCTTCACTGGAACTAAGGGGCCAAGCCCAACCCCTGAAAAACAACCCCACACGTAACCCCCCCCCCCCCCCCCCACCAAATTATTTGGACCAGTGCTCAAAGAAAGGTCTGTAAATATATAGACAAGTGAGTTTGGTGTGGAGGAACTGCAAGCCAGGCCTTCTCGTCCACATCAGTACCTGACCTCACAAATGTGCTTCCCATAGACACACTCCTAAACCTTGTGGACAGCCTTCCCAGAAGAGTTGAAGCTGTTACAGTGGCAAAGGGTGGGCCAACTCAATATTGAACCCTACGGACTAAGACTGGGATGCCATTCAAGTTCATGTGTGTGTAAAGGCAGGCGTTCCAATACTTTTGGTATTATAGTGTATTGTATTTGTGATCGTTAAAGAAAATAATGCTATAATAACCTGATCATTGTGACTACAGCTTTACCAAACAAGATAGAAAATTCAACTCAAATCTTTCTTATCTTCTACTTACAATTGCGCATTATTACACAATTGTTTAGCTATATGATAAACCCAGTTTTGGTTTCATCCATTGTTCGCCTTCTATTCCCATATTGAGTGGCCTATTACCGCTATGTGCACTGTGTTTGCACTTACTATTTCAGATGTATTTGCTTTCTTGACGTCTTTGTTTTCTCAACCCCATGACGGAAAATCCTATACAAATAAAACTTACAACTAGCAAACAGAACTTCCCAAAGACAGTATAATCATTTAACACCTTACAGGAATTAATGCATGTGTGTGCTGATAGATTGGAAATAACATTTCACTGAGAATGCTTAAAGTATAACTAAAGGCAAAACTTTTTTATGTCAGTTTTTTTGCTGTCTGTACTCCTCTTAGGGAGAGTCACCCTCTCCATTTGTCCTGTTTACCGTTATCATCGAAAGTGAAAATAAAATAAAATGCCAAACTTTGGGTTGCCCCTAGAAAAGTGGGGAAAACTTTCAGTTTTGATGACCTGTGGGTCCACAAGGGGTTCTGTTCAATCATCAGCATAGGTGTGTGCAGCCTATTGCATTAGGGTGTGCACCCCAAAGCTCCAACACATATGCGTTTGACATATTTACTGGCCTCTTTCCCTCCTGAAACAATGGGAGGAAGGGGGAGCAAGGGAGCACATGGGGGACCTGGGCAACAGAAGAAAGAGGAACAGGGAAAGGAGGGGTGGCATATATTAGTACCAATCCCCTATATTTTCCTCCTGTGGCAGCTGAATGTTGACAAAAAGGAGAGGAGGAGAAGCCTACTTTCAGCTGCTGCAGGAGGAAAATACAGATCGGTTCCACTAAATTCCACCCCCGCTGCCTCTCCTATCCAGGTTCTGAGGATAGGCAAGGAAGGATTGCGGTTTACCTGTCACCTGCCCACCATTGACAGGTTGCCAACCCCAGGATTAGGGTGTGCCCAGGCTTCGTTCCCCGGATTTTTGGTCCTACTCAGCCCACCTGTGCTTTAAAAAGGTGGAAGGCTGAGGTCCAGGGCACTTGACTCAACTCTTGGCTTGATTCACGGTCTTGGGACTGCTGCACCTTGCAATCCGTTGGAGGTACCGGGGGTTCCGGAGATCACTCAAGTCATGGAGAACACCAGCATGGACTATCACCTCGCAGAGGTGTGCCTGGGTAGCCACTCATCTATAGTTAGAGCTAGGGATTAGACTTTGTTCATATTGGACTGTAATGTTGAAGTCACTTCAGTAAAGTTGTATCAACTGTTCTGAACCTGGTTTGAAGTTATTAAAGGGGTGCAAGTTGGTTCTGGCATATCTAAAGAACCAAGGTCTGTAAAAGCAAAAAGGGGTATAAAATAACACCAATAACAAAGGTTAACTCTGCCAGACAAGATAGAAGAGTGGAGCACAGTTCAAGACACAAAGCAACCAGTCGTTTCCAATAGCAACTGGAATGTTGGAGATCCATGGCCTGGTCACATAGATATGGAAGTGAAGGACTTAATAAGTACACGCATGAGGTTCGCGTTATGTGCACTACAGGACCACGCGGGACTGGTGAAGTGGGCGCAGGTCAGCACTTCCCTCCTAATGCAACATACATCAGTTATAGTGTGCTGTAATATGAGAAAAGACACAATACAGAAGGAGTCTGTATGTTATTTTACTGCACACAATGAAGGCTCATCTCTAAAGCTTTGTACATACCACCCGATTGTTGGCCAACCAGAGCGTCTGATTTTTGTCTTAAGGGCGTGTGCCTGGATCTTGTCTTGCATATTAACGGTACACAATTCTTGTGCAACAAACACAAAACGTAGTGACGTACAGGGGCGGACTGACCATTGAATCACTCGGGCACTGCCCGAAGGCCCCATGCCACTAGGGGGCCCCATCAGGGTTGCCAGGCTCAGTAAAACCAGGGACAAAATCAGTGTTTTTTTTTACATCTGTCCCTGATATGTCCGAAACTGACATGCTTTGGATGTGAAAATCCAGAGATTTTAGCTGCCCCGCCTCTGCACTGCCTCCTGGCGTGGTGGCCATCTGTAAGCCCGGGGGCCCCATAATCTTCTATTGCCCGGGGGCCCCATGAGTTGTCAGTCCACCCCTGGTGACGTACTACAAGGAATTTCAGCTCTGGAACGCCACCCTTTGGGAACATTCTGCTAATTTTGTGTTTGAGAGCATTGATTCCGAGCATGCGCGTTTGTACTTTCGACTTTTGTGTGATGGATTTGTGTACTGACATCAGCTGACAACAAACTGTTTTCCGCTGAAAATTTACTAGCCTGTCATCTAACATTTGTTGGCCGAACGTTGGACAACAATTGTCAAAAGGAGCATACTAACGTTAAGATTTTGGGACAACAGTCTGTCTACAGACAATCCCCTGCCAACAATCGGATCGTGTTTACGAGGTTTAAGTCGCGGGAATCGTCTTAATGCTAGATTTTTACTAGGGCTGTCCCGATACCGATACCAGTATCGGTATCGGGACCGATACCGAGTATTTGCGGGAGTACTTGTACTCCCGCAAATACCCCCGATACCAGAATAGAATACTTTTTCCGTCCTCCCCCCCGCCGCTGCCACCGAACGCCGCCGCCACATCGAAACCCGCCGCTGCATGGGTTAAACATCGTGCGGGAACATCACAGCATTCATTTGAATAGCTGTAGTGTTCCCGCCCATATAGACACTCCCCCTTGCTCGGGATTGGATGGGTGATCGTGATCTGTCTAATCCCGAGCAAGGGGGAGTGTCTATACGGGCGGGAACACTACAGATATTCAAATGAATGCTGTGATGTTCCCCGGGCGGTGGTGGCTAGGTATGGGGGACATGGCTGCATTTGTGGGTGACATGGCTGCATATGTGGGGGACATGGCTGCATTTGGGGACACATTTAAAAAAAGTATCGGTATTCGGTATCGGCGACTACTTGAAAAAAAAGTATCGGTACTTGTACTCGGTCCTAAAAAAGTGGTATCGGGACAACCCTAATTTTTACATGACCGCAGTCTCCTTCTGGTCTTGGGCATTGATGAGCACACTCTGCACTAAAGGTACCCCCACCTACAGGACGAGTAGGCCCAGCACTCACTTTAAGTAATACGCTACAGATAATACGTCAATATTATAATTAATGATAAATCTAAACCTTGCAGTAAGGCCCTATTACCACCTTTAAGTGTGTTATATTTAACATGCTAGCTCTCAGTGACACGTGTCGTTAGCTTTTATATCATACTTAAAATTGTATTTGCATCCCTTGTGTTTAAAGGATCCTCAGAAGTCCAGGAAACATAAATCTATCAGGGGCAGGGGAGGGCTGGCAGCCTCAGGCCTGGGGGACAGGTCCAGTCAAGTGGCCCATAGAGCGTGGAAAAGTGATGGAAAACAGTCTAAGATTTTTCATGATCACAAGAGTCCGCACAGAGGCCTCCCCTTTCATCAGAGTCCGCACAGAAGCCTCCCCTTACATCAGAGTCCGCACAGAGGCCCCCCCTTACATCAGAGTCCGCACAGGGGCCTCCCCTTACATCAGAGTCCGCACAGGGGCCTCCCCTTACATCAGAGTCCACACAGAGGCCTCCCCTTACACTAGAGTCTGCACAGAGCCTCCCCTTACATCAGAGTCTGCACAGAGCCTCCCCTTACAGAGTCCACACAGACCCCATATACATATAATCTGATGTAAGTGGTGTTCTGGGAAACTTGATTTAAGGGTGCATGCTGTGGACTATTGTGTAAAGAGGGTCTCTGCTCACCAAAGTCTGCCCCCCTTCCCTTTAACAAAGTCCACAGAGCACCCCTTTTTATACACTGGGAGGCAGGAGAGACTAGAAAGGGTGAGCTTACCAGGATGGAGGCTGAGACGCAGGCAGGCTGTCTGATGCTTTTTTGGGTTCAAACTTCCTGTCCAGTGCCCACACATGCCCAGGGAGTGTGGGCAGGGCAGATTTAGAAGGAGGAGCCGATGAGCTCTATCTCTCCTCATGTCTGTGCAGAGAGAAGGGGATGTCAGCGCTGGTGTGCGCTGAGGCTGAGCTATGTGTGAGACGAGACATAGCTCAGCTCTGCAGCCATCCGCACGGCGGGAGGTGAGCGGGGGCCATGACCTGTGTTAACAGAGCTCCAGTAGGCATATTCCTGCTCTGCAAAAACAGCATTTGGTAGTGGCGGCCGATGGCTGTGCATAGTGTCACCAGCCCAGGGGGAGATTTCCACCCTGCCCCCCCTGCCAGCCCTCCCCTGATCAGGGGGACCCCTCTTCCCCAGCAATAACCATTCAAAAATATCTAAAAAGATGAGAAAGGATCTGTACATGTCATAGGCTCTTTTTGATTATTCTATAGAATGTTTTAAATGACCATTATCTAATGAACACCATAGATCCATAGATCAGATGTTACTTCCATCCAGGGCCGGGAGAAGGGGTGCGCAGGAGGGAAGGCTGCCCCTAGCACAATGGTTTATTGCATGGATGGGGGCAACCTGACCTTAACCCTAAGGCAGGGCGCTGGATGGCCTTGTCTCGGCACTGTTTCCGTCTGTGTTCCTACCTCCTAATTGCATTGACAAAAAAGTATACACTCACAAGACATAAGTATTAATATTACTGTGCAGGTCTTAGAAAATAAATAATTAATGATATGGTTGTGTCAGCACAGATAATTGTTTTCAGATTTTTTTTTTTATTAGTAATCTGGACCTTAATTTGTTAAGTAGGATGCAAAAAACACAGAATAATTATGGTTGTCAATACAGTGCCAATATATGAAATGCAGACTTTTGTACTGTCCTGTAGGGGGCAGTTAAGTGTTAGATTCTGGAGCACGTCTTATGCAACTGGCAAACACTTTGTCAGCTAGTTTTGCACCTGCAGAATGAATGGGCAGCTTAATCGCTTAACAACAGTGGCTGCTCACACAGTGTGTGATCACAGCGTATACCTGTTAACTCATTGTAAGTTAAATGACGGGAACAAAACTGCTAGGAACAAGCTACTGGGCCAGAAGAATAACCAAATGTCATAAGATGAATAACTTTGAGAAAAACCCACGCTATGGAAACACAATATAAAATAATGTGAGTATGTGATTTGGGCTGCTGCTGTATTGTAAGGTGAAAAAAAAACCGAAGTGATAAAACTCAGCACTGCTCCTATAAACAAAACACTAATATGGTATCTAATTCAAAATACCTGCATCAACATATTCAAGAGCATAACATTACTTAACAATGTGATTTTAAAGTGCTCAGTGCAATTAAAGTGCAAACATAAAAAGTCCATTCAGTATGGACTGCTGAGCTTGCGCAAGCTATGCAGTTTGGGGTGGTTGTCGGGTGTCAGGTGGTTGTCAGGTGACTCTCGTGCTCCCCTCCTGGGTCCCCATTCACCAGAAAAAAAATCTTTAAATATGCCTGTTTGTTATATTAGGATGGTGTCTCTGATCAGGACTGATGGATAGGGTCATTAACCTCCCTGGCGGTCTTCCCGTGTGTGGCACGGGGTGAGATTTTAAAGCTAAGATCGGTAACCCCGTGCCACACACGGACTTGCCTCGCTGGATGCAGAAAAAAGTTTACTTACCTTTTCTCTGCGATCCAGCGATGAATCCCCGCAGTACACGGCGGGCGGATGTCCGCCTGATGCTGTGTGTTCCGCCGATTCCCTTCCCTGCGAGCGTCGCGACGTAGGGGGGGGAACGGCGCCAAATTTAAAAAAGTAAACAAACACTATACATACAGTACACTGTAATCTTATAGATTACAGTACTGTATGTAAAAAATACACACCCCCCATGTCCCTAGTGGTCTGCCCTGTACACTACATGTCCTTTTATATAATAAAAACTGTTCTTTCTCCCTGCAAACTGTAGATTGCCCATAGCAACCAAAAGTGTCCCTTTATGGCAAAAATTGTTTTAGAGCAGCTAAAAAACAGCGATAATAAATCAGAATCACTTGCAGAATTTAGCGATAGCGATTTGTGGGGAAATTCGTCATAAAAAAAAAAAAATAATGACAGCAAAAATTCTGCAACTGAGCAAATTTCAGTGATTTTGATTTGATTACATTATTGAATAATTTTTACTATAATTATATTATTATTTGTTATAATTTTTTATAATTATTTATTATATTATAAT
The DNA here is from genome assembly GCA_029574335.1 of Rana kukunoris. Taxonomy (NCBI): domain Eukaryota; kingdom Metazoa; phylum Chordata; class Amphibia; order Anura; family Ranidae; genus Rana; species Rana kukunoris. The sequence goes on from CM056056.1 coordinate 123,054,506, forward strand.
TTTTAATAAGAAAAAAAAAAAAAATCATACCCAGGATGCCTATTAGACTCTTGTTTGGATAGATTTCAGTGAGTTATTCCTAAGAATTACAAGCCTACAGTATAAAACGCCAAATTCCCTTGCAAATAATGGTACCGCTTTTAGCACCTAAAATCTGAAAGAATCATACCGCCAGGGAGGTTAAATAAAAATGACTCCTTTCTTCCACCAGTATGTTTAGGAGTGTATGGGATATCTTAGATCCAAATCTTAAATATCACCTTCCCAGCTTTCACAGTGACCAGATGTCCATTTTAAACATATGGCAATGAAAGGAAAAAGAGTATGTAGTGTAATACTGCTAGGTTTATTCATAAAGATACAAAATATTACACTTACATCAAAAACTTTAAAAACGTGCAGAGAAACGATGCCTTGGCGTGCAAACAACCATCACAAGGTCTCCTCAGCGTGACGTGTTTCGCCCCTCCAACTGGGCATTATCAGTAGCTTCTGAATATACGCCCCCAGCAGTGATATGAAAAGATGAGCTCCGGCGTGTTCGCACAGCTCACGTGCAGAGCCCGCCAGGAAGGCGGCACTGCGCTGCGCTAATCAGAGGCAGGGAGACCTTGTCCGGCTGCAGAGATCGGGAAATGTCTCACTGCCTGTGATTAGTGCAGTGCCGACTTCCTGGCGGTGATACATACCTCACCAAGTTTCCCCTCCTGAGCATATATTCTCTGTACGTCATACTATGGGCTGTTAATAAGTGATGCATGTGTAGCACTACCCCTGAAGGAGCTGCTGGTTTAAATTGGTTTTTGCACATTACCTCTAAGTTCGTTGTCCAGGGTAGAAAGTTTGTAGAAATTGCAATGTCCACACAAGATGTAAAACCTTCTACTGTTAGGTTTTATTTATTTTTGCTGCATAAAACGTGTGATGGAAGTAGAGAGTTTATAGAGAGAAGGGGAAGGTTCAGGTACGCGGACAAAAAGTATCTATAGTTCCAGTATTCAACACTCTCTCCTGAGTGGGTATTGCTCACCCGGATAGGCCCCTCTCACATGGCCTAGCAGCCAGAATGATGCACGGACAGTATGAGAACAGTCTCTGCCACAGACCGTCTGAGAACAAAAGATGAATAGTCAGGGATCCTCTGTCATAGGATTTCAGTCTCAAACTTCCTTCCTTACAGCAAAGAGCCTTTAAACTGATCCGGCGGGCTGTAACTAAATCACCAGGCCTATCCCGAGACACCAGCCTGCATTGCTTGGTCTCCTCCAGGGCAGGTCCTCCCCCAGTGTCGCTCGTTAAGCAGCTTCCCCCACTTGGATGGACAGCTTGGGATCCCCTTAGAATCATAGGCCCCAGCCAGCATACCTGGGCCTACTCGTTCAAGATGCAGCCTCAAACCAACGTGGTCCAGGGGCTGGAAATCAAACACTTGTGCCTCGCGACAGGAGGGCCACGAGGCGAAGGACCCCGAAAAACGGCATCTGCCCCTAAGTATCCCTTCCCAGCATGCACCGTGGGGCATCCCTCCCACTGGGCTGCTGCCGAGAAGGGTCACTTAACACACCATGGTTCGCCCGAATTCCAACATGGGCATGAGGTGATAACGCCACCTACAGGCAACAAGGGAAAACTTCCATCAAGCACAACCATAGCCAGAACAGAGGCTAATTTCCATGAAATTGGCAAAAGTCTGTTCCCAACTATTGGCTCAGTCGCCCCCTAAATTTATTATAGCGCCCCAATCATTGGGAGCAGGGCAAAAACACCCATCATACACTCAACAATAAGCGAAAATATCTTTGGCACTCACTATGATTGGTAATTTCTAATGCTATTTATGGAAAAGCTGCCAAAGCAGTGGATCCTTTTTCTCAACCCATTTAGTCTGAGCATAAACCTTTCCTAGATTTGGTCATGCCATGGGTGCTAGGATCAAAGCATTTAGTCATTCGTGGACAAATTACGATATATAGAAGGTCTCAAGTGCCACTCTTGACATTGGTCTCAAGTGCCACCCTTGGACTGTCACTCATTAAAGAAAATGGTCATTAACAGCAGTGGTTGGAGACTAAGCTCATGCTGTAAGAGAGAGCCAGAGACTGCAGACATAAGACTTGTCTGCTACAGATTTCAATCATTACCACGAATAATGAGCTTGGTAGCTAAGAAGCTGTCACCTTTACTGGGCCAATCATGTGGGTGCAGGGCATTTCCCACCTTGCAGCCGGACATACAGTATACAAAGCCCCCCCCCCCCTTACGTTTGGAGGAAAACAGATTTAACCTCCAAATACAGAAAGGCTTTTTCACAGTAAGAGCTGTGAAAATGTAAAATAGACTCCCTCAAGAGCTGGTTCTGGTCAGCTTAGTAGGTTGCTTTTAAAAAAAGGCCTGGATTCTTTCCTAAATGCAAAAAATATAACTGAATACTAATATTTATAGGCAAAGTTGATCCAGGAAATATCTGATTGCTTCTTGGGGGATCAAAAAGAAAAGCTGGAGAAAATTGGATCATGCTTTATTCATTTTTTCTTGCCTTCCTTTGGATCAACTGTTGGTATAGGATTGTGTATATAGAGTTTTTTGATCCATTTGCGTTTTTTTTTTTTTCTGTGGCTTGAACGAAATGGTCTTTTTTCAGCCAGGTTACCTATGTAACTATTTATTCATTGGTCCAATACAGTGGGAGTTACCTTGCGGAATCCGACTAGGATCCATAGAGGTCTGAGCTCATCCCTAATTACAACCCCTTGGTAAATCAATGCTTCCACAATTGTACTTCCCATGGCCAATTAAAAAATAAATAAACTGGCACCAAATTTGGTATTCCTCTAAACAAAAGCCTCTGTAAAAGGGGAAATGCATAAAAAAAGAAATCTATAGTACAAACAGGATAAACCAAAATCAGAAGGTAACCTAGTCCTTTTTTTTCTTTCACTGGCCTGAGCAAGCACCTTGGCAGGGAAAACATTGGATACTGCCTGCTGGACCCCCAGTATGTGCCCTTGACCACAGGTTGGGCACCAGGATATAGATCCTGGAATGGTTTATAGTAATAGAAGCTTTTCATCAATAACCAAGTGCACAGGATTTAAATCCAAGTGTACAATAAAGATAAAAGGCCATATATTGATGTTACGCCCAGGGGCGGACTGACCATTGAGGAACTCGGGCACTGCCCGAGGGCCCCATGCCACTAGGGGGCCCCATCAGGGTTGCCAGGCTCATTAAAACCAGGGAAAGTATGTAAAAATCTGTGTTTTTTTTCTATCTGTCCCTGATATGTCCAAAACCGACATGCTTTTGATGTGAAAATCCCGAGATTTTAGCTGCCCCGCCTCTGTACTGCCACCTGGCTTGGTGGCCATCTGTAAGCCTGGGGGCCCCATTATCTTCTATTTCCCGGGGGCCCCATGAGTTGTCAGTATGTCCCTGGTTACGCCCATATGTGTACTGGAAAAACGAGGGACAATAGAATATTGTGGAGAAAAGAAAATTATTTTAGAATAAGGCGCCGTACACACGGCAGAGAACCTCGACGGGCAGAACACATCGTTCCGCCCGTCGAGGTTCTCTCCCGGCTGTCGAATTCGGCGACCCGCCCATCGGGAATGGCAACCAGCCATTCTTCCAGGCGGGCCGTCGAGGAAATAGAGAGCGTGCTCTCTATTTCGGCTCGACGGGCTTCCCGACGGGAAGCTCGCTGAGACCGTACACACGGCCGAGGTCCTCGCTGGAATGTGCATTCCAGCGAGGTTCTCGCTGATTTTCAGCGAGAACCTCGGCCGTGTGTACGGCGCCTTAGGCATGAATGCTCAGGCCCATACTATTCATTGTTATCCACCGACCCACCCAATGTTTTGCTCTCTATGGTAACATTGCTGTTTTAAAGTGCCAATTTCAAAGCTATTGTTCTGCATTTTTAAAGGACACTGAATAAGTAGTTCTTTTCACCTCCAATGACAGGACATCTGCATAGCAACACATAACAAACCTAAAGGAAATTGTTCAAATTGCGTATGTGTCTGAAGGCACTAAAACACTATAGTGCATTTGTGTCATGGTGCTGTTTGTATACCAAGCTGTCAGACTCATCACATGCATTTTACATGTCATTGTCACTAATACAGGAATCCACCAGACATTTGTCTACAATTAAAAGAATCTAAGGCCTCGTACACACGAGGGGATATGTCCGCTGAAAACGGTCCGATGGACCGTTTCAGCAGACATCTCCGCTCGTGTGTATGGGCTAGCGGACAGATTTCTCCACCCGACAGATTTCAAAGCATGCTTTGAAATCCATCCGGTGAAATCTGTCCGCCCGACATGTCTGCTGGTTAGTACACTTACCAGCAGACATGTCGTGCCCCACCGCCGCCGCGCCGCCGCCGAATGGATTCGGCGCATGCGCGGAAGTGTTTAACTTCCTGGTGCGGTGGCGTGGCGGTGTCAACGTCACCGCCGCGTCACCGCGCCGTCCGGCGGCGGGGAATTTGATCCGATGGTGTGTACACGCCATCGGATCAAACTCCCGATCGGACATATCCGATGGAAATGGTCCGCGGACCGTTTTCATCGGATATGTCCGATCGTGTGTACGAGGCCTATGATCTCATTTCAGATTTACCATTTAACTATGACTAGTCCTCAACATATCAGGGCTGATTTACTAAGATCACATCCACTTTGCACTACAAGTGCATTGCAAGTACACTTAAAAGTACAGTCGTTGTAGATCTGAGGGGAGGATCTGAAATTATGTGGAAGCTCTGCTGATTTTATCATCCAATTACGTGCAAGCTAAAATGCTGTTTTTTATTTTCCTTGTATGTCCCCCTCGGATCTACAGCGACTGCACTTCCAAGTGCAATTTTGTAGTGCAAAGTGGATTTGCCTTTAGTAAATATCCCCCAATGTGTACATTATTCATTATGCACTTCGGACTCTAGTCTACCATGATTTGGGACTATTATTGCCATGCATTCTGGACCGTACTGCTAACCATGTGGAATTATATAGGTCACTCATTTGTTAACCTTTTTGATACATTAGTTAAAGTTCACAAAAGCCACTAAATGCCTCCTTATTGACTGAACACTTAAAGCGGGATTCCAGGCATAGTTTTTTTTTTTTTGCAATCCACAATACATTACATTCAATATTCTTTTACAATTATCAAAAAAACACGATCGGTACATAAAACAGTGTAAACACTTACCTGATAGCTGCTCAGCGATCTTGTGGCCGTTTTCATGGTAGCTGTGGGCATGAGAAGTTCAGTTCCTGTGTCTTCCTGGATTTCCCTAGAGAGGTGCATGCTGGGATTTTTAGGCACAGTAATGCCCAGACTCCTGGGAAATGAGTGTCAGAGGAAGAGTGAGATGTGCTCCCACTCTGTACTCATAACTATATGTGCTGCATGCATGCTCAGACCCTAAACTGCTCCTCCTGAATGTGGGGTACTCGATAGGCCAGCGAGTTGACCCCAACACAAGGCCAGTGGGGAAGTGACCATACGTTAAAGAGAACCCCCCATCTCTTACATCTGCACCACAATAAGCTCCTGTTACACTATCAGCCAACATCAACAGGAATTCATCCTCGGCCATGGCTGCTGTGGGACTCTGTGTAATTAAACGGTTATTGTGACAGGAGACCATTTTCACTGACAGTAGTGAACAAGCTTAATTATTTATTAGCTGTCTTTTTGCTGGCTGTGTGATTCTGCGCATCTTGTGCCCCACTGACATAACAGAATTTAGGTGGTAAGCTTCTAATATAGAGTGATACAATATAACACAATTCGCAATATTTCAATGGAGGCTAGTCTGCTTTCTTCAGCTATGACCAATACTGTGATATACTTATTAATTCATTGATTTCTGACCCCACTCAACTAGTAATACTGTTGGTAGGAGTTGAATAATGTCTTTATTTTGAATGCCAATTATGTAACAGAAATTCTACAAATGGCCAAACACCAAATAGATTTGTTATTGTTACAGGAAAGGAAAATGGCAAGCGGAACGATGGGCCCTCAACCTGTATTACGCCAGGCACAGTAAGTTTTGGCAAATAAAATATTTGTAAAACATTGTGGAATAACACAGCTACTTTCTGCAGATCCTTATCAGTTCTGCCAGTAAATACAACATGAAACGTTAAGTTCACCTTTTGAACAAAAAATGAATGGGCCTTTTTTTTGCAGGTAAAAAAATGCGTACAATACTACCTCGGATTGTGAGTAACGCAGTTAACGAGCGTTTCCCAATACGAACTATCTCTCTGGTGCCCCCCACCTCTGGCCACATGTGGTACTGCATACAATAGAAGTCAATGTGGAACTAATTATCTTTGTTTTCATTGACTTGGGGAAACTCGCTTTGATATGCGAGTGCTTTGGATTACAAGCATTCCCCAGGAATGGATTATGCTTGTAATCCAAGGTTCCACTGTATTTATTATATTTTTTTTTTCTAAGGAGCCAGCAGAGCATTGCACCCAATAAACTAAGAGAGTGCTCACCAGACCCCCCCCCCCCCCCCACAGTTCATTGAAAACTACAACCTGTGAGAAGCAAAGTCTGATTGTACTTGTAGTTTATTCATTCACAAGAGATTGTAAATTAATGAATGACACAGCCGTGTGGGTAGAGCCCCGCACAACCACTTAGTTTTTTTTCAAATTGTGACAGCTGGTGTGGGGAGAACATCCCCTAAAAATCTGTCAATCTGTCATCCTTATCCGTCAATTTTCTAGTAAAGAAAGCCGTTTCTACATCTGTTCTTATTGTTTTTAAAAGCATTGTATGGAAGAAGGAGCCATTTACCATTAACCCTCACCCAGCCCTACCACTGTCTCTTTAGGAGAATCTAAATTCTGGGAGGCCGAGGCAGGCATTGCAATCATGTGACCACTGTAATTAGCTGTCACATGGTCCTAAGCTCCCGATTGGATAGGGAGCATACCATGAGATTTTAGCTGCTGTGCTTGGAGCACGCAGTGAGCACGCTCTCAGCATGGAAAACTGTTCCTTATGGACACATACTGTATATTCAGCGCCTCGGCATTAAAGTCCATCCACCCAGGTTAAAGTGACATTAAACGATTTCCTTATTTTCCAAAAATAATGATTCATATACAGTATATCCACTAATTAATGTAGTAGTTTACCCACAAAGCATGCGAGAATGAGGCCTTAGACATGTGGCTGGATTGCATTTGACAAGTGGACTTGGAGGCAACATGAATCAAAGAAAGTGGCTGCCCACCGATGTGACAGAAGTCCGTTTATTGAATGCGCCATAAAAAGTACATGACACACACCACAAGTGCAATGGCGACATGTCACCTCCTCACTGCCTGTGTTGACATTGAAAGCCTGCAACACATTGTTACAACACACTGATGCAGAGCAGCTGTGCCATAGTCCCATGTACTTGAATAGGTTGCTTTTGGTGGCAGTTCCGCCTGCCAATTGTTGCAGGTGGTATGATTTTTCACCACGCCACATCTGCAACAATGTATATGAACATGTTACATTTCTGCTTTACCACCCCTCAGCCACCTGTGTATAAAAGGCCTTAAAGTGATAATAAAGTGGTTGTTATGTCTGCTCTGCGCAATTTACAGTAAGGTAATAAAAACATATCTTTAGGACCACTTTAAACCCAAAGTTAAAAAAAAATAAAAAAAACTTTCAGCAGCTGATTTACCCACCATGACACTGTTTCAGCTTTTCCGTGTCAGGGTGGCTCCTTTCTCCTGCAGCATCCTATGGAGCCACCTTTGCATGCAAGGACTAGAGCTGTGTCTCCGTACACCAGGGGTAGGCAACCTGGGGCCCTCCTGCAGAACTTCAAGTGCCATCATGCCTCTGGGAGTAATTGTAACTGCCAGTCTCGCAATGCCTCATGGGAAATGTAGTTCCACGACAGCTGGAGAGCCTATTCCTGCCGTACACTGTGTGCATCATTAGAAACTCACAAACACCTGGCTTAGGATTACAACAAAACAACAAATCTCCCCGACCCCACCCTTTCTTGCACTGTCCACTGTTACCTCTTTCCTGTGAAGACTAGACGTTCAGGGAAGCAGCATTGAAAGGGCAGGAGCCATCAGCATTGGAAGTTTTAAACTAGATGGGGCTAGATTTAAACTAGATGGGGCTAGATTGGAAGTTTTAAACTAGATGGGGCTAGATTCACGTACGAGTTACGCTGGCGTATCTCCAGATACGCCGTCGTAACTCTGAGTGAGCGGCGTTGTATCTATGCGCCTGATTCTTAGAATCAGTTATGCATAGATTTGTCTTAGATCCGACCGGTGTAAGTCTCTTACGCCATCATATCTTAGTTGCATATTTACGCTGGCCGCTAGGTGGCGTTTCCGCCGATTTACACGTTGAATATGCAAATGAGCTAGATACGCCGATTCACGAACGTACTTGCGGGCGGTCGTATTTTTTTTACACCGCTTGCGTAAGCGTAAATCCGGCGTAAAGTTACCCCTGCTATATGAGTCGTACGTAATGTTAAGTATGGCGTAGAATTTTCCGTCGTTTACGTCGCTTGCTTAAAACGTTCACGAATAGGGCTTTGCGTAAGTTACGTTCATGTCAAAACCAATGAGTATTTACGGCGTAATTTTGAGCATGCGCCCTGGGATACGTCCACGGCCGACGCATGCGCAGTTCGTTCGGTGCGTCATTTACGTGGGGTCACGGTTAATTTCATTACAACACGCCCCCTACATGCCTAATTTGAATTACGCGCACTTACGCCGGCAAATTTACGCTACGCCGCCGCAACTTATGGAGCAAGTGCTTTGTGAATACAGCACTTGCCTGTAAAAGTTGTGGAGGCGTAGCGTAAATAGGATACGCTACGCCCACACAAAAATACGCTCTTATACCTGAATCTAGCCCATGGGGTAAGAAACAAATACTTTAATGGGAGTGTTTATTTTATTGTGCTTAATGTGGTAAACTAAATAGTGCTGAGGGTTTAATACTTAAAGGGGTTGTAAAGACAAAAATATTTTCCTCTTAAATTAAAGTCTGAGGCCTCGTACACACGATGGAATTTTTACGCTGGAAATGGTCCGACGGACCATTTCAGCAGAAAAATCCGCTTGTCTGTAGGGGCAAGCGGACGGATTCGGACTGTTTTCTCCAGCGGAAAATTTCCAAAGCATGCTTTGAAACTTTTCCGCCGGACACATGTCCGTCGGATATGTCCGCTGGTCAGTACACTCACCAGCGGACATATCCACCCGCGCAAGCGTCGTATGGATGCAACGCATGCGTGGAAGTTGTTTACTTCCTGGTGCGGTGACGTGGCGGCATCAACTTCACCGCCACGTCACCGCGCTGTCTACCGGCGTGGATTTTGATCCGATGGTGTGTACACGCCATCGGACCAAAATAGCCCGGCGGACATATCCGATGCAAATGGTCCGAGGACCGCTTGCATCGGATATGTCCGTCCGTGTGTACAAGGCCTGACAGTAGCTAATAAAGTAAAAAGTAATGTTTTGCATTATAACTAGTTTGATAACTGTTGAAATCGAGCTGTTTTATTCACCTCCGTCACTCCTGAATCGTTTTTCTCACTGACTTCCTGGTTTGCGGTGCGCGTTCATTCTTGCTACATCACGTCCTAATGAGAACTACAGTTCCCATTAGGCTTAGCCTCTATGCCTGTGAGGGATAAGAGAGCATCTTCACGCAGGGCTGTAGTCATAGGGAGGGGATGAGCACATTCTGCTTTCCACCATGCAAAACAGCTCAGGTGCTGGTGAAAAGCAAGAAGAGGAGAGACAGGAAATGGCATTTTCAAACCTGGATTACTGTATTTTGGAGGTCAAAAGGAAAAACGAGGTAAGTGATATTTAAATGCTCTATCTTACAGCAATCAATTGAACTAATAAAAAACTAACCTTTAGTGTTCCTTTAATAAGGAGTACCTAGTCCAAAGACTCCCACTATGGTGGAGATGGTATTAATTCCTTTATATTTACTGCAAAGCAAATCCTACTGTTACATATTCATTGCAGCACACTTAGTAATACGTGACATTATTTGGGACAGTTACAGCTCTTGTTTTTTTTCCACAACAGCACTAATCATAAATCTTCAAAAGAAAAGATGGAAGAGATGAAGAATCCCATCTCCAGCACTTTTAAAAGCCAAGACATTGCTGCCCTGGCTGAAAAACTGGAGAATCTTGCCCAGAACACCCCTCTGCGATTCAGTGATGAAGCAATGAGACCACCGACTAAAAGCCATTCTCAATACGGCAATTACAGCCAGCCCTCATTCTTTTCAAGGCATAATCCCCATCCTCATCGGGTCACACATATTCAAGGTAATGCTGATGTTCTAAAAAGAAAAAATAATTATATATATATATATATACACACACACTTATTTAGAAAGTTTCAGCTTGGACCATTGTAAGCATAGTTGCCAACATTGTCCAAAAATGTATAGGGACACTTTTTTGTCTGTAGGTGGAGTCTTATTATAACTAGGGGGCGTGGTATTCATGTGTAGGTGTGACATAGCAGGGGGATGAAAAATGTGGCGCGCTGAAAAAATGTGCATGGTTTAAACTAAATATTGGGTGTGGCTTAAAGGGCGTGTGGTTAGAGTCTGAGATGAAAGAGGTATGGAGGGAAACAGAAGAGAGGGATGGAGGGAGAACGAGAGGGAGAGAGAAAGAAAGATGCAGCTTGTTACTTGTCACCAGAGATTCAGCTTGCTACTTGTCACCAGATGCAACTTGTTACTTGTTACCAGAGATTCAGCACTCACTTTTTAGCAGATGTAGCTTGATACTTGTCACCAGAGATGCAGCGCTCACTTGTAACCTGATGCAGCTTGCTACTTGTCACTAGAGATGCAGCTTGCTACTTGTCACCAGCGATGCAGTGCTCACTTGTCACCAGATGTAACTTGTTACTTGTCTCTAGAGATGCAGCGCTCTCTTGTTACCAGAGATGCAGCACTCACTTGTCTGTAGAGATGCAGCGCTCACTTGTCATTAGACATGCAGTGCTCACTTGTCACCAGAGATGCAGCTTGCTACTTGTCACCAGCGATGCAGTGCTCACTTGTCACCAGATGCAACTTTTACTTGTCTCTAAAGATGCAGCGCTCTCTTGTTACCAGAGATGCAGCACTCACTTGTCTGTAGAGATACAGCGCTCACTTGTCATTAGACATGCAGTGCTCACTTGTCACCAGAGATGCAGCTTGCTACTTGTCACCAGAGATGCAGCTTGCTACTTGTCACCAGAGATGCAGCTTGCTACTTGTCACCAGCGATGCAGTGCTCACTTGTCACCAGATGTAACTTGTTACTTGTCTCTAGAGATGCAGCGCTCTCTTGTTACCAGAGATGCAGCACTCACTTGTCTGTAGAGATGCAGCGCTCACTTGTCATTAGACATGCAGTGCTCACTTGTCACCAGAGATGCAGCTTGCTACTTGTCACCAGCGATGCAGTGCTCACTTGTCACCAGATGCAACTTTTACTTGTCTCTAAAGATGCAGCGCTCTCTTGTTACCAGAGATGCAGCACTCACTTGTCTGTAGAGATACAGCGCTCACTTGTCATTAGACATGCAGTGCTCACTTGTCACCAGAGATGCAGCTTGCTACTTGTCACCAGAGATGCAGCTTGCTACTTGTCACCAGAGATGCAGCTTGCTACTTGTCACCAGCGATGCAGTGCTCACTTGTCACCAGATGCAACTTTTACTTGTCTCTAAAGATGCAGCGCTCTCTTGTCACCAGAGATGCAGTGCTCACTTGTCACCAAGATGCAGTTTGTTACTTTGCCACCAGAGATGCAGCTTTCTACTTGTCACCAGAGATGCAGCTTGCTACTTGTCACCAGAGATGCAGTGCTCACTTGTCACCAAGATGCAGCTTGTTACTTTGCCACCAGAGATGCAGCTTGCCACTGGATTCTGAGCCCACCATGCTGCTGTATCGCCAGAGTCACCACTAGAGGTCCAGGGGGCGGCACTGGTGATATTGGTGGAAAATAAAAAAAACTGTATTTACGCTGGCATGTGATTGGATGATTGAAGTCAGCACAGCTTCACCTAATTCACCAAGCTCTGGTGCAACCTCTCTTGCAGAGTGCAACTGCACTTACAAAGTGAACAGTCTATTTGCCTTTAGTAAATCAAACTCGGTGCATTTTCTCAATGAATGCAAAAAGTTCTCTGGATGAGATGGAGATTATGACATCACTGCCCTGCCTCTCCACCTTGTCCAATCAGAGAATGCTTTGCATTCATTGACAAAATGCAAAGTGCTCCCTGAATGTGAGAAAGCTTCTGTATTTACGATGCAGCAGGGCAGCCACTCAGAACAAGAACCAGAGGATAGTAGAGATCATTGTAGTTCCAATGCTTACTAAAGTGATTTCCAGCTTCTAGGGGGATCTCACAGCCAGGTATGGTATATGCTTAGTTACATTGATCCAAGCTAGACCAATGTTACTATGGAAATATTGCCATGCCTGTAATCCTTATTTAGGCTCCATTGACATCTTTGTGTACGTGTTGGCACACACATTTCAGGGGTAGAGCAGCTCATTCATTTCAATGGGCTGCCCCACCTGCGGGAAACATAGGGAAAGACCCTTTTTTGAAATTGCACTGTATTGCATTGCATGGTGCTGTGCAGGGCTCAAGTCCTGCGGGAACGTGTGGAAACGGCGTTCCTGCACTTTTTTCACAGCAGGAACTCAGTTCCCTTTGCAGGACTAGAGCAGCCAAGCAGCCCGAGCCAATCCTTCACTAAGTGGCGATGCCCAGCTCGAGTCACTATCAGGGGCAGGCGAACCTTAGTAATCCTTTATGTTACTGGCCGCTTCGTGTATATGGATTCATTGGGTAGTGTGCGGGTATTCCATCACTTCCTCGATGCTGCAATGTCTCCTGGGAGCTCTTGTCATTGTTCCCAGGAGACATTGCGGCATCGAGGAAGTGATGGAATACCCGCACACTACCCAATGAATCCATATACAGGAAGCGGCCAGTAACATAAAGGATTACTAAGGTACAGTGGATCAAAAAAAAAAAAAATGCGGTCTAGTAATTATGCATATGAGCGTATCGTTTTTTATTGGTGGGGTAGTGGATCTTGGGTGGGAGTTCCCACACTTTTTTCCCTAGGACATGACCCCTGGTGCTGTGGCATTATGTGGTTTGGTGTGTTTGGTGTGGGCAAAATCACGCCACAGCTGATGATACATTGGGGTGCTATTAAGAACTAATGGCATCCCTGCACGTCTGCTAAATTGCAGCAAGTGTCTTTGCGGGTTGGGAACATGCACTTCCCCCACCCACAGAGCTGAAGAAATGGTTTGTCTGGTTAGTTAAATCACTAACTTTTTCTAGTTGTTAGACCTTTGTTTCTTTCCTGTTAAATTTCAGACCTTTCTATTGTCATATACTTCCCTCTAGTGGTACAAAAAGCATACTTACCTGACACAGGATGAATTGATGGGTAATGAGTTTGTTTTGTAGGTTCACTCAGTTAGTTACATCATTTGTTTTTGCTCCAGGGCTTAATGGGATCCCTATATGTATTGTGAATGATGACTGGTCTGTCACCTCCCCTCTGTATCCTCATCCTATGATAAAGAACCAGCTCTCTACTAACCTGCTGGGGGTTCCCAGTCTGCCTATAGGAGATCCACGCAGTAACAAAGTTCCATATCTGGCTTCAGGTGAGTGTAACATGAAATATGTCCGTACAATGTACCATATATAAATAATAGCATTTCATGTCAATGGAACCATTGCAATACATGTTTGTTATTAATATAGAATTTATTTGTAAAGACGTCTTTGTTAGTTTAGTAAAAAAAAAAAAAAAATGTACAGTATGATTGAGGCCTTATTCACATTGGTGTTCATAAAGTGTTTGTCACCCCCAACATTTCATATTCCTGATATGTGCCTGTTGTACCATGTACTTGTATGAGAAAGTATCTTGTTCTCTTTGTATTACTTCTTTTGTGTGAAATCCCTCTGCTCTCTTATTAAAAACTAACCACACTAAGCAAGAGGACACACCATGGTCAGTTCTCTAGCTGTGCTGGGAACTCAGCCAGCTCTCTTTCAATGATCACACTTGTCCTGACACACACTCCCTTCACAGCTTTTCACTGGGAAGTTCAGTGTGCTGCTGCTTCTCCTCCCTAGCTCTTATGCAGCTGAGAACAGAGGCAATATGATCACTTATAAAACGGGGGGGAAAGGGTATTTATAATGTTTTTTTATACAGTATCTATTAGAGCTACACGATTAATGGTTAAGAATCGGTATCGCAATTTTTTCCCCTTTGCGATCTTGACAAAGTATCTACAGCCGAAAAAAAAAAAACGGGCAGTCTGCTAAGTTTTACAACATTCTTCAGCTGGGGAACTAAGTATAAACATTGTAACAATTTGTCCTTTAGATCAAAGGAATACACTTCTGTGTGTAAATGAGGGAAGTTTAACACCTTAAAGAGGAGTTCCACCCAAAAATGGAACTTCCTCTTAATCCACTCCTCACCCCCATACATGCCACATTTGGCATGTAATTTTTTGGGGGGGGGGAGTGGGGGCTTCAGTAGGAGTGGGACTTCCTGTCCCACTTCCTGCTTCCGCCGAGGGGCTGATAAGGCGAGAGGCGTAATCGCCTTATTTCAGCCCCTCCTTGTAGGCGATGGCCTAGGACACTGACAGGTCCTAGGCAATCGGCTGTCCAATCAGCGACGAGCCGCGCCGCGCGCGCATGCGCAGTGCGGCTCGCGCATGCGCAGTGGGTGCCCGGCCGTGAAGCCGAAGGCTGTCACGGCTGGGTGCCCACAGTCGGGATGGAGACGCCGACTGGGGAGAGGGGGAGAGGAGCGGAGCCCCGGTCGGCGCATCGCTGGAACGCAGGAGCAGGTAAGTGAGTGTTTATTAAAAGCCAGCAGCTACACTTTTTGTAGCTGCTGACTTTTAATAAACACATTTTTTGGCTGGAACACCCCTTTAAGCACTAAACCTTTTTCTGACAATTGTTGTTTTCAAGTTAAAATCATAATTTTTTGCTAGGAAATTACTTAGAACCCCCAAACATTATTATTATTTTTTTTTAGCAGAGACCCTAGAGAATAAAATAGAGGTTGTTGCAATATTTTGTGTCACACTGTAATTGTGCAGCAGTCTTTAAAAAAAAAAAAAAAACACATAAAAAAAACTAACAACAGTGGGCCAGATTCACAGAGCGATTACGCCGGCGTTACAGGAGATGCGCGGCGTAAGTCTAATTGTGCGCGTGCGTTTCGATGCACGGCATTCCCAAAACGAGATACGCAAGAAATCAATTTTTTTTTGTCCAGCGTAATTTCGTTAGACAGGCGCATCCGTCCGCGCAAAACTGCGCCAGACACACCATTGATTTGCTATTCAAATATGCTAATGAGGGAGTTACGGGGATACACAAAAGAACGTTGGTGCAGCGCAAGCTACGCGCTGTGCGCAACAGCTAAATGTCCTGTCTAAAACTAGACCATATAAAAGCTGGTATAAAATTAGACAAATCGTCTACATGTCAGATAAAGCAACACTGTTAGTGAGGAGCTGAGCAGTCACACATGTTGCCCAACAAACTGTATGCCAACATGCCAGTGGCATCCATGCTCATAGCTATACTACTGACTTTAGATGAGCAACGAAGGAGGAGGGCACTGAGGAGGGCACTGAGGAGGGCACAGGATTTTTATTTATTTTTTACTTTTTTTTTGCTTATATAAACTTTACAATTTTATCTAATCTAATACAATATTCTTATCTGATACAAGCCCCTCACTCTTCACTCTTCACTCTTCACTCTTCACGGAAGAGGATATATCACACACGCATAGACATCTATGGCATGAGTGATTCTGAGGTGTCTCGCATCTTCAGATTCACCCCTCATACCATCATGGAATTAACCACAACCTTGCAGGAGGACATCAGCAGCCCAACACATGACACTACCCATGACACCCATGACAGCTACATATACAATCAGAGCCCCATCCCCACAGATTTCGAACAGAACATGTATGGGGACAGCTGGCTGGTTGGTGAGTGACATGGGTGGCAGGCATGACTGTCCCCCCCCCCCCATGATGCACACATCACAAGGGGCACATGCACTACTAACATCCTCCTGTCTTTTCCCTTCAAGGTGACTCTGCATATGCACTGGGACCCCATCTCATGACCCCATCTCATGCCAGCTCACATTATGCACGTTAAACACACACATTAATCAAGGCACAATGAGAATGCATGCATGCACACCACTGTGGTCCCTAGCACACACACCCCACATCCTCATCAAATTGGATTGGCACAAGTCCACCATGCAGGACTTGTGAGCAGCAACGCCACGCCAAGGCTCCAATTATGTCACTGTACATTCATACACCATTCACACGGACCTGGGGATCACTTCTCCCTGGTCCTGGGGAACCCTTCTCCACCAAAGATGAGGGTGACACCCCTTTTCCGGCAGGAATGTCACCCCCACATTCAAACAGCATTGTCACGTACCTGGTTGTGGAGCCCAACGTGCAGGGAGCGGCCTCTCGTAAGCCTCCGACCCAGGAGCCCCTGGTAGAGCAGACAGGGGGACCAGAGTCTAGAGGGGTACAAGCGCCTGGTGGTAAGCTGGTGGCGGACCGGAAGAGGAAGTAGACAGGTGCTGGCAGGGTCCTGGCAGGAAACCACGGGGCACCGGAACGGTGTTGTAGCGCTTGCTGGTAAGAGCCTAAGGGTTGGCACACACTGGGTCAGGCAGCAGATCAGGAGACTGGAACAGATCCGAAGGGGTTAATCAAGTCCAGACCGGATCGGTAGTAGGTAGGCAGGTAACAGAGCCAGGGGTCAAGCAGGATCAGTGGTCAGGTCAAGTCGGGATCAAGGGCAGGCTGCAGGCAGAGGTAGGTCACGGGAAGCCGGGTCAGATAAACGGAAGTCAGGTAGGTAGCAGGTGCAGGTTCTTCACAGGAAACCCTGTAGACTGGTCAGCAAGAATGCTAAGGACCAGACAGTTTAAATAGTGTTCCTTGGCGCCAAACGGTGTCAGCGTGTGCGCGCGCTCCCCGCGCACGGGTGCGAGCGCCGCGCACACAAAAATGTTCCAGCTTAAAAAAAAAAGGCCAAAAAAAAAAAACAGGCCAAAAAAAAGCGGAAAAACAAATTAATGTTGTTGACGTGAGCCACGCCTGTGGCGCCCCCGGCCACGGCCCCGGTTCCTCAGAGGAGACTCATTTGGAAGGGGGTAATCCGGGGAAGGAGGAGCGGCCCCTGGTCTCTGCACACCTGGCGGCCTGCCCTCCAAGGCCACGGCAATTCTGTTCAGGCCAGCACCTAGTGTTGCCATGTTGGCCTGGATAGCCTGGGTGAGGGCCCTCACATCCTGCCCAACGCCTGCTGTTGTAGTCTGCAGGTCGTTTAGGCAGTTTGTAAGAGCCAGGGAGTGGCAGTCCAGGTCCCCAAGCGTATCCTTTATGGAGGACAGGCTCTCCTCCACCCGCACCAAAGTCTGGCTGACCTCTCCCAGATGGCGGGTCTGAAGGAACTGGTCCCTTCTCAGATTGGTGGGCAGAAGCTCGGCCACCCCCCTGGTCTTCTGGGTCGCCTTCCTGCCTCCAGCTGATGCTTGTGGCCGGGGAGAAGGGAGGCCCTTGGGAGGGGAGCCCTGTTGGGGGATGAGTGGGAGGGGCTACCCCTTATGGAGGGCTGGCTGCTGCCAGCCAGAGGGGAAGAGTCCTCCAAAAACAAAAGTCCACTGACTGACATGGACTCCTCCTCCTCAAACTCCTCCTCCTCAACCTTCTCCTCCACAACCTCCTCCTCTTCAACCTCCTCCGAGGACTCCGGCCTTGTCGGGGGGTCCCCATCAGGCTGCTGTCCTGGGGATGGTGCGGTCAGCCCAGATGGCCCAGCACCCTCCTGCACATCTGTGGATGACACAAAACATTCACAGGTTGGAGGATCCACACACTTGCCACATATTCCCTTTCACCCCCTCCCCCACACATGCTACACACCTGATAGGGCGAAAAAACCTTACCTGGCATCACGGGCTCCTGGCTTGAGTCATAGCCAGGCAGGCCCTCCACTTCTTGCCTATGAAAGGTCTGGGCCACCGCACGCTCCTCCGCTGTCAGCCTAACAGGGCATGGTGGGCCCCATCCTGGGGCCCTGGCATGGGCTAGCATTTTGGCCAGCTTCTTTTTGACCAGACGCCGGAGGTCATTGATCTTCTTTTCAATCCCCGACCGTGTCCGGGTCTCCCCCCCCCCCCGATGCATTCACCTAGTCAGTAATCATGTCCAAAATCTCTCTCCTCCT
The DNA here is from genome assembly GCA_029574335.1 of Rana kukunoris. Classification (NCBI taxonomy): domain Eukaryota; kingdom Metazoa; phylum Chordata; class Amphibia; order Anura; family Ranidae; genus Rana; species Rana kukunoris. Next base: position 123,072,916 of record CM056056.1, read on the forward strand.
GGCCGGGGTGGTGTTGGCACTCCCAGGGCCGTGGAGGTAACGCCCATATTGGGAAATGGCCCGGGCAAGAATTTGTTTCTCCCCAAAAGTAAAATTTAACTTCCTCTTTCTCTCCGTCATACTCATACAAAAACTCTCTCCCAAACAATCAGCAAAAATCACTGACAAAAACAAGCAGGAAAAATCACTCACAAAAACAAGCAGCAAAAATCACTCACAAAAACAAGCAGGAAAAATCAAGCAAGAAAACAAACGAACAAAAAACTATCAACCAAAAACACCTCACAAGCAGTCACCGAAAATCACTTACAAATATCTTCTAACAAACACTAGATCACACAGTCCACAAATATCACAAAGACAAACCACAACGCAACTAACAACAGAACAAAAGCACCTTGCTGTATAGGGAGGGATACAAAGGGATGTACTTTTGCAAAGGAAGTGCGTTTGTGTCTGTCTATTTATGCTGTCTGCGTAGTTCATGATTTTGCCCTAGTCCACTTCCAATTTCACTGATTGCGCCGTTCCCGAGTTGTGAGCATGCGCACAGAGGTGCTGACATGGTATGCTTCAAGCGCGCATGCGCGAGCCGGCCGGCCCTTCATTTGCATGGGGTCACGGCTCATTTCAATGTAACACACCCACATCCTTCCCAATTTGGATTACTCTACCTTGCGCCTCAGAAATAACGTTGCGCAGGCGCTAATTTCTGCGTAAAACCGACGAGAATAGGGTGATTGCGCCGCTACATTGCGCCAGTCTAACGTAAAGGCGGTGCACTACGCCGGTCCAATAATGCGCAGATGTACCTGAATCTGGCCCAGTAACTTTTTTTGTATAATGTGAAATATGTTACGCCACGAGAATCGTTGTCTTAATTCTAAGCAAAAATAAATAAAAAATGTGATTCTCAATTTGGTCAGAATCATGCAGCTCTAGTATCTATGTACACATGTTTTGCCTTTCATTTCTATTTTAAACTTCATGAGTTGTTTTTAGGCATGTGCACAAGGTGATCGTTTACAATCACTCCCAGTGTACGTCTGTATAAAGTGGCGTGCAGCTCTAGCAGATGGGGGTGTGTCCTTGAATGCACACTGTCTGCATTCACGCACTTTCACCACTATGGCTCTTAGCTAGTGTTGAGCGGAATACGCCATATTCGATTTCGCGATATTTCACGAATATATAGAAGAATATTCGTGAAATATTCGCTAATATCGAATATTCGTGATATTTTAAAAAAAAAACAATATTGCGAAATTTCGCTAATGCGAATGCGAAATTTCGCTAATGCGAATGCGAAATTGATTGTGAAATTCTCGTCAACACGCGAAAACGGAGATCATTTCCTGGATTACTAAACTAATATGCGCTAAACACTAAGGCCTCGTACACACGAGGGGATATGTCCGCTGAAAACGGTCCGATGGACCGTTTCAGCAGACATCTCCGCTCGTGTGTATGGGCTAGCGGACAGATTTCTCCACCCGACAGATTTCAAAGCATGCTTTGAAATCCATCCGGTGAAATCTGTCCGCCCGACATGTCTGCTGGTTAGTACACTTACCAGCAGACATGTCGTGCCCCACCGCCGCCGCCCCGCCGCCGAATGGATTCGGCGCATGCGCGGAAGTGTTTAACTTCCTGGTGCGGTGACGTGGCGGTGACGTGGCGGCGGGGAATTTGATCCGATGGTGTGTACGCGCCATCGGATCAAACTCCCGATCGGACATATCCGATGGAAATGGTCCGCGGACCGTTTTCATCGGATATGTCCGATCGTGTGTACGAGGCCTAACTCTACTTACACAAACTTATATGACTAAACTAAAGCTAATTCTTTTTTTATACACAAAACACAGAAGGGCAGAGAAAGTATATGCGAATATTCGTAATACGAATATTCGCATTGCGAATATTCGGCAACATAAAAGGATCGCCTCAGCTACTCGGCCCAGGGTCTCTAATCATACCAGCAATGCTTTTAGACGTCGATGGAGATCACTAGGATGTGATCTGTTTTAAAAATAAATTTGAAAAAATACGAATATTCGCAATATCGAATATTCACCGCGATCAGGGCCGGACTTACCATTGGGCTTGACTGGGCTCAAGCCCATGGGCCCCTCCCAATAGGGGGCCCCTCAAAAAAAAAAAATATATATATTTATTATTATTAAAGGGCCCAGAGGTCTCCAGGGCCCCTGGATGGCAACCCCCCCTTTTTTATATAAAACAATTTACATTATAAATAATTTGTTTTATTAAAGGGCTCAGAGGGCCCCATGTGGCAACCCCCCTTTTTTTATTTTTTTATAAATGTTTATTTTTTTATTTTTGTTTATATTTTTTTATTTTTTATTAAAAGGCCCAGAGGTCCCCAGGGCCCCCGGATGGCAACCTCCCCTTTTTATGTATTTTTTAAAAAAAATTAGGGGTCTGGAGGTCCCCAGGGGCCCGGAGGCCCCCCCAGGGCCCCGGACAGCAACCCCCACTTTTTGTATTTATTTTTTTATAAAAAAATATGTTTTTATATATATATATATATATAGCTGCACGATTCTGGCCAAAATGAGAATCACAATTTTTTTGCCTAGAATGAAGATCACGGTTCTCTCATGATTCTCACGGCGTAAAATCTTTTACATTTATACAAAAAAAAAATGGGCTAACTTTACTGCCTAGTTTTTTTTTTTTTTTAATTCATTAAAGTATTTTTTTTCCAAAAAAATGCATTTAAAAAGACTGCTGCGCAAATACAGTGCAACATAAAATATTGCAACAACCGCCATTTTATTCTCTAGGCCAAGGTCTTTACTAAAAAAATATATAATCTTTGGGGGTTCTAAGTAATTTTCTAGCAAAAAAAATATGATTTTAACTTGAAAAGAGCTGTCAGAAAAAGGTTTGGTGTTTAAGTGGTTAAAAAATCCTAATTTACATACAGAAGAAGTTAATTCCTTTGAAGAGATACAATGTTTAGACTTAACTTTCCACTGATAAAGAATGTTTCCAAAACTTGGCAGATTGCCCAGACTGACTTTTGGCTGAGAGCAGACAGGAAATTCTTTGCATACCAAAGTGCAGAGAGAAAATTCCTTTCATGTGAAAGATCGTGAAACCCTGTATCAAGAATCGCAACGGGAAAAATATTGCAATAACGATTCTTCACTATTAATCGTGCAGCTCTAATATATATATATATATATATATATAATATTTATTATTTAAGGGCCCAGAGGTCTCCAGGCCCCCCGGATGGCAACCCCCCTTTTTCTTATAAAAATATTTACATTTTCTTTATATTTTTTTTATAAATGTTTTTTTTTTTAGTTTTTCCTTTTTTATGAGTCACCCCCCCGCTCAACAAGTTTAATGTGCACACCCCCCGCTCAACAACTTCAATTTAATTCACCCCCACCCCCGCTCAACAACTTTAATGTGTCCCCCCCCGCTCCTCAACAACCATGATCCCCCCTCGCTCCAGGGGGCCCCTTCAACACTCAAGCCCAGGGGCCCCCACTACCCTAAGTCCTGCCCTGACCGCGATATTCGATTTATTCGCGAATACTCGAATATGCAATATTTGTTACGAATATTCGCAATGCGAATATTCGTGAGCAACACTACTCTTAGCAGCTGTGTCCATGCAGCTGTTGTGTCCCAACAGACATGAATGGGACTGCCTGTACACAGATGCATGGAACACCTGTGCATCACATGTGGGTAAACACAGACCTCCGCACAGATGTAAGCTTATGTACACCCAAGTACACAAGGCCTTATTATCACAGAAGTTTTGTGTACAAGAGTAATATTTAAAATAGTAAAGAATAACCAGTACTGAAAGAATTCAGGACACAGTAGTGGTGCAATGAGGCCCGGAATGGAGAGACAACAAAAACAGTAATGAAGGGCCGGTGTCACGTACCTGGTACAGAGCAGAGCCTGACGTGCGGGAGTGGCCACTCTTGCTCCTCTGACTCCGGAACCCCTGGTAGTGTGGCCAGGAAGCGCTGGAGTTCAGAGTCGCACTAGCGCCTGGCGGGGATGCTGTGCAGGAACTGCGGAGGTCTCCTGTAGTCTCAGGAAGGTGTCAGAGGAGCTGGAACAGCAGGTCCGTAGACAGTAGGAGCTGGATACAGGTGACCCGGATCAGCAGGTAGACTGGGTTCAGGCGCTTGGTGCAGCTGACTGGAACAGGCGGCAGGAGGGAGGTGTTCTGTAGTGCTGGGCGCTGATCGCTGGAGTAGTTAGCCAGAGGAAGGTGTGCTGTAGTTCCGGTGCTGACAGGTAACAGGAGCTAGTGCGGATGACTGGAGCCGTCGGCAGGAGGGAGGTGTACTGTAGTACGGATGCAGGCAGGGTCAGGCAGGCCGGGTCGGATACAGTCAGATGGATCAGGTTCGTGGATAGAGCAATAGCGGAGTCGTAGTCCAGGCCGGGTCGGCAGCAGGCGGGCAACAATCAGTTAAAGGGTTAAGGCAGAGGCAGCGTCAGACAGGCCGGAGGTCAGGGCTGGCGGAGATCAGAAGGGTCAGAGACGAGCCGGGATCACGGGAACAGACGTCAACAGATAACGGGTCTCAGGTGGGCAACAGGAACGCTAATGATCGGGCAGCAAGAGGCTGTAGGATGAGCCCCATTAAAAAGCCTGGACTGGCGCCAAAATGGCATCAGCACGTGCCCGCGTGCCGCTCCCGCGATTGCGCGTGCCCAATGCGCGTGCACGTGCTCACCGATTTTCCGCGAATTCACGCTCCCGACGCCCCCGTGTGCGCCGTAGTGCCGCTAGCGCCACCTGGTGGTCGACCACGTCCATGACATTGCCCCCCTCCAACGGGCAGCCTCCGGATGCCCAACCGGGCCGAATCAGTCTCTTAGCGTGGATGTTGCGCTCAGGTTCCCACAAATTTTCTTCAGGGCCGTAGCCCTTCCATTTCACCAAGAACTGGACCTGATTGTGCCTCCTTCTGCAATCTACAATAGACTCCACTTCGAATTCCTCTTCACCGTTCACTAAGACTGGTTCGGGCGGGTCAGTGCTTCGCCCCGGGAAGGGGTTAGCGACATCGGGTTTAAGGAGGGTGACATGAAAGACTGGGTGAACACGGAGTGAGTCTGGCAGTTCAAGTTCATAGGCCACACTATTAATCCTCCTCTTGATCAGGAAGGGCCCCATAAACTTAGGCCATAAACTTAGGCCCCAATTTCTTAGATGGGCAGGCAAGTTTCAAGTTGACAGTAGACAACCACACCAGGTCTCCGGGTTCCAGATTGAGTTCACCCCTCCGCTTCTTATCAAACACCTCTTTATTATGCTCCTGAGTCCTTGCCATGGTTTCTTGCAGTAGCTTGTTGTTAGCGCTAAAGAAGTCCAGTGTCTCTTGTACAGCTCTAACGATCGCGGCGATACCTCACTTGTGTGGTTTGAACACAGTTTTCATATGCGGGCGCTACTCACGTAAGCGTTCGCTTCTGTGCTCGAGCTCGTCGGGACGGGGCGTTTAACATTTTTTTTTTGTTTTCTTATTTTTTTAATTTAGTTTATAATTTTTTACACTGAAATAAAATTAAAAAAAAATTGATTACTTTTATTCCTATTACAAGGAATGTAAACATCCCTTGTAATAGAAAAAAGCATGACAGGTCCTCTTAAATATGAGATCTGGGGTCAAAAAGACCTCAGATCTCATATTTAGGCTTAAATGCAAAAAAAAAAAAAAAAAAATTGAAATGTCATTTTTTCAAATCACTGAAAAAAAATGTTTCTTTAAGACGCTGGGCGGGACTGACGTTTTGACGTCACTTCCGCCCAGCAGAGCTGTGGGGACGAGTGGGGGCGATTTTTCTCTCACTCGTATCCCAACACAGCTGCCGACAGGACCCGATCGCCTCCGCCGCTACCGTCAGCTCCGGTAAGGGGCGGAGGGCGCAGGAGAGCGGCGGGAGGGGGGGGCCTCTCCCGCCACCGATAACGGCGATCTCGAGGCGAATCCTCCGCAGAGGCCACCGTTATCGTGTACAGAACTGCCCACTGCAAAGATGGATACCTTGGTTGTGGCAGCAGCTGCTGCCGTTACCGAGATATCCATCTTTAAAAAAAAGGACGTACTTTCCCTATAGTGCGGTGGGCAAGTGGTTAATAAATCAATCAATCAAGTCCTTTGCTTGCCCCTCTTTCCACTTTTTGTTGTATACGATTTTTAGGGTCGTTAGGACTGCATCTTTTGGTTATTAGCCTAGACGAAAGATTGATCAATTTTTGTAAATTATAGTTTCATCTATTAGTATGTAATGGTTGATCCAGGCGTCCAATTATTTTTTTATTGACAGGTATCTGTTGATCCCCGCTGAGCAGGCAGATGACAGGTTGGTCTCTGCACACTGTGCAGGGACCGACCTGTCAGAGCGCAGCTCTCCTCTATGGGGGAATCGAATAAAGACGGACCATAGAGTCCGTTTTCGTCTGATCCGATCCGCCAGATGGATGGAAAATAGCCCGTTGTCGGGCACTTGAATTACAGTAGCATGAAAAGGGGGGGTCCCTAAATGTGTCTGGAATTTTTTGCCTTGTAAAAAAACGTCATTTTAAAAAACGACGTTGCCTACACACCATCGTTTTCTGAAAATGCTCTTGCAAAGCGTGCTTACGTACAACACGTACGACGGCACTCTATTCCATTCAAGCTTGCGTCATAACTTGCTTCTGAGCATGCGCGGGTTTAAAAACGTTGTTTTAAACGTCGTTTTAGCGTACACACTATCATTTTTTATGACACAAAAAACGACATTTTGAAAAACAACATAAAAAATTGAAGTAGGTTCGAATTTTTTTTTGGTCGTTTTTCAGAAGACAAAAAATGACGTAAAGCCCACACACGATCATTTTAAATGACATTTTATTTGTTTTATTTCATCACAAAAAACGACCGTGTGTACGCGACATTAGGCTCTAATAGGCATCCAAAAAGGTGAACAGTGGGTGCCATGCTGGGCGTTCGCTGTTCACTCAGTGTTGTGTTAGGGAAGCAAATTAATCTTTTTTTTCTAAAGCCCCGTACACACGGTCGGACTTTTGCCCAACCAACATCAAAATCCGACACTTTTCGCATTTGTCCGACCGTGTGTACGTTCCATCGGACCAACTTTTTTGGCTTTCATCAGACAAAAAGTCGGGTCTGCGAACGGACCAACTTTCAGGCAACAAAAGTCCGATGGTGCAAAGTCCGATCGTGTGTACAGCAAACCATCGGACTTTTGGACAAATTACAAATGCGCATGCTCAGAACCAATGTTAAAATCAACCAACAATAGCAGAAGCTAACCAAAGGGTGGCAGTAAAGAACAGAAAAGAGCAGAACAACCACGTGATGATGGGAAAGTTTTAGAAAAGTTTGCAGAAAAGTCCGAGCGTGTGTATGCTATGGGTGTGATCGGACAAATCAATTAGGACAAAAATCCAAGGGAAGTTTTGTTGGATGTCCGACCGTGTGTACGGGGCTTTACACTGATCTGCCTCTCAGCCAATCAGGTGCTCGCATCTGTTACCTGTCACCTGATTGTCTGAAACAACAGGCTCTGTGATTGGACGCCTGATAGAGAGGATGGGAGAAAACATCAAGTAGCGTGGAGGATGCCACTGTGACCTGCTGCGAGACAGGTAAGCACTAGGCAATGCACATGGCAGCAATTGATGGGGCACAGTAGCGGCAATTCATGGGCACACTGGCAGCATTTTATGGGGCACTGTAGCGGCAATTGATGGGCACACTGGCAGCAATTGATGGGCACACTGGCAACATTTGATGGGGCACAGTAGCAGCAATTGATGGGCACACTGGCACTAATTGATGGAGCACAGTAGCGACAATTGATGGGCACACTGGCACTAATTGATGGGGCACAGTGGGAGCAATTGATGGGGTACAGTGGCAGCAATTGATGGGGCACAGTGGCAGCAATTGATGGGGCACAGTGGCGCCAATTGATGGGGCACAGTGGCCAGGGTTATATTTAGGTTTTGTGCTGCCCTAGGCCTGACTAAACTCGTGCACCCCTAATTTAAATATGACCCACCCCTTCCTGTCAAGGCCACACCCCTTGCTGTTAAAGACCTACCCTTCCCTTACCTTACCCTTACTCTATCCAAAATTAAATAGAAAAGTATTCCTAAAGTTCTACTTTAGGCCCAAAATTCTGATAATTTTATGGAGAGGACTGAAAAGATATAACCATGCCAATGGTACAGCAGAAAACATATAGCACAGTGAGGAAGGTTTGTGGTCCAGGATGATAGGACAGTCAAAATTAGAAGCTCCGCCCCCTACAGTTGCGGAATGCTTGCCTCTCTGCTAGGGGTGTTGAAATTATTCGTAGCATCGATGCATCGAGATTCGACTACCCACAATGCGATTTCGATGCTACGACTTGCAATAATCGATGGTATGATGACGTCACCTGCGCGCCGCACTTTGAGTCTGAAAGCCGAAGGAAGCCGTGGGCGTTAGCTGCGGGTGTTAGTCACGCCTCTTTTTCCGCCCCGCTAATGCAGCTGAAGGAGCTGTGGGCTTTAGCGCGCCTCTTTTCCCACCCCCCTGCTGATGCAGATAAAGACACTGCACCTCCTTTCCCACCCCCCGCTGACAGCATTCCTAGCCGTCCATCGCCATGTGGGAGAAACATGGAGCAAGTGTCCTCGGTCCAGGTCCCGACTCCCCAGAGCCTTCCTCCTCACCTAACGCTGTGCACACTGCACAGGCTGCTGTGGGAGACCCGATACGGCCGAGTACTGCAGGCAGCAAAGATTTGATCGTCATCATCATCATCATCAGGTACTTGGGGGATGCACAGTAGCAGCAACTAATGTGTACACTGGCAGCAATTTATGGGCACACTGGCAGCAATTGGTTGCACACTGGCAGCAATTGGTGGCACACTGCCGGGAATTGGTGGCACACTGGCGGCAATTTGTGGAACACTGGTGGCAATTTATGGGCACAGTGGCGGCAATTGATGGCACACTGACGGCAATTTATGGGCACAGTGGCGGCAATTGATGGCACACTGGCAGCAATTGATGGCACACTGGCAGCAGTTTATGGCATACTGGCGGCATACTGGCAGCAATTGATGGCACACTGGCAGCAATTGATGGCATTGGCACACTGATGGCACTCTGGTTTATGTATGTCTTATTGTCTTAGTGATTGATTAACATCATTGATTTGAAATTGAAACCCTTTTTTTTGTATGATTTTTGCTTTTGCTCATCACTGCCACACACATGCAGCCATGCATTGCACGTGTGTGGCAGTAATGAGCAAAAGCAAAAATCATACAAAAAAAAAGGTATCGATGAAGTTGTGATGTGAATCAATCACTAAGACAATAAGACATACATAAACCATAATTTATGACATGGCATACATTGTCGTTTGGCAGGACTTTATGGGGACAATGTCTGCAGTCTCTGATCCTCTCTAGTATCACGTCCGCAGTCTCTGATCCTCTCTAGTATCATGTCCGCAGTCTCTGATCCTCTCTAGTATCATTGTCCGCAGTCTCTGATCTTTTCTTGTATCATTGTCCACAGTCTCTGATCCTCTCTAGTATCATTGTCCGCAGTCTCTGATCCTCTCTAGTATCATTGTCCGCAGTCTCTGTCCATCTCTTGTAGTATTTTGGTGTCAGTCTGGAGCTCCTCTTTAAGATGTCTGCTGTGTTTACAGTTTGCTACATGCAGAGAGTTTTTTTTTAAGAACAGATGAAAACCGCGCGCAGTAATCTGGATGCATCGTGATGCATCGCGGAATCGAACCGAATCGTGGACTTGATAATTGTAATCGCATCGAATCATTAGACCGGTCAAGATGCGCAGCCCTACTCTCTGCCCAGTCCACCCCATAAGACTGGCGCTACACTAACAGTGCTACACTAATAGTGCAAGCTGGCGAAGACTCTTTCCGTGCTGCCCCCCTGCAACCTGCTGCCCTAGGCCTGGGCCTTGTTGGCCTAGGCCAGGTAGAGCTCTGTCAGTGGCGGCAATTGATGGGGCACAGTAGCGGCAATTGATGGGTACAGTGGCTGTGTTTTATGGCACAGTGGCGGCATTTGATGGGCACAGTGGCGGCGTTTGATGGACACAGTGGCTGCAATTGATTGTTTTTTTTTTCCAGTCTGTTTGCGCCCCCCCAAAGAAAAATTTGAGCACCAGCTGGCACTGGTGTAGTTTCACCAGTGACTCCACCTTTAGAAAAGGATTACTTACATGCCGACTGGTTTGAAGATGATAGTTTCTTGAAACACTTGGAGATGGGGTGAGTACCTGCACAAAATGCGCACTTGTGCCTGTACTTACACATGTGTCACGATCAGGGGTCAGGCTCGAAGACCAATTGCTACTGCAGTTGCAGGACCACAACTGACCAGCAAGATAGGTACATAGACCTGGCAGATGACACAGGCTCATCTGAGGTGCGGAGTCTAAGTGCTAACCAATGTTCACCAGAGCTTCTGATGGTGGAGATGGATTTTGCTGGATTGTGCTAGCACCAGGTTGCGGTCCTTAGGATCGCCCCACCAGGAGATGAGCAAGCCGGGGGTTCAGTAACGGATGAGCAGGTAAGAAGCAGAAGCGTGGTCAGTAAACAAGCCAAAAGGTCAGTAATGAGTATTTGCAGGTTGGGATCAGGCAGAAGCATAGTCGAGGAACAAGCCAAGAGTCGATAACGAGCAGTAGAAAATATGGACGGCAGCAGGGAGACAGGAGTGAGATACAGGCTGGATATTCTAGCAAGGAGGGAGTGGAGAGACATGGCTTATATCAGGAAGTTTGTGGGAGGAGCAAAAAGTTCAGCTGAAATCAAGGTACAAGGCAAGGCTGTCTAAATGATCTGACAAGGAGCTGTCCAGCATCTCTGATAGCTCAGGGAGAAGGTTCATTGCCAGACACAGATGAGGTCCCAGGTCCTGACAACGTGTTAAACCATCAACGGTGGTTTTCATTGAAGTTAGAACAGACCACTTTTCTAAAACTGGCGTGTGGTGCTTGGTTTGGGGGAGCGGCTTGTCTGATAATTGTTGGTCATTGAGGAAGAAAAAATATTCAGCCATAGGCCAATATCCTTAGTTCCCCACTGTAATGATGTAAAATTTGTACCCAAATCATTCGTCATAAACAAACCAAGCCGTACCCCCAAAGTTTTTGTAAGCCTCCAAAACTGTGTCCAAATGCTGAAAAAGACCCAGACCTCTCCGGATGTCTTTCGCATAGGACGCTAGCGAATATGAAAAAGGCTTGCAACCAATTGTTAAATGTGTTGTTAATCGGCCGTCTTTTATCATCTCTTCCAAATGACTTCTGAAGAAACTCTTTTGATGAGGGGAGTAATAATAATATATCCAAAAATTCCCCTCGCCAAATCCTCTCCTTGATGCCGGTGGACAAATGAAAACCTTAGAGGAGACAAGATGCATGGCAACGTTTCCTTTCTACACCTTTCAGGAACATTAGTGTGTTGTATTATTATCCCAGCTGTAGAAGAAAGCTGTGAATTAGCCAGGGAAAAAACTGAAGAGTTAGCATTACCGCCACTAGATGCCGCCCAAACCGTGGCCACAGTTTCCTCACTAGCAGATGAGATTGCAAACAAAGGAGCAGTAGTGTTAAAAACAGGAGCAGGTAAATTAACCACTGAACTCTCTCTAACTGCATTTGATTCCCTAACATTCCTGACAAGAACTGAGGAGAATATTCGCTTAAAACGCCCCAAAAAAATAATTAAAAAGTTAGCAACTAAAAATACTGCAGCTTCTGACTTTTAATACATGAACACTTACCTGTCCAGAGCACCCGCAATGTCGGCTCCCAAAGCTTCCTGGTTCCCAACTGCGAATGTGCGAGTCGCACTGCGCGATCCCACTGGTCCCCGCTGTCTTCTGGGACCTGTGTCTCTCCCAGAAGACAGCGGGGGGGGCGGGTGGAGAAGGTGCCGTATGTGGCGTAGGTCGCCTATGCCCGGAAGTGGGAGCAAATACCTGGTTTAGACAGGTATCTGCTCCATCCTCCCCCCTGAAAAGTGCCAAATGTGACATCGGGGGGGATTCCAAAAAGTGTACCAAGCCTCTTTCTGAGATTTGGTGTTTAAAATATTTTTTGCTAACACTCTAGAAAATAAAATGGCAGTTGTTGCAATACTTTTAGAACCCCCAAACATTATATATATTTATATTTTTTGTCAGCACCCAAGGCAAGGCAAGGAATTTGCACCCCCTAATCTGCTGACTTTTAGCACTCCCTTCTGAGTGTGTGCGGTGTGCAGGGTTGAGGGGGTGCGCTGTGTGCGGCGTGCAGGGTTGAGGGAGTGCACCGTGTGCGATGTGCAGGGTTGAGGGGGTGTGCTGTGTGGGGAGCAAAACAAGAGTGTCCCGGAAGCAAGACAAAAATGTCCCGGGAGCAAAACAAAAATGTCCCGAGAGCAAAACAAAAGTGTCCCTGGAGCAAAACAAAAGTGTCCCTGGAGCAAAACAAAAGTGTCTCTGGAGCAAAACAAAAGTGTCCCGGGAGCAAAACAAAAATGTCCCTGGAGCAAAACAAAAGAGTCCCGGGAGCAAAACAAAAATGTCAAGGGAGCAAGACAGAAATGTCCAGGGAAAAAAACAAGAGTGTCCCGGAAGCAAAACAAAAATGTCCAGGGAGCAAAACAAAAGTGTCCAGGGAGCAAAACAAAAGTGTCCAGGGAGCAAAACAAAAATGTCCAGGGAGCAAAACAAAAATGTCCAGGGAGCAAAACAAAAATGTCCAGGGAGCAAAACAAAAATGTCTCGGGAGCAAAACAAAAGTGTCCCGGGAGCAAAACAAAAGTGTCCCGGGAGCAAAACAAAAGTGTCCCGGGAGCAAAACAAAAGTGTCCCGGGAGCAAAACAAAAATGTCCAGGGAGCAAAACAAGTGTCCAGGGAGCAAAACAAAAGTGTCCCCGGGAGCAAAACAAGTGTCCAGGGAGCAAAAAAAAAGTGTCCCCGGGAGCAAAATATGTCCAGGGAGCAAAACAAAAGTGTCAAGGGAGCAAAACAAAAGTGTCAAGGGAGCAAAACAAAAGTGTCCCGAGAGCAAAACAAAAATGTCCAGGGAGCAAAACAAAAGTGTCCCGGGAGCAAAACAAAAATGTTCAGGGAGCAAAACAAAAATGTTCAGGGAGCAAAACAAAAGTGTCCCCGGGAGCAAAACAAAAGGGTCCCGGGAGCAAAACAAAAGTGTATTGGGAGCAAGACAAAAGTGTCCCGGGAGCAAAACAAAAGTGTCCGGGGAGCAAAACAAAAGTGTCCCGGGAGCAAAACAAAAGTGTCCAGGGAGCAAAACAAAAGTGTCCAGGGAGCAAAACAAATGTGTCCCGGGACACTTTTGTTTTGCTCCCGGGACACTTTTGTTTTGCTCCCGGGACACTTTTGTTTTGCTCCCTGGACACTTTTGTTTTGCTCCCTGGACACTTTTGTTTTGCTCCCGGGACACTTTTGTTTTGCTCCCAGGACACTTTTGATTTGCTCTCGGGACACTTTTGATTTGCTCCCGGGACCCTTTTGTTTTGCTCCCGGGACACTTTTGATTTGCTCCCTGGACATTTTTGTTTTGCTCTCGGGACACTTTTCTTTTGCTCCCTGGACATTTTTGTTTTGCTCCCTGGACACTTTTGTTTTGTTCCCTGGACACTTTTGTTTTGCTCCCGGGACACTTTTGTTTTGCTCCCAGGACACTTTTGATTTGCTCTCGGGACACTTTTGATTTGCTCCCGGGACACTTTTGTTTTGCTCCCGGGACACTTTTGATTTGCTCCCTGGACATTTTTGTTTTGCTCTCGGGACACTTTTCTTTTGCTCCCTGGACATTTTTGTTTTGCTCCCTGGACATTTTTGTCTTGCTCCCAACATACTTTTGATTTGCTCCCGGGACACTTTTGTTTTGCTCCCTGGACATTTTTGTTTTGCTCCCGGGACACTTTTGTTTTGCTCCCTTGACACTTTTGTTTTGCTCCCTTGACACTTTTGTTTTGCTCCCGGGACACTTTTGTTTTGCTCCCGAGACACTTTTGATTTGCTCCCGGGACACTTTTGTTTTGCTCGCTTGACACTTTTTTTTTGCTCCCAGGCAGTGGCGTAGAGTGGGTTGTGAGCAACCGTGGCAAGGCAAGAAATTTGCACCCCCTAATCCGCTGACTTTTAGCACTCCCTTCTGAGTGTGCGGCATGCAGGGTTGGGGGGGGGGGGTGCTGTGTGCGGCGTGCAGGGTTGAGGGGTGCACTGTGTGCGGCTTGCAGGGTTGAGGGGGTGCACTGTGTGCGACGCGCAGGGTTGAGGAGGTGCGCTGTGTGCGGGGGGTGTGCTGTGTGTGGCGTGCAGGGTTGAGGGGTGCACTGTGTGTGGCGTGCATGGTTGAGGGAGTGTACTGTGTGTGGGGGTGTTCTGTGTGCGGCGTGCAGGGTTGAGGGGGTGAGCCATGTGCGGCATGCAGGGTTGAGGGGGTGCGCTGTGTGTGGCGTGCAGGGTTGAGGGGGTGCGCTGTCTGTGGCGTACAGGGTTGAGGGGGTGCACTGTGTGCGGCGTGCAGGGTTGAGGGGGTGCGCTGTGTGTGGGAGTGTGCTGTGCAGGGTTGAGGGGGTGTGCCATGTGCGTCGTGCAGGGTTGAGGGTTTGCTCTGTTTGCGGCGTGCAGGGTTGAGGGGGTGCGCTGTGTGCGACGTGCAGAGTTGAGGGGGTGTGCTGTGTGCAACGTGCAGAATTGAGGGGGTGCGATGTGTGCGACGTGCAAAGTTGAGGGGGTGCGCTGTGTGCAACGTGCATTTAAGGGGGTGCGATGTGTGTGGGGTGTGCTGTGTGTGGCGTGCGGAGTTAAGGGGGGGTGCGCTGTGTGCCGGGTTGAGGGCGTGCGCTGTGTGCAGGGTTTGAGGGGGTGCGCTGTGTGGGGTTGAGGGGTTGCGCTGTGTGGGGTTGAGGGGGTGCGCTGTGTGCGGGGGTGTGCAGGGTTGAGGGGTTACATCTGTGTACATCTCCCCCTCCCCCAAATACAAAGCTCTCTTCCATTCAGCTCAGCTCTCCTCCTAGGCTCGGTTGCCACCATGCAGTGCATACAGAACGAGTACTCACAGTGTCTGTGCAGGCTGACAGTGAGTAGGGGGCGTGGATTCTGTCTGTGTGGATACTGCATCTTTTTCATCTTGGCCTGGGTTTCCTTCAGACAGTCCTGGGGTGGTCGGTGCAGAATCAGAGTGCCGGGGGCCCCGTAGCAGCACAGTGACAAGCAGGAGTCAGACTCGTCACTCAGGAGAAGTGGCGACGGAAGTCCAGGCTGTGGGGCGGGCTAAGAGAATGCGGGCAGACCGAGCGGGGATCCTGGAGTACTCAGAGTCACATGTATGGAGATGGAGGATGCCGCCCTCGACTGCCCTAAATTCCCCCCAGCCCCCCTCTCCGCACGCTGCAAGTGCCCAGAGTGACTAAACAGTGCAGAGTGAGCGCAGACAATGATGCCGAAGAAAAAGTGTTCAGTATTACCACGGCGCTGGAGCCTAAGCAGCACAGCATCGCAACTGTTTTATTATAGCGCACAGCTGCTAATCTTCCGCTAAATCTCCCACCTGTAACTGCACCCCTCCAAATGTTGCGCCCAGGGCAACGTTCCCCCTGGCCCCCCCACGCTCGTGGCACATTTTTGATTTGCTCACGGACACTTTTGTTTTGTTCCCTGGACACTTTTGTTTTGCTCCCTGGGAGCAAAACAAGAATGTCCAGGGAGCAAAACAAGAATGTCCAGGGAGCAAACCAAAAGTGTCCCGGGAGCAAAACAAAAGTGTCCCCGGGAGCAAAACAAAAGTGTCCCCGGGAGCAAAACAAAAGTGTCCCCGGGAGCAAAACAAAAGTGTCCCTGGGAGCAAAACAAGAATGTCCAGGGAGCAAAACAAAAGTGTCCCCGGGAGCAAAACAAAAGTGTCCCCGGGAGCAAAACAAAAGTGTCCCCGGGAGCAAAACAAAAGTGTCCCGGGAGCAAAACAAAAGTGCCCCGGGAGCAAAACAAAAGTGTCCCGGGAGCAAAACAAAAGTGCCCCGGGAGCAAAACAAAAATGTCAAGGGAGCAAGGCAAAAGTGTCCAGGGAGCAAACCAAAAGTGTCCAGGGAGCAAACCAAAAGTGTCCAGGGAGCAAACCAAAAGTGTCCAGGGAGCAAGACAAACGTGTCCAGGGAGCAAGACAAAAGTGTCCTGGGAGCAAAACAAAAATGTCAAGGGAGCAAGGCAAAAGTATCCAGGGAGCAAACCAAAAGTGTCCAGGGAGCAAACCAAAAGTGTCCAGGGAGCAAACCAAAAGTGTCCAGGGAGCAAGACAAAAGTGTCCAGGGAGCAAGACAAAAGTGTCCAGGGAGCAAGACAAAAGTGTCCTGGGAGCAAGACAAAAGTGTCCAGGGAGCAAGACAAAAGTGTCCTGGGAGCAAACCAAAAGTGTCCAGGGAGCAAACCGAAAGTGTCCAGGGAGCAAACCGAAAGTGTCCAGGGAGCAAAACCGAAAGTGTCCAGGGAGCAAACCAAAAGTGTCCAGGGAGCAAACCAAACGTGTCAAAGGAGCAAAACAAAAATGTCCAGGGAGCAAACCAAAAGTGTCCAGGGAGCAAACCAAAAGTGTCCAGGGAGCAAACCGAAAGTGTCCAGGGAGCAAAACCGAAAGTGTCCAGGGAGCAAACCAAAAGTGTCCAGGGAGCAAACCAAAAGTGTCCAGGGAGCAAACCAAAAGTGTCCAGGGAGCAAACCAAAAGTGTCCAGGGAGCAAACCAAAAGTGTCCAGGGAGCAAACCGAAAGTGTCCAGGGAGCAAAACCGAAAGTGTCCAGGGAGCAAACCAAAAGTGTCAAAGGAGCAAAACAAAAATGTCCAGGGAGCAAACCAAAAGTGTCCAGGGAGCAAACCAAAAGTGTCAACGGAGCAAAACAAAAATGTCCAGGGAGCAAAACAAAAATGTCCAGGGAGCAAACCAAAAGTGTCAACGGAGCAAAACAAAAATGTCCAGGGAGCAAAACAAAAATGTCAACGGAGCAAAACAAAAATGTCCAGGGAGCAAGACAAAAGTGTCCCGGGATCAAAACACTTTTGTTTTTCTCCCAGGACACTTTTGTTTTGCTCCCTTGACACTTTTGTTTTGCTCCAGGAACACTTTTGTTTTGCTCTCAGGACAATTTTGTTTTGCTCCCGGGATACTTTTGTTTTGCTCCCAGGACACTTTTGTTTTGTTCCCTTGACACTTTTGTTTTGTTCCCTTGACACTTTTGTTTTGCTCCCAGGACACTTTTGTTTTGCTCCCTTGACACTTTTGTTTTGCTCCCTTGACACTTTTGTTTTGCTCCCGGGACACTTTTGTTTTGCTCATTGGACACTTTTGTTTTGCTCCCGGGACACTTTTGTTTTGCTCTTTTGACACTTTTGTTGTGCTCCTGGGACACTGTTGTTTTGCTCCCAGGACACTTTTGATTTGCTTCTAGGACACTTTTGTTTTGCTCCGGGGACACTTTTGTTTTGCTCCAAGGACACTTTTGATTTGCTTCTAGGACACTTTTGTTTTGCTCCCGGGACACTTTTGTTTTGCTCCCAGGACACTTTTGTTTTGCTCCCAGGACACTTTTGTTTTGCTCCCAGGACACTTTTGTTTTGCTCCCGGGACAGTTTTTGTGTTTTTAGAAGCAAAGAGCTCCACCTGGTGGCTAACATAAATATATTAGTACACAATATTCAGCATTTACCTAAAGTGTTACTAAACTCAGTAATATGAAAATAGTTCATCTGCCCTCCCCCCGCAGTGCCCACAGCTTATAAATCATCTTTTTTACATTAAAAAACTATCACTATACCTTTTTGGATGAACTGTATACCACCGTCAATGATAAGCTTCAGAGTTTCAGTGCTGAGAGTTCAGATGGGAGGAGATTTCCTGTATATACGCCCACATGTGTGATGTCCATATCATGTGACCTGGCTAGCTCTGAGAACAAGGAAATATTCTCTCCAGCATAAAAGACACAACTGAGCATGTGCAGTTTGGCTATTGCCTGTGTGTTAGCTGCCTTTCCCCAGATAGACAATACAAGAAGGGAAGGATCTGTGCATACAGAATAAAACGGCCTATTTATGCAGAGAATTAACCCCTTAAGTTTCCCAGCGAGTATAACAAGCATACTATTCTGCATATACAGACTGATTTTACTGCTGTGGGTTTAGGAACACTCTAACTGTATATATTTTAGACCTGCCCATAACAAAATAAAATGAATATAAACAGCTACTGTATATGATAATCTTTTTAAAGGAAGGCAGGTTTTCCCACATTTATTCTAAAATCCTATTTTCAGTAACAATAAACATTACGGTAATTAAATTGATAATATATTGTGTAAATAGTTCAGAGTTTATTTCTGTCCTTGTATTCACTTATGTACAACATTTTATGTGCAAGTGTTTGTATTGTTTGCATTTTTGTTGCAGGTGGCATATCTGAAGCGTGGCGAGATGAGTTACGAGAGCTGGCTACAAAAGTTGCTGTTGCGGACAAAAAGCCAGAGAAGAAAGAGGTATACATTTATTTAGTTAATGGGAATTACATTTATTTTAATAGCAAAAAAATAAATTAAGCAAAGACTACGTTTTACATAACTGCTGATATACTGAAGGGTGGAATATAATCACAAGTGCTTTTATGAGGTCACCTCTTTGAAATACAGAACACTTGTTCATTACATTAAAGAGGATTGCTTACATAATCTGTAATAAAAACATCTTTTCCATTCTGAAGCTTCCCTCCAACCACTTTGCATATTATTTTATATATACTGTGATTCTGTACTTGCCAAATATGCTGCAGAAATCTTCCTCCACTTAGTCTTGCTGCATCCATTTTAACTGTGGGCAGCTGAAGCTGCTGTCTGTTCACTTCCTGGATTTACACAGAGGTACACCTTCAGCCCTGCAGCTCTCATTGGCCCTCTGATGACTCACCCCCCCTCCCTTCCTGGCAAACTCTCAGGAGATTAAGATAGAGAGCTGTGCATGATGTCATAAGCCTAGGCTAATGACCAGACAAGAAACAGTAAGTGGGCGCTATAAGGTATTTACTGGCAGAAAAAAAAGTTTTACTATACAAAGTTAAAATAACAAGGGCAGAAGATTTATTAGGTGGAAAGATGAAAAAAAATACTGAAGTTCCTCTTTAAGGAGATGAGGAGAGGAGGAGGTGTTCTGTAGTCCTAACATACTTTCCCACTGGTAGATACAGTGCGCTCGTCATTGTTACCATAGATCAGGAAGTGTGTTACCTGCAGAATTACCAGGTAAAAGAAAAAAAAGGGAAACAAATGTACAAAAAAAAACACATCTAAGGATGGATAAGCTGAAATATACTACATTATTGTTCCTGGGTTAGGAAACACTGTGAAGGAAACATGTATTGGGAGAGGAGCATTGTCTGCTATTACTAACCTGTACTTCTGAAAATGTGGTCTCACATATTCAGTATAGGGATACCTGTAGTACAACAGCTTATAGGCTGCCAAAAGTGGCAAAAATGAGCAGGGCTGCTGTTAGGAACCTCCCCCCCCCTAAAATATATATAAAACAATTTTTACACAAAAAATTAACTAAAATCATTCTTAGCAGACACACAGATAGATAGGTGTGTGAATTCGCCCTTTTTTAAATAGTTTTCAAAAAATTTGAACAAAAACATTTTATATATATGTTTTTATTAAATAAATATTTTATTTTAATTTTTATAAATTTTTCAATTTTTTCACCAGGACAATGAAGCTGGCAGTCTGTATCTCTCCCTGCAACAGCTAAAAGTCAGCGGGAGGGTTTTCAGCTGCTGCCAAGAGCTGCACAGGGCATTGTGTAATTGCCCCTCCTTCCCTCTGGTGTTTGAGCCCCCCTGGGTGCCCAGGCCCCCTACAGGAGGACTGGTGGCCCCCCCTATCAGCGTCCCTGCCCATGTGCCACCATGATTGCAACCTGAGGCAACAGCCTAATAGACAGCACAATGATGACTGTTATTGCTAGCCTTCTTCCTAAAATGCCAGTTGCCTGGCTGCCTTTGGCATCAACACTTCTCAATTTTCTGACCCAGAATAAGTATGAAGCAAGTGAAATCAGAACAAAATGAAAACTCCTGATCTGCATTTATGTCCTATATCAATGACGTAATATTTAAATACTGAATTATCATTAGAGCCATGCATGTGGTATTTTCAAAAATAGAAGTCAGCAGTAGTAGCTTCAATATAGTCATCTAAAGAATGGCTTATTAAAGTGGACAGTATATACAGTACAATGGTATATGGACATGTATGCACATGATATAAATAATAACCCTGACTTATTCCTCAGAAGGAGGAACCACGGAGGTCCACACAGTACTCCGCTGAATCCGGACGTATCATTCCTGCATCCTCCCGAGGCTTGACCAGGCGTACCTCCAGAAAACAACACAACAAAGGGAAACATGAAAACACACTTTTCCAAGACCAAGAAATTCTAGTAAGTTACAAGGAACAGGCACCAAAGGGGGGAATGAACTAAAACTGTAGCAGACAGAATATGGTGCAGATGTGCATCGTAACCAGCTTCTAGCTTCAACTTGTTCAAAGAAGCTTTGCCAATAAAACCTAGAAGCTGGTTGGTTACCTTTGACAGGTTGCTCCAGGTTCTGGATACTACAATCTTAGTAAATCACCCTCAAAGTGTACACAGCAGAGTACTCAGAAAAAGTTTTCAGATTGTCCCAGATGTGTAGGCTTTGTATAACCCCTAAACCAGTGGTTCTCAATCTGGGGGTCAGGACCCCCTCAGGGGTCAAATGATGATTTGCCAGGGCTCACCGAATCCTGGGCTGTTCCTGAAAGCCGCACTGCACTTCCAGCCTTTTTGCAGCCACCCAGCAGGGCTCTCCCTGGAGCCTGCGACCGCCCATTTAGCCTCTTCGCAGCCGCCCATTCAGTTCACAGAATGGCTCGGGGGCAGAGACTAGAGGTCAGCTGACTGGTGAGGAATGTAAAGTGGGAGGGGCTGGAGGAGACCCTATCTCCAGATTTCGGCATAGGTGTCACTGCTACGAGACACCACAAAGTCAGAGACACAGTGAGTAACACTACCTGTGATTAATGGCAACTACAGTTCTCAGATCAGCAGATGACCTTGTTTAAGAGCACCTAAGTTGGTTGATCAGAACTCCCCCCAGCATTGACACTCATACCAACTCCCCCCCCCCCCCCCACCAAGGAGTAAGAGAAGGAATACAAATAGAGAATACATGGAAGGGAGAGGAAAAGAGGGGGAAGAACAAGGAAAAAGGGAGAGAAAGAATAAGAGAACAAGAAAGACAGCTAGAGAGAGGGATGGGGGTAAAAAACAATAAATTATGATAGAGAGATAAAAGGGAAAGAAAGGAGAACAAAGAGAAAAAGTAGTGCATCCTAAAATGTACCATAAAGGGGTTTTAATACTATAAGGCCGCGTTCACACAATCGGTTCAAACCGATGAGAATGGTCCGACGGACCATTTTCATTGGTTCAACGCTGAAGTGGCCTGATGGTCTGACGTGCGTACACACCATCAGTCCAAAATCTGATCGGGTCAGAACGCGGTGACGTAGAACACAACGACGTGCTGAAAAAACGAAGTTCAATGCTTCCAAGCATGCGTCGACTTGATTCTGAGCATGCGCAGGTTTTTGGACCAATGCTTTTGCGTACTAACCATCGGTTTGGACTGATGGTCAGGCGTCCATCGGTCAGATTTTAAAGCAAGTTTTAAAACTTTGGTCCGAAGGACGACGGACCGATAGGCCGTACACACGGTCGGTTTGGACCGATGAAACTGGACTTAAGTCTATTCTCGTCAGTTTGAATCGATCGTGTGTTCGCGGCCTAAGAGTGCCAGGGACTCAGGGAGCGTGGGTTAGGAGCACAAATTACTTGTCTTGGGTGCTGAAAACCCACGCTACGAAAATAATTTTACGGTTAGGGGTCCCCACAACTTGAGAAATTGTATCAAGGGGTCACGGCACTAGAAAGGTTGAGAACCACTGCCCTAAACCTTTATTGGAATACACAGAAATGTCCTTTAGCCCTGGTTCACACTGATGCTACTTTGAAATCGCACTACTTTACTTGAAGTAGCGCGAGTTCAAAGTAGCAAGGTCAGTGCGATTTCAGGTGCTACTTCATAGACATTTGTGTGGTTTCATATACAGATGTCTATAGAAATCGCACCTGAAATCGGCAAAAGTAGTGCAGGAACTACTTTTGCAAATCGGTGCGGCGCCGCAAAATCGGTGTCGCACCGATTGGAACAGTGCCATTGCTGCCAATAGGCTGCGACTTGTCATGCGATTTTATCTCTCAAATCGCATAACAAATTGCTCCAATGTGAACCTAGGCTTTAGCTGCTTTCCAAAAAAGCAGCAAAAAAACAAGCCAAATGTACAGACGTGTCTCTCTTGTGTGTTGACAGGTACTGGAGTTACTGTGCCAGATTCTACAAACAGATTCTCTGTCTGCCGTCCAACAGTGGCTTCTGTCTGCTGGCCAAAGAGGTGAGAACAGAGCAAAGAAATGGTTTTAGAATTTTATTTGGTTTTCCCTTGCTTTTGGATCTGGTGATGGTGGTCATCAGTATGTAGCACTACCTCCGAAGGAGCTGCTGGTTTAGATTTGTGCCTGCCGTTACCGTACTGTTCCTTGCACTTGTCTCAGGGGTTCTCCTTATAGAGGTGGTTAAAGAAAGAAATGTCTGCGCCAAACACTCAGTCTCTTTTTCTCCCTCCTGCAGAGAGGGTTTTTATTAAAGCAAACTTCAGAAAAGAGGGATGAAGGTTAAGGGGAGATTCAGGCATCTTACTTGTGAATCACAGATATTCTCCTAGGTTCAGAGGAACAACTGTCTCCACGCTGGACTCAGCGACCACCGCATAGGCCCACTCTCACTGGCCTAGCAGCCCGTGCGAAGCTTGATCAAAAGATAGTCTCTGTCACAGACTTGGTGAAAGTAGAAATGTTTCAATGGTCTCTGCCACAGACCTGTGTAACCCCGCGCTGGGTTAACTTCTGAAGAAAAGAACACAGCTCACAGTGCCAGGATCTCTCAGCCATTCTGGCAGCACTGCAAGGTAAATTTTGATCCTTATGCATCCTCCAAATGAGTCCTCAATTGCTCGGTCCCTTCCAGTAGGCAAGGCGACACAGGACCATCCCTGGATCAGTAGGTCCCAGAAACTCCTGGGCAGTAACGGAGCCTCAGGCCAACGTGGCCCCCGAGGCGGGAACCGCCAATACATCCCTGATGCCAAGAGGGCCCTCAGGTACAAATCAGGCAAAACCGACCCCACAAAATGGCGTCTGTCCATTAAGTACCTCCTCCCAAAATGCACAGTGGGTTGACCACACCCCCTGAGCCACTTCTGAAAAAGGAATACCCAATACATTCAACCTGTTGCATTTCCAACCGTGGTGACAGTGGAAAAACGTGCAACCCAGCTGAACTGCAACAGAACTACAATTTGAATACGATCTTTCTGAGCCAAACTATTGCTCAGACAACTATAATTTTAACATATAGCACCCACTCATTGGGAGCAGGGTGCTACAAGTACAATTAGGGGAGACCTCCCTAATGGAGATGCAGTCAGCAATAGAAACTCAACAGATTCTAAGCTGCCAACGCTATCCAAGACGGAAAAACATTTTAGCTTTAGATTTACATTAAATGTGAACTGCAGCCAGTAGAAATACAATCTAATTATCAGGGAATGTCCCTATCAGGTTCCAAAATACTCTCCTTTTTTTCCCAAATCAGTTTTTACCCCTTTTCTGTGTCCCTTCTGCCCCCTCTTTCATCTATCCTTACAGTTTTTCCATATTTTACCCCATCGTGTTTTCCTACTATTAGTAGTTTGCTGAACGCTTACGCCACTGCTCCTTATGTGGTGATTGTGACCCACGGCACAGCTTTGATTATTCACAGATGGTATGGGGGCATTTGCAAGTTTTGAATAAACAGCCCTGATCACTGGCCTCAGTGAATTTCATGAGAAAGGTAGGTGCCCACCTGCTTCATTCTTTCTCTTGCAGCCTAGCACAATAAAATGTAAAGAAGAAGCTGATATCATAAAACTACAAACATCAGTTTACTCTAATGCCGCGTACACACGATCATTTTTTGTGATGAAAAAAAACGACGTTTTCTGTGAAGTAAAAAACAAAGTTTTTGAAACGTCACTTTTCAAAGACGATGTTGCATACACACCATCGTTTTTTTCACAAAAAGCGAGGTTACGTTCACCACTATTTTCCATTGAAGCTCGCTTCATAACTAGTTTCTGGGCATGCGCGGGTTGAAAAACGTTGTTTTAAACGACGTTTTTGCTACACACGGTGACTTTTTGTGAAACAAAAAACGACGTTTTAAAAAACGACACAAAAAATTCAAGCATGTTGGACGTTTTGCCCACACACGATCAATTTAAATGACGTTTTAAAAAACAACGTTTTTTTTCATCGCAATAAACGACCGTGTGTACGCGGCATAAGCCCTGGTTTACACCGCTGTGACTTCTCATGCGAAAGTCACGTGTAAAGTCAACACACATTCCATCCAAATCAGAGCAAAAAAAATAAATTGTCCTTGCACTACATCTTTCTTGCGACAGTGCCATAGACTGCAATGTTAAAATCACAAAAAATGCAAGGAAGTGGTTTCTTTGCCTTATCTTTGTAAATCTGCGACTCAAGAGAGGTTTGTGAGTTCAATAATATGTGTCACGCTCTGTATTGCTATGATTTGCCAAAGTCACAAAACATCGAAGCCGCATGAAAGTTACATTGAAGTTGCAATGCAAAGTCACAATGGAAGTCACATGACTTTGGGGTGTCAGAAGTTTGCATCGATCCCTAAAGTGAGGCATTATTTTTATATTGTGTCTTGGGAAGGGGCCATGGGCCAGTTGTCAGGATGCTGGAGTACATAATATTTGTTTCCTGTAATCTTGTAAGGCGTGCATACTCATTTATTCTATTTTATCCATGTATAATGGTGTTACTAAACTTGAACATTTACTATGCTTCAGAGAAAGACCTTGTCATGAGCATGATCCAGACAGCAACTGCCAATGTGGACATGGAATCCCAAGCCATGGGGGAGAGGCTTAATTCCCAGAATGCCTTAGGACTGCTGTCAAGAGATGAACATATTCAAAGAACTTTAAACAGGTTCATGTCATGTCTTATATTGGGAATATTTGGAGGTGTTTTTTTTTTTTTTTTCATAAATTTAACATTTTAATGCTATCCCTACTAGAGAAGAATGGTGGCTGCCATTGCTGACTTCGGAAAATACTAGTTCCCTAACGATTATCCTATAACTCTTCTGTACAGATGAACAGATATCAGCCTTCACTAACTAGATCAGCCAGCATGTACGAAATCAGTGGTCTCCAAACTGTGGCTCGTGGGCCGGATGTGGCCCTTTGCTTGCCTTTAACCAGCCCTTAGAGCACTAGTCCCCCAACTCACACCAGTAATCAAGCACAATTATTTTCACTAACATCAGGGTCGTCTTTAATTTTGATTGGGCCCTGGGCAAAAATTTTCTTGAGGCCCCACCTACATTTTGGGACATAAAAAAAATAGCAGGTAGACTCAAAATCCGTTTACTGCAGCAGATCACGCAGCAATTGCAATTGTTTGCCAGAGGTTACAGCCTGTCCTTACTGCTCACTGGCTGGTATCTAGAGGTTACAACACATCATTTCTGCTTGCCGATTGGTTGCTAGAGGTTACAGTACATTATAAGCGCTCACTGATTGGTTGCTAGGGGTTACAGCACATCATTACCACTTACTGTCTGGTTGCTAAAGATTAAAGCAGATCACTACGGTTCACTGATTGGTTGTACATCATTACACCACTGAGCAGTGAAGCAATCCCAAATAATTGAGCAAGTAAAGCGGCACATTAATACACATACTACAGGAGAGTACCAGAGACTGCGGACAAACTACAGGAGATTACTAGACTGTGGACATAATGCAGGAGATTACCAGACTGCAGACATAATGCAGGAGATTACCAGACTGCGGACATACTGCAGGAGATTACCAGACTGCGGACATTCTGAAGGAGATTACCAGACTGTGGACATACCGCATGAGATTACCAGACGGCGGACATACTGAATGAAGGAGATTACCAGACTGCGGACATACTGAATGAAGGAGATTACCAGACTGCGGACATACTGCAGGAGATTACCAGACTGCAGACATATTGCAGGGGATTACCAGACTGTGGACATACTGCAGGAGATTACTAGACTACTCCCGGCCCCGCCCCCAGACCTCCAGTATTCCCCAGGAGCTCCACTGACACTTTGTTGGGGCGCCCCGCACTACCCATGAATTGGGGCCCCAATGACGGCTTTGCAGAGTGCACAGAGAACACGGGAGGCTGTATTCCAGTGCTAGCCAGCAGAGAGGGGCAGGGCGGGAGCTCCACTGATGCTCTGACCCTGCCCCAGGTAGCCTGTATGCTCGGAACAGAGCGGCTGTAGTGATCGGAGTGGGAGCGTCAGTGGACCCGCCCCCGGACCTCTGTATTCCCCAGCCAGTAAAGAGGGGGCAGGGCTGGGAGCTCCACCGACGCTCCCACTCTGATCACTGGCTCTCACTACAGCCACTCTGTTCCAAGCATACAGGCTGCATTGAGGGGGGGGTCAGAGTGTCAGTGGAGCTCCTGGCCCCATCCCCTCTCTGCTGGCTAGCTCTGGAATACAGCCTCCTGTGTCCTCTGATCTACTCTACAAAGCCGTCATCGGATCCCCAATTCACGGGTAGCGCGGGGCTCCCAACAAAGATTGGGCCCAGGGCAGGTGTCCCGTTTGCCCTGCCCTAAAGACGGCCCTGACTAACATCAACAGTGGGGTATAATTCCTCCCATGGATACCAACAATGGGCCACCATTTCTCCCACTGACACCAGTAATGGGGAATTTATTCTCCCACTAACACCAACACAATGATGGAGCACTATTCATTCCATTGAAACCAATGATGGGACATTATTGCTCTTCTTACTGATCACAGGCACTAAGTAATTTTTTTACTCCCAATGTTGCCAAGATTGGGGCATTGTTTACTCTCACTGATGTTGGAACATTTTCTACTCATACTAGCCACAGTCCAGCCCCCCTAAAGTCTGAAGAATAGTAAACG
The DNA here is from genome assembly GCA_029574335.1 of Rana kukunoris. Classification (NCBI taxonomy): domain Eukaryota; kingdom Metazoa; phylum Chordata; class Amphibia; order Anura; family Ranidae; genus Rana; species Rana kukunoris. The sequence continues at coordinate 123,100,205 of CM056056.1, forward strand.
GGCCCTTTGTGTAGAAAGTTTGGAGAGCCCTGTACTAGATAATACTGTACATTTCCACATTGAATTAAAAAAATATAAATTTTTTTCTTTGTCAAGGGCAACGGATTGCTAAGCATAGTAAATAATTCCATGCATTGATCCCTCACTGGCCAGGTGAGCAAACAGTCCCTGGCTAGTGATGTTCTGCAGTGTTTCCTTCATCAACAGATAATGAGATCAATGAGGGACCAACACTTAGGCTGCGTACACACGATCAAATCTATCTGCTGGAAACAGTCGGCCCGACCGTCCCAGCAGACAGATTCGACCGTGTGTACGGGCGAGCCGACGGATTTGGCCACCCGACAGATTTCAAAGCATGCTTTGAAATCTGTCGGCTGGGAACCCGTCCGCCCGACATGTCTGCTGGTTAATACGCTAACCAGCAGACATGTCTTCTTGCACACGCGCCGAATGGTTTCGACGCATGCGCGGAAGTGTTTTACTTCCTGGTGCGGTGACGTGGCGCCGTCAACGTCACCGCCATGTCATCGCGCCGTCTGTACACGATCAAACCAATATGTCCCCAGCAGACAGATTTGTTCAAATCGGTCGCCCCGACCGACTTGAACAAATTTGTCTGCTCGTGTGTACGCGGCCTTAGTTGTGTATGAGTTGTCTCCAGTTACTTAATCACTGCTAGTGTACCATGACTCTTAGGCCTTGTACACACGATCAGACCGGACTGATGAGACTGGTCTGACGGACCGTTTTCATCAGACAACTCTGAACTTGTCTGATGTGTGTACACACCATCGGACCAAAATCCGATCAGACCAGAACGCGGTGACGTAGAACACAACGACGTGATGAAAAAACGAAGTTCAATGCTTCCAAGCATGCGTCGACTTGATTCTGAGCATGCGCAGGTTTTTGGTCCGATGCTTTTGTGTACTAACGATCGAATCTGTCTGACGGACAGGTGTCCATCAGACAGGTTTTAAAGCATGTTTTAAAACTTTGGTCCGACGGACAACGGTCCGATAGGCCATACACACCATCGAACTGGTCAGATGAAACTGGTCTGCAGACCAGTTTCATCAGACCGGTCTGATCGTGTGTACAGGGCCTTATGTAGTGTGTTCATTGACCTAAAATTTTTTATTTTTTTATGTACAGTATCATCATTCTAACACACATTAATAAGATTATTGACATTCACGTGTATATCCAGCAACCTACAGACATTTTGACATGCCTAGTTCCTGATTTCTTTGTCTTTCAGTCAACAGTTGTGCTTTTTATAGTTATTTTGAAATGTAATTTTTCTTTTGCTTATAGTAGGTCCCAGAAACAGAAACCAGAACCTATTCCTGAGGAAGACAAACCAGGTAATACTATGTACATAGCTGTGTTTCAATTTATCACATGACAACAATATACAAATATATACATAACCTTTGGTTGCTAGAGGGCTCTTATGTCTATCACCTTAGCTGAGCAAGAGATTAACATTGGTTATTATTGGTCATTAAAAACGATTGTGTGTGGGCTCCAGAGCATTTTTCATGATGTAAAAAATGGTCATTAAAAATTTAGAACATGTTCTAATTTTTCACAACGTTTTTAATGTTGTCGTTTTTAACGTCGTAAACGTTGTTTTTTCTAGACCATTAAGAACTAAATTTTTTACAGCCCGGAAAACGGTCATGTGTACGCGACATAAAATATGCACAGTGCATATCCCTCTATAGTGTGTACTTGTCTCAATACAGATCACTAAGTGTTTTCCTGTCTGCTATCTTGTTCCTCTGCTATAAGCATGAGTTAGGCTGCATTCACACCTAGGCGACACGATACGCCGCGTACGCGGCTTATCTTGCCGCCTGTAGATTAAACTTTTTTTTTTTCTTTCTTTAACATTGCGGTCTATGAGCGAACGCCAATGTCGCCTGAAAAAAAGGGTCTGGGACTTTTTTTCAGGCGACAGGCGTGGAGATGTGAACAGTCTCCATAGACCGCAATGTTATTTCACATCTCGAGCGACAAGCGCGACGGGCGTCCGGCGTTTTGTCGCTCAGATGTGAATGGAGCCTAACTTCTAACCAGTTTTCCCGACACCAAGATAAAAATGGTTTCCCTTCCCTCCAATCAGCTCTCCTCGATGATGTAACTTCAGCTCTCCACCCCTGCTTTTCAGAGCTGAGAGATCTTGTGTAAATTCTGCACTTTTAATAGATATACTGGAAAGACGATGTAGGTAAACAAATTTGCCTAATCTCTGTGTATCACCTGAGGCCAGTCACTTCACTGGGTATATGTAAGGGTTTAGAACCACTTTAACTGAGTAGTGGGTGGAGTTGAGGAGTAGCAAGTAGAGCTGCAGTGAGTGCAGACCAGAGTAGTAATGGTGGTCTGTTTCCCTGAGAAGGATGTTCATCACCCAAACAATGTAGATGTAGAGACATGGTGTAACACTTTTCTGCAAGGGATTTATCATTAAACAGAACTAAACCCTTCCCTTGATCTCTATCTTGAAACCTCACCCTGTGCGCCCGCAGAAGCTGCCAGAGAGAAAGGAGGGAAGCTGGCAGCACTGCAAGGGAAAGGGGCACACAGGGAGGCCCAGATAGCAGATGGAAGGGGCACATGTGCTAGAATCAATCCCCCTGCAATGCAACCAGAGGGGAAGAGGAGAAACTGGCAGCGCTGCAGGGGGAGGCAGAAGAGGATCAGTTTTTGCAATAAGATAGTACAGCCAGACCTCCTGCTCAATAGGTGCCCGGGCCCCCCTTTTAAACTGATGGGGCCTTAGCCCAGTACAGGTGGGCCGGCTGTACTGCCTTATTAGCGGCCCTGGCTGTATCTCTACTCCTGGTGCCAGAGGCTAGGCCCTTGTAAAAGCTACTCAGATAGCAACTGGGCAAAATGAGAAACAATGAACTGTGGTGAGAACTAATGTGCTTTGGACTCTTAAGATGTTCTGTAAAAAGCCTTACTGATGTAGCGCTACCCCCTCGGTGGCTGCTGGTAAGATGTGGGATCGGCGTAAGTTAAGTTACCTTTGACGAGTCTAGGGAAATTGATTGCAGCAACTGTGAGAGCAGTAATAGAATGTCCAAGCCAAAGGTTGACGTTTTCTAAATGCTTTATTCCTCGGTCAAACACGACCAACATCAACAGGAGGTAGACAGGACAGGTTGATGAAGTAAAGGAACCTTGCAGTATCAGGCTTGGATAAACATGAAAGCAAGCCTGCTTTCAGTAGAAATAATCACTGTTCGTCGCCACTCTAGCCAGAGTGGGAGAAGTGCCCCCGGACAGACTTCTTCCACAAGTCTGACAGCCGAAGTGTCACTTTAGATTGCTGGGAGGTAACAGGCCCCTGCCACGGACCTGGCTCTAACGATGCCTCTGCTACAGGCCTAGTACTTTGTAGTTTCTGATTAGGTGAGCAGATCCTCCCAGTAAATTGAGCTAGGGTCACAGATTGACAGTTGAAATATACCTGTCACTGCTCGGTCACCAGATCCTTGATGGTTCAATCAAATCTCTCAGACAACCTGCCTCCGGGTTCTCCTCGAGCCGATTCCCCATCGTACAGCCCTCAGCTTAGAATCTCTTTAGTATAGCTGGGGACCCAGTAAGTCACTGGGGCCCCTTTCAGCATCCGCTTGGAACTTCGCGTAGAATGTGGCCCCGGCCTGGAAGGCCATATCGCCGGGGCCCGTTGGATGCGCACACCCTAAAGATGGGTGCCGCACATGGAACCGCGAAGAACCAAAGAAAATGGCGTCTACCACAGATATACCCTCCCCCAGCATGCCCTACGAGGGAAAAACTCTTCCAATTGGCTGCTGGGGAAAAGTGGCTCTGTTAGAACCCTTCTGGCGCCATCTGTTGTCCGGGGGTGAGACTGACACCCCCCGGAGCGCAGACTGACCCAGAGGACAATTCTAAAATGATAGCAGCCCAAATCTAACAAAATTAAGAGTGAGAGCAACATAACTCTCTCACTCCCCCACTAACTTTAGTGTAGTGCCCATACTGAAAGTAAGGGGGCGCTACACTGATATAAAATATGGAATTGAGTGTAAAAATTTAAGAAAAAGTTCTGTTCTGTATATGAGAAAACTAGAATGGTCTCTCATCCTTACTGAGAGATTACCAATACAGTCAATACCGTAGGAATGTAAACTTTACATCTGGTTCTGGTCATGAATGGTTAGTGACCTAGTGAAGGAGAGTACACGTGCATGATAGTGGTAGGAAAGGTTCCCCAGGGTGCACAGGCTTAGTAGCCTGGGCCCCAATGTTTTTATGCACTCAAGGGTTTGGCAGGATTATCTGCAGACTAGTCAAGGAATCATAAGTGTATAATTCCCAACATGGCCCTAAAGCCTGGTACATACAATGAGAATATTAGACAAATGATCTTCTATTTTTTTTATTTGCCTACCAGTCTCATATCAAAAACAAATATGTTACAAAAATTTGCGTAAGACAGAATACAACTCGCCATGTTAATGTATTGTAATATATTCTTTTTTTTACGAGCATGCACATCCTTGGTCACTCAATTTCTTTATGGGCGAATATTGTACTGATTAAATAAATAAAAATTGTGGTTATCGTATGAGAAAAATTTTCATGCTTGTCACTTCAGATATTTTTGCATTAATTGTCATGAAAAAGGCTCCAGAAAACTGTGTACTAAAGGTCAGATTATCAGACAAATGCTCCAAAAGCTGTATATTTCATCTGATTTTCTCATCGTGTGTACTGGGTATTAGGTCTCATGAAGTGTGGAACCTTAAATAGATGCATAGTTATTCTACGGAAAATGTTACTAAAGGCCTCGGTGCAGGAACTGTAATTATTTTTGTTTCTTCCTCCTATAAGTCTGTGCTTTATCCTGTTCCTTGCTTCTCTCTCCTTTTAAATGAAATGGGTGGAGTTGAATTTTTGTAAACATTGTGTGAATGTTGTGCAGCTCCTGGTTACTTCAAAGTACCAGTGCTATTTACGCTATCAGTGCTGATTTAAAGACATCAATGTAAGTGAATGGAGCCGTCTTAAAGCGGATGGTTCACCATAAATAAATATTAAAAGCCAGCAGCAACAAATACTGCAGCTGCTGACTTTTAATATTAGGACACTTACCTGTCCTGGAGTCCAGCAGCGTCCGCAGCAGAGGATGAGCGATCGCTCGTCACCCTGCTGCTCCCCCCTCCATCCACGGCGAGGGAACCAGGAAGTGAAGCGCTCCGGCTTCACTGCCCGATTCCCTACGGCGCATGCGCGAGTCGCGCTGCGCCCGCGATTGGCTCCCGCTGTGTGCTGGGAGCTGAGAGTTCCCAGCACGCAACGGGAAAAGCCCGTCTTTTGCCCGAGACTGCGGGCCGGAAGTGGGTGCGGATACCTGTCTTTAGACAGGTATCTGCACCCCCCTCCCCCCTGAAAGGTGTCAAATGTGACACCGGAGGGGGGGAGGGTTCCTGTACTACTTCAATTCGACTTCTAGGCGATTTGTACCAATTGATTTCAATGGAAGTCGCCTCCAAGTTGAATCCCCGTTCATAGTGAGGCAACTTTACAGGAAGTCGTCCCAGTGTGAACCGGCTCTAAGACAAACCCCTCCCTCCCACAGAGCTGGTATTTGGTATGAATCATGAGGGGGAACTCCACGCCAAATTTTAAATAAAAAAACGTCATGGGTTCCCCCTCCAAGAGCATACCAGGCATTCCTTGACACTTTTTCCCCCCAGGTGATTGGGTAGGGGTACGATGTACCCCATACTCATTCAAATAGGGTGGGGGGGGGGGTCGGGATCTGGGGCCCCCTTATTAAAGGGGGCTCCCGGATTCCGATAAGCCCCCCGTTCGCAGACCCCGACAACCAACGGCCAGGGTTGTCAGGAAGAGGCCCTTGTCCCCATCAACATGGGGATAAGGTGCTTTGGGGTGGGGGGGCTGCAGGGTGCCCCCCTGCCATAAAGCACCTACCCCCCATGTTGAAGGCATGCAGCCTGGTACGGTTCAGGAGGGGGGGCGCTCGCTCTTCCCCACCCCCTTTCCTGACTGGCCGGGCTATGTGCTCGGATAAGGGTCTGGTATGGATTTTGGGGGGGCCCCCACACCGTTTTTTGGCGTATGGGTGTTCCTCTTGAAATCCATACCAGACCTAAGGGCCTGGTATGCTCTTGGAGGGAGAACCCATGCTGGTTTTTATTTAAAATTTGGCATGGAGTTCCCCCTCCTGGAGGTGACTTCAAGTTGAGTTGTAAGTTGCCCCAAGTCGCGATTTGATTCACACTCAAGTCATGTCTAAGTTACCTTGCAAAGTCGCGCTAAAAGTCATGTTGCCCCTGTGTGAACCAGCTCTTAGGGAGACGTTGCTGTATTCCCTGGAGCGTGGAATTTCTGGAAAGATGAAAGGTGCTGTTAAAATATTTATTATAACCTACATCATTCAGAAGTAAAAAAAAAAGTTGTAATAGTGCACCAGGCATACTCAGGTATAAAACCATACCAACAACTTATACCTCTAAATCTGCTTTTCTTAACAGTTTTACCGCAGAAGTACCCTTGAAAAAAATGTTAATTAATTGAGGGTCAGTAAGAACATTGTCCATTACATTTGTAGTCAGAATGCCATCCTTGCAGACAACTAAAAAGGTCATTCGTATCATTCTGGTGGCTCTTCTAAGTGGCTATGGAACTATGCAATGCAGGCACCATCAGTTAGGTGAACCATTGGACACAACTGAAGGAACCCCTTACAACCTCTACAGAACCCTGGTTGAAAATGGTTGCTCTAAAATATAAGGCCCCTTCCACACAAGGCGGACTCCTTTGATCTTCACTGAGCTGGTGAATGACAAGCTCCTATCTGCTCACTGAGCGGGGAGGGGCTTGTCAGGCGCCGCTGTCTCCTATAGAGAGATCGGACGAAAACGGACAGCATGTCCTTTTTCATCAGATCTCACCCGATCCGATCCACCATGGACGGATGGGGACGTATCCCCATACGTCTGTTTTTAGCGGATCAGATCAGGTCGGATGTCAGCAGACATGTCTCCACTGACATCCGAAGCTCCATAGAGATGCATGGAGCGGCCGTTCAGGTCTGCTGTCAAAACTGACAGGCGGACCTGAACGATCCGTCCGTGTGAAAGGGGCCTAAATCAAGAGATGTTGTCATGTAAATTCTGACATTCTAAAAAGTTTGTTTTTGTAATGGTATCAGCAGCTTTGCACACTGCTCTCACATAATGAAAGATGGCTGGAGACCTGAGCAGTGCTCTGTGGGAGGTGGGATGAAGGGGTTTCAGAGTAAACTAGCAATTGGTGAACTCTAAATCTGAGTTTCATTCAAATAAATCATAATTGTATATTAGTTTACAGAAAATTATATATACTAAGTTTACTTTTAACCTTTTCACAGAACGTATTGGTACTGCGGAAGTCTTGCAGATACATTCAGAAGACAATGAAAGCCAGAGCAAGCCTGTGTCTGATAAATAACCACGGCATACAAGACCTTCTCTTAATAAGCTGAATTCTTCATGGAATGGCCATTTTTCATCCATAGTTTTATGCCATGTGCCTTACTATGATGCATGTAACTTAAAACTCCTCAATGCTTTCAATAAACTAAATATTTCATTGTAATTTTATGTAGATGATATTTTTGAAAATGTGAAAATATATATATTTCTGCAAACATTGTGTATTGATTTTTTTTTTTTACTAACAGCTCAACTCAGGCAGGTTACAAAACACACTTATTAGTAAGTGAGGAAAGGTGTATTCCTCTCATAGTATTTTAATGCTGTCGGTAAATATTTACTTTAAGCAGATTTGGTCAGATAGTGCAAGTGAGGACTGTGGAGGCAACTACATACAGTACAGAGGATGTTTTTTTTTTCTTTTGTTTGCCACGTTCCAGCTTCTGTCCTCATCTGACACTTGCCAGACCTGTAATACAGGTTACAACTAGACATTCTGTCTGACTGTCCGAAAAGCTAGAGTAAGCCAATTAGTGTCTATTTTACTTTCCATACTGACAACAAGTCTAAACAGTAAGTGGGTAAGGGGGTAACAATCTCTATCACAGTGTCCCCTGCAAGTTCACCTTCCCCTACTTCCATAAAAAAGCCCCCTACAGTGTAATGTCCAGCCCTCCACAATGCTTCCCAGCCTCCCATCTACTCACAATGCTCTCTTCCAGCACCATCAGCCCAATTCCCCCATGTATCCACCTGAAAATCCTGTAAGTCCCCACAGTACCCCCCATAGCCTTATTCAGAACCTTTGACTTACCATAGTGCCCAATACTTGCCCCAGGGCTCCCCCTTACCCAATGGAGACCCACAGCCCCCCACAGTACCAGTACCCCTTAGCCTGCCACAGCCCCAGCACCCTGAAGCCAAAATGGTGCCTCCAAATCCACAGAAAACCCCCCCAGGTACCCACAAAGTCCCCCTACAGAGCCTCCAGCCCCCTATTTTCTAATGTTTTTCCTCCCATTGACACCAATGTCAGGGCATTTCTTCCTCCTGGTGACCACTAATGCTGGTTCATTTGTTTGATGTGGGGCATTTGTTGCTCCTACTGACCACTGACACTGGAGCATTTTTACACACACTGACCAGTGATGTGGGGCATTGTTTAATTCTACTAACCACTGATGTGGGGCATATTTTAATCCTACTGACCACTGATGTGGGGCATTAAAATAATGTTGATAAATGTTTCATTTAAATGTGTTGCACATGTGCAAATATATAAGCGGTCCATATAGTGAACTTGGTGTTAAGTTATTCACTTTTCGGTCAACACTGAGGACAAGGGGGCACTCTTTATGTCTAGAGGAAAAGAGATTTCACCTCCAAATACGGAAAGGTTTCTTCACAGTAAGAGCTGTGAAAATGTGGAATAGACTCCCTCCAGAGGTGGTTCTGGCCAGCTTAGTAGATTGCATTAAGAAAGGCCTGGATACGTTCCTAAATGTACAGAATATAACTGGGTATTGACTAGGGGTGCAATGGATCAAAAAACTCACGGTTCGGATCGTTCCTCGGATCGGATCATTTTTCGGATCAGCAAAAAAAAATACCGCCTGACTGTGCCCCCAATTGCCGCCTCACTTTGCCCCAAATTGCCGCCTCACTTTGCCCCAAATTGCCGCCTCACTTTGCCCTAAATTGCAGCCTCGCCAGGGCGGAGGAAGTAAGAGGGCAGCCAGCCCAAGGCCAGGTTCTGCAATACACCCCCTCCCCACCAACCGAAAAACACCTCCCCATTATCAGATTTTTTTGGAGCTTGTCGTTTTCCTTTTTTTCTTTTTGTATAATTTTCTTATTTTTAATATTATTTTTCTTCTTCTTTACTTTTTTTTACTTATTTTGTTAATTGAATTATTATTTCTTATTTTTTTTACATTTAACGTTATTGCTAACACACAAGAGAAAACAATTCCCTGTGTCATAGCAATTGGAGGCGACAGGTTCTCTTTGTTGACCCTGTCACCTCCAAAAACAGTCCTCACAGTTGAGATGGGATAGAGCACAGCTCACCCCTCTCACTGTGTGCTATTTGCGGCAGGGACAGGAGACTTTGCAGCTGGGGGGAGGAGGGGGGGGGGACAGAGCCAGCCGGGAGAGGTATGTGGGGGGGCTGTCAGACGGATGGCAGGCAGCACATTCTCTGCTAGTAACCAACTCATTGCCGTATGTTAAAACGTCTCCACGCTGCTCGCACACAGCCCCACCTCCTCCTAACCCCACGCTGTGATAGACAGAACACATCAGCGCATTGGACATGCGTTCTGTCTATCAGAGCGTGGTTAGGAGCAGGCGGGGCTGTGTGGGAACAGAGCGGAGACAGTTTCAATGTGTTTTTTACCGCTTTGCAGTCCCGCGGCTCACCGCAGATCACGTGTGTGCCGATCCGAAGTCATTGATCCGTGCGGATCACGGATCAATGACGATCCGTTGCACCACTAGTACTGACATTTATAGGTAAAGTTGATCCGGGGAATATCCGATTGCCTCATGGGGGATCAGGAAGGAATTTTTTTCCCTGCTGTAGCTGTTTTTTTTGCCTTCCTCTGGATCAACTGTGGGTTTAGAATTGGGTATATGTGATTGTACGATATTAATATTATTTTATTTCTTATGGTTGAACTTGATGTACTTGTGTCTTTTTTAAACCTGACTGTCATCTGACAGAACGGGGATCCGCCTTGTTTTCACTGGCAGATCCCCGTTGTGCCTCAAGCTTCTGTGGCTCCTGGCAGCGATGCGCGCCGATATCTCCTGTGCAAACACGGATGTACACCGATGGCTGTTTGCGCAGGAGTGCCGACCTGCCGCAGTATAATGATGAAGGCTGGTAGGCAAGCAGTTAAAGGAGAATTACACACACTAAAAAAAAATTGTTAACCCAACAAGTGCTTTTTTTTACCACTACTATTTCTTTATATTGGCTTTTACATTTTTTTAAATGCAGCCATTTAAAATTTCTGATGAAAAAGTTAGCGCTGGGAAACACTTTTTGAAAGATAAATAGTGCATTTTATATACAACTATATAGATCAGACCAAAATGAGGGACAAATAAGGAGGAAAGAGGGACAGAGGGACTTTGTTCCAAATCAGAGACAGTTGGGAGCTACAATATGTAGTAGTCATATAAAATGCAATACACACAGAACAATATGCATAGATAATGGATATATAGTGGTATAACTGGATATAAAGGGGGCTTTGTAGGGGTCTATCATGTAAAGAGGGATTGTGATGGGGACTTTCATGTAAAGGGGGACTCTGATGGAAACCCAGATGTAAGGGGGGACTGTGATGAGGAATCTCATGTAATGCCTTGTACACATGACCAGTTTTCCAGTCGGGAAAACTGCCATGACAGCTTATGGCAGGGAAAACTGTCCGTGTGTATGCTCCATGACAGGAAAACCACCGGGAATCGCAGGAGGAAAAATTAGAAAAATTAGTACAGGTTCTCTTTTTTCCTGCTGCGATTCCCGGCGGTCTTTTCCCCAGCAGTTTCCCTATGGGGAACAGTGCGGTGGAGCATACACATGGCCGGGATTCCCGACCAAAGCTCTCACTGCAGTTTTCCCAATAGGAATGCCGATCGTGTGTACGGGGCATAAGGGAATTCTGATGGAGACCCAGATGTAAGGGGGAACTGTGATGGAGACCCAGATGTATGGGGGGGCTGTGATGGGAAATCTCCTGTAAGGGGGGATGCTGATGGGGACCCAGATGTAAGGGGGGGACTGTAATGGGGAATCTCATGTAAGGGTGAACTCTGATGGAGAATCTCATGTAAGGGGGGGATGTTGTGATGGGCAATCTAATGTAAAGGGGGACTCTGATGGAGACCCAGAAGTAAGGGGGGACTATGGTGGGGAATCTCATGTAAGGGGGGACTGTGATGGGGAATCTCATGTAAGAGGGGACTCTGATGGAGACCCAGAAGTAAGGGGGACTGTGATTGAAAATCTAATGTAAGGGGGGACTGTGATCGGGAATCTCATGTAAGGATTTCAACCCATTCTAAATACATGGGCTAAAATCGAAACTGCACAGAACTACATGTGAATCGCACAGTGCATCCCTATGTGATTCCTGTGCGGGCATGTAACGAACTGGCCCTTTTGGCATAGATATATTTTAAAGCTTAACTCTAGGATTGACTCTGAAGGGGACCCAGATGTAAGTGGGAGTTTGATGGAGAATCTCATGTATGGGGGAAATGCTGATGAAGGAAAGAGGGACAGAGGGACTTTGTTCCAAATCAGGAACAGTTGGGAGCTATGTAGTAGTAATATAAAATGCAATACACACTGAACAATATGCATATACAGTGGATATATAGTGGTATAACTGGATATAAAGGGGGCTTTGAAGGGGTCTATCATGTAAAGACGGATTGTGATGGGGACTTTCATGTAAGCAGGGTCTCTGATAGAGACCCAGATGTAAGGGGGACTGTGATGGGGAATCTCATGTAAGGGGGAATTCTGATGGAGCCCCAAATGTAGGGGGGGACTGTGATGGGGATTCTTATTTACGGGGGGGGGGATTGTGATAGAAACCCAGATGTAAGGGGGGACTGTAAAGGGAAATCTTATATAAGGGGGGACTCTGATGGAGACCCAGAAGTAAGGGGGGCTGTGAAGGGAAATCTCATGTAAAGGGGGACTGTGATGGGGAATCTCATGTAAGGGAGGACTTTGATGGAGACCCAGATGTAAGTGTAGCGCTCACCCCCGAAGGAGCCACTGGTTATAAGTGGGATCGGTGTATTGAGTTACCTTGCAGGTGTCTAGGGTGATACTTGTGAGTTGAGATAGAAAGGAAATGTCCAGTCTTTAGTTGGGTTTTCTTCAATGCTTTATTCCAAGGCCCAACATGGCCAAAATCAACATGGTACAGGACAGGAAAAGGTTGATGAGCAGAGAGAGAGCATAAGTATCAGGCCTTGGATATGAAGAAGAGAGAGAGCAATCCTGCTCTCAGCAATGATGAGCTCAGTTTGTCGCCACTCCAGTCAGAGCTCCCGGACAGACCCCTGCCACAGGTCTGGCAGCCGAAACGTCACTTGCAAACGCTGGGAGGACCAGGCCTCTGCCACAGGCCTGGCTCGGGCCTCTGCCACAGGCCTAGTACTTGAATGAATGTGATTTAGAATGAGCGAGTCCTCCCAATGAGTTTAGTCAGGGCACCGGTTGACAGATGAAGTGTACCTGCCAATCTTCCGGTCACCGGATCCCCGGTGGTTTATTTAAGCCCTATTGGACCACCTGCCGCCGATCCCCCACCGTACAGCTCCCAGCTTGGGATACTTTTAGGAAAGGTTTGGGACCCAGCAGCTATTGAGATCCCTCTCTATGTCAGGATGAAGCTCCGCATGGTGGGCAACTTCGGCCAGGTAGGCCACGGCTGCGGGGTCCATGGATGCGCGCACCCTGAAGGTGGATGCCGCACCTGGAACTTGGACCCCGCAGAAAAGAAAGAGAAGAACGACCCCGAGGCCAAGGCGGCTGCCCCAGATATAGCCTCAATCCAGCATGCCCTAGCGAGGGAACCAACCCCTCTGATTGGCTGCTGAGGAAAACGAGTCTGCCAGAACCCCTATAGCGCCAGCTGTCGCCCAGGGGTGGGAACACACCCCTGGAGCACAAACCGACCCACAGGACAGTTCTGAAAATGACAGCAGCCCGAAATTTGACAAATTGTGAATGGGAGCTGCGTAACTTTCCCATTCCCCACTAACTTTAGTGTAATGCCCCTACAGAAAGTAAGGGGACGCTACATAAGGGGGGACTGTGATGGGGAATCTCATGTAAGGGGGGACTCTGATGGAGACCCAGAAGTAAAGGGGGACTGTGAAGGGAAATCTTATGTAAGGGGGCACTGTGATGGGGAATCTCATGTAAGGGGGGACTGTGATGGGGAATCTCATGTAAGGGGGACTCTGATGGAGACCCAGAAGTAAAGGGGAACTGTGAAGGGTAATCTCATGTAAGGGGGGACTGTGATCGAGAATCTCATGTAAGGATTTCAGCCCATTCTAAATACATGAGCTAAAATCGAAACTGCACAGAACTACTTGTGAATTGCACAGTGCATCCCTATGTGATTCTTGTGCGGGCATGTTATGAACTAGCCCTTTGGGCTTTGGGCTTAGATATATTTTAAAGCTAAACTCTAGGATTGACTCTGAAGGGGACCCAGATGTAAGGGGGGACTGTGATGGGGAATCTCATGTAAGGGGGAGCTCTGATGGAGACCCAGATGTAAGGGGGGACTTTGATGGAGAATCTCATGTAAGGGGGGAACGCTGATGGGAACCCAGATGTAAGGGGGGAAGGGGATAAGGAATCTCATGTATGGGGGGAACGCTGATGGAGAGAGACCCAGATGTAAGGGGGGACTGATGTGGAATCTCATGTAAGGGGGGACTTTGCTTTGTACTGAAAAGTTGTTAGATCCCTGCACTGCATACTTGTTGGTAGCTCTCATGGTGATTGTACAATCAGATTGTATTGTACGTGGTGAACTTAAGAGTTACTAAAAAAAGAGGACAGATGGGACCCACGCTGTACACAACTAGCTATGAATAAGCACTGTATGATAGTGTGAAACGCGTCAGCTTTTCATCTGATTTTTTGCTGTGACATGTTTGTTTTGTGACCAGTTTTATTAAAAAGGAACAACATTGTTTTTGGAGTGCGGCCATCCTAGTTTTTCTCTACAAATCTTGCACGCTGTACACAAGTAGAAGTCCTGGGAGGAGTTTAGAAGCACTTTCACTTATCAAATCTAAATATTCCAGCTAAACATCTCCATGGATCTGATCAATGATTAAAAGGGGCAGGAAAAACAGCAGCTAGAAAATTCCCAAGTGTCCTTTCTCCTATCCAGGACAGACCTCGGTGCCTGTGACCATTGATCCTGAGAACTATACCCTTCTCTGAGATGCAGCTGTCTGAATGAGATTTCTCTTTACATATATAAGAAGAGTGTTTATGAGCCGACAAATCTTCTAACATTTCTGACTTGTGTAATCTGGCACCAGGAAGAATGCCACCTATACTCCTCGTCCTCCTCTGCTTTGTTAGGCTGGGTAAGTCACAAACTTTTTGGATAGAGAAGAAAATATTTTTTTTGCTGTCTGCCCCAACTGGGAGAATCTACCCCCCTGTGTCCCAGTGACCATTGTCACCACAACAGACATAGAGGGGAAATTTCCTTTAGGGATACCTGTTTCAGTGACAGCTAAGAAGAAATTTCCTGTTACTTTGGTATATGTCTGTAGGACAGGAGATGGAGGCATAGCACCTCATTGGGACAAATACCGGAAAAAAATTTAACCATATTCCTTATTTTGTAAAGCGCTGCACAAACTGTTGGCGCTATATAAATCCTGTATAATATTTCCTACACAACACAAAAGGTTTTGGGCCAGTTCACACCATGCCACGCGCTAGGCTTTCCTGTGTGATTCACTACGCATTCAAAACACAGTCCATTTGCGATCTGCAGCAGGTGTCAATTATAAGTTAACAACACCCCAAATGCAGGTTGCAAACGCAGTGCTTTTGCCCGCACCGGATTGCATGGTAGAAAAGTGCATTTCTAAAAGTAGTGCATGCAGTACTTTTGGTGCGTTTCGGTGTCATTTCAGCCCATTCTAAAGGAATGGGCTAAAATCGCACCACACCGAACTGCATGTGAATCACACAGTGCTTTCCTGTGCAGGCATGTTGTGAACTGACCCTTTGGGCTTAGATATATTTTAAAGTGGAACTGTAAGTTTGACCTTTATAACATAAAGACGTTGGTCCAGCTTTGAGGTCAATGCATATCTTATAACATTAGTGGGACTCCTGGGGAAGCTGGATATCACTCTAGTAGTAGTCAGCACTAATACAGTGATAGCAGCAATCTTCTGGGTTCTATACCAGGCCCCTTTGCACACTCACCACAAGGGGACGCTCACTACTGCCAATCTCAGGCCACCTTGTATTTTTCCACTGAAAACAAGGCATTCTTTAATTGTCCTCTGATATCACCACCCCATCTCTCCACCTCAACCAGTCAGAGAATACCTTGTGGTCAGTATGCAGAGGGGAAGCTCCTTGGCACAATACCTGTAAAAGCTCCAACTACTGCTCTGATGTAAGAAGCATAGATCCCAACTGTCAGTTAGAGGAACTGTCCCTCATTTGGAACTAAATCGCTCTGTGTCCCTCTTTTTGGTCTGATGTATAGACCTCTTATACTGCTGAAACCATATATCTAACCACTAAAGTATTCAATCTGTTTATTTGAAATGGTATAAAGGAAAAGTAGTGGTAACAAAATAAATAAATAAAAATCACTTGTGGGCTAATCAATAATTTTGTGCAGATCAGTTTTTCATGTTCCACGTAACTTAGTGCATTGCAGGGGTGTGACCTTAGCCTACATTCTTTATATTAAAGCGGATGGTTCACCAAAAAGCAAATATTAAAAGCCAGCAGCAACAAATACTGCAGCTGCTGACTTTTAATATTAGGACACTTACCTGTCCTGGAGTCCAGCGGCGTCCGCAGCAGAGGATGAGCGATCGCTCGTCACCCTGCTGCTCCCCCCTCCATCCACGGCGAGGGAACCAGGAAGTGAAGCGCTCCGGCTTCACTGCCCGGTTCCCTACGGCGCATGCGCGAGTCGCGCTGCGCCCGCGATTGGCTCCCGCTGTGTGCTGGGAGCTGAGAGTTCCCAGCACGCAACGGGAAAAGCCCGTCTTTTGCCCGAGACTGCGGGCCGGAAGTGGGTGCGGATACCTGTCTTTAGACAGGTATCTGCACCCCCCTCCCCCCTGCAAGGTGTCAAATGTGACACCGGAGGGGGGGAGGGTTCCGATCAGCGGATCTTCACTTTAGGGTGGAGATCCGCTTTAAGGTGTCCCTCTTTCTAATTTCAGAAAGTTGGTAGTATGAGTATGCAATAGTATGCATAGCATGTAAAAGCATGCAAAGTCCATGACATCACTGCACATGTGCAAAAATATGTCAGAATGTGATGCGCTACATTTCTTTTGCTTCTTTGTGAGTACATTATGTTTACAATAAATCTGGATTTATGTTACGGGGTTACACTATGCATAGCCTTTTCTTTGACGAGATACATTTTTGGCCAGATTCAGGTAGAGTTACTCTGGAGTATCAGTGATACTCCAGCCTAACTCTCACTTTGAGCCGGCGTTCCTGTTTTCAGTAAGCAGAAAACAAGAAACGCCGGGTTGGAGTTCCTATACGAGCGGCGTAATTGTATTTCGCCGTCGTATCGAAACTGCAATTTTAAAAATGGCACTCGGGGCGTTTCCGCTGATTAACACTGAGAATATGTTAATCAGCGAGAATCGGCAATTCACGATCGTATTTGGGCCTGACGCAGTGACTTTCCGACGTTTCCGTAAGAGATACGCGGCGTAAAGAAAAACCAGCCCCCTAGTGGAGTATCCTATGTTAAGTATGGCCGTCGTCATCGCGTGGAATTTAAAAATTTTCTAGTCGTTTGCGTAAAACGTCCGTGAATGGGGATTGACGTCATTGACGTTCACTGACAGAATTTGGAGCATGCCACTGACAGTCGACGCATGCGCAGTACGTTCGCCGCGGGATTGCGCCTATTTTAAATACTACACGCCCCCTACCCGCCCAATTTGAATTCCGCCGGCTCATTTTCGCTACGCCGCCGCAACTTTAGGAGCAAGTGCTTTGTGAATACAGTACTTGCTCCTAAAGTTTCGGCGGAGTAACGCAAATGAGAAAAGTTACTCCAAAATAAAGATTCGCTCTCCTACATGAATCTGGCCCTATATATAATAAGAGCATTCCGGGAAGCAGCTGTTGAAGTGATTTCCATGCCGGCCACTGTCTACATCTAAAGAGGGCATGTGACCTCCATAATAAGGAGTCTCTGGATTCGGTAAGAGGCCATTTGGAAGTCAAGTGGTTAATAAAGTTTTCCTCCCTCAAGTCATCAATGCTAGAAATTTTTTCCTCTTTTGACAGTAATATAAGCAGTGGCGGTTTGTCCATAGAGGGCGCTGGAGTGCCGCCCCCTATGGCTCTCGTCCGTCACTGATTCTAATAACATATATTCATGCATTGCATGAATGTATGTTATTGTTGCCAGCTGCCGCTGGTCTATTCAGAGATGGCCGGAACTTAAGCGCCGGCCACTTGAATAACGGCAGCTGGTTGGCTGTGCGGAAGTGCCTATCAGAGCCAGCGGCTCTGATAGGCTTTGCGAGAACAGCCCTTGTCTCCCGGATGTCTTATCCTCGGAACATACGGGGGGGTGCGTTCCTTGGATAAGACTGACGGCCGTCTCAACCAATCATGTTCCTTGATTCTGGTTATAGGTAACATGATTGGCTGAAGCATCACCAAGTCAGGAGAAGACATCGAGGGACGTGGAAGTAGTAAGGTAAGTGCATTTTACAGGGCACAGCGGCGGCAAAGGGCACAGTGGCATCAATGGGCACAGTAGTGACAAAGGGCACAGTGGCGACAAAGGGCACAGTGGCATCAATGGGAACAGTGGCGACAATGGGCACAGTGGTGACAATGGGCACAGTAGCAACAATTAAAGGGCACAGTGACATGCACAGTGGCAACAATGGGCACAGTGGCGACAATTGAGGGGCACAGTGGCTGCGTTTGATGGCATGGCACAGTGACTGCGTTTGATGGCATGGCACAGTGGCTGCGTTTGATGGCATGGCACAGTGGTGCGAATTGATGGCATAGTGACTGCATTTGATGGCATGGCACAGTGGTGATAATTGATGGCACAGTGGCTGCGTTTGATGGTGTGGCACAGTGGCTGCGTTTGATGGCATGGCACAGTGGTGACAAATGATGGCACAGTGGCTGCATTTGATGGGCAGAGTGAGCCTGCAATTTCTTTTTTTCCGTTTGCGTCCCCCCAAAAATTTTGAGCACCAGCCACCACTGAATATAAGGATCATTACGGCACATGCTACTAATTGGATATGCTTTCTAACAGAATGCAGGGCAATCAATCTCCACCTAAAGGAACTCTGAAGAGGACTAAGTGTCTTTCAAGGGCCCTCACCTTCTCTGTACATGTGGGCACACTGGATTCTCCCCAGTTAGTACCATTATGTATTCTACCCGTCTTAGACTTCTGCATCCCAACTGTGTCCTAATCTTCATTCTCTGGGTCCCCTGTGCGCCTTTGTGTTCCTAGTACATGCTGTTACCCCAGTGTTCCTGTAAGCCTAGCATCCATGCTGCTGTAAAATATTCCTGGACTCCTGCGGGTCCCTTTTTGTTGCTACCACCGATGAAGTTGATAAACTCCTCTCCATGGCTCACTTCACTACTTGTCCCTCTGACCCTGTCCTCTCTCAATTGCTGCGACCACCTTCCCGCTCTATCCTCAACTCAGTAAGCCACATCTTCAACCTCTCCCTCTCCTCCAGCTCCTTTCCTTCCTCTCTCAAACATGCACTGGTTACCCCCATACTTTACAAAAAAAACACTCACTAGACCCCACCTGTTTCAATAACTTAAGACCCAGCTCCCTCCTCCCGTTTGCCTCCAAGCTCATCAAACACCTTGTCCGTGACCGAATGAGTCCCTACCTCACAGACAACAACCCCTACAGTCTGGCTTCCGCCCACAACATTCTACTGAAACTGCCCTACTAAAACTCACCAATGACCTACTAACTGCTAAAACCAATGGCCATTACTCCATACTCATACTCTTAGACTTCTCTGCTGCCTTTGACACAGTTGACCACCTGCTCCTCCTCAGCAAACTACAGTCCCTTGCCCTCCGTGATTCTGCTTTATCTTGGTTCTCCTACCTAACTAAGCACACTTTCAGCGTCACTTACAACTCCATCTCCTCCGCTTCTCCTACTCTTTCTGTTGAGGTACCCCAAGGCTCTGTCCTTGGGCCCCTCCTATTCTCACTCTATACCTCTTCCCTGGGCCATTTGATAACCTCCCATGGCTTCCAATACCACCTCTATGCCAAAGACACCCAGATCTATCTCTCAACTCCTCAACTGACCCCTCGATCTCACGGATCTCAAACTTATCGAATGACATATCGGTATGGATGTCACACCACTTCCTTAATCTTTCTAAAACTGAGCTTGTTATATTTCCTCCTTCACGATCCCCCCCCCCCCATGACTTTACCATTAATATCAACAACACAACCATTGATCCCTCCACACATGCCAGGGTGCTGGGTGTAATCCTTGACTCTGACCTCTCCTTCAGCCCCCACATCCAAATACTGGCTAGATCATGCCACCTTAACCTCCACAACATCTCCAGAATTCCTGACCAATGACACCACAAAGCAACTTATTCACTCCTTGATTATTTTAAGCCTGGTCGGAAAGCTACCCAGCTGTGCACACTTAGGCTGCGTACACACGATCGGTCAAAACCGATGAAAACAGACTGAAGTTCAGTTTCATCGGTCCAAACCAATCGTGTGTAGGCCCCATCGGTCAGTTGTCCTTCGTCCAAAAACAGAGAACTTGCTTTAAAATTGAACCGATGGACGCCTGATCGATGGGTCAAAATCGGTAGTTAGTATGCAAAGGCATCAGTCAAAAGGCCGTGCATGCTCAGAATCAAGTCGACGCATGCTTAGAAGCATTGAACTTCGTTTTTTTCAGCACGTCTTGTGTTTTACTTCACCGTGTTCTGACACGATCATTTTTTTAACCAATGGTGTGTAGGCACATCAGACCGCCAGTCGGCTTCGTCGGTTAACCGATGAAAACGGTCCTTTAGACCATTCTCGTCAGATGGACTGATCGTGTGTACGCGGCCTCACAGCTCAGGAGTAGAATTCAGCCAGAATGACCATGTCTGTGTAGAGAGAACTTAATGCAGCCTGACAGTCTGGTCCCAATCAGGAGTTGGGCCAGAAGAGATGAGGCCTTACGCTTACCCTTCTTGTCATGAACCTTTCCCTAGTGCTGTTACTGTCCTTCAGATGGTGTACCTGTCCCTACCTTGTCCACTCACCAAAGCATGCCAAAGCAAGGGAGCCAGGGCCTTAAATAGGTTCTGTCTGACCCAAGATGACTGCTTGAGTTACATGGGGCAGCAACATCCAATAGGATAGCTTCACCAGTGACTCAGAAAACCATAGAGAAAATTTGTTCCATCTGACTCCCTCTCCAGCAACAGTGCCACTGAGGCCGAGCGCCACCTACTGTGGAGAAAATAGACTGCACCTGCCTACATGTGTGTTTTTCCTAGAAAATTAGAACATTATATATTTTTTTTTCTAACACCCTAGAGCAGGCATGTCCAAAGTCCGGCCCGCAGGTCATTTGCGGCCCTCATTCCAGTTTAATGCGGCCCCACTGGTAATTTGGATATATATCTCTTTTGTGGCCCCCAATGAATCCCTGAGCTCTGCCGGGATTCGTTGGGGGGGGGGCGCCACAAAATCTATATACCGTATTTTATCGTTCTGGCAACTTTGGAGGGGACAGGGAGGGGGCCAGACGAGTCCTGGCAGATTACGTACAGGCGAATCTCCTGTTTACTTGGCTGCATCTGTAATAGGAAGTCCCGTCTTTTGGGCTGGCATTGTTCTGTCTATCATAGGAGGTGGGATTTTGTATTAAAGAGGCGGCCGAGCAAACAGGAGATTTTCCTGTAGGTAATCTGTTTGTGCTCGTCCTGTCCCCCTCCCTGTCCCCTCCGAGGCTGCAGATGAGCATGGATCAGGCTGCACTGATGGTAATGGTGAGGCTGCATTCATGGCACTTGTGAGGCTGTATTCAGAGGCTGTATTCATGTCAATGGTGAGGCTGCATTCATGGCACTGGTGAGGCTGCATTCATGGGCACTGATTAGGCTGCATTGATGAGCAGTGACCCTTCTCTCTTAAAGGTGCATGTTATACGCCTGTGCATGTTATATGCCAATAAATACGGTATATCCAAATAACCCACCTCATCCTTAGACTCTTCACCACACAAAGGCAAGAGAATTATTGTTGGGCAGCATATTTGTTCATTTGCATTTCATTTTAATGGTTCAAAGAATGTCAGGCAAAATAGTCGGCCCTCACACATGTTTACTTCATAAAATCTGGCTCTCTTTGAAAAAAATTTGGACACCCCTGCCCTAGAGAATAAAATGGTAGTTATTGCAATACTATCTGTCACACCGTATTTGAGCAGTGGTCTTACAAGGGCACTTGTTTTAAAAAAATACACTTTTTTGAATTAGAAAATATGACAACAGTAAAGTTAGCCCAATTTTTTTATATTGTGAAAGATAATGTTACGCCGAATAAATTGATATACAACATGTGACGCTTTAAAATTGCGCCCGCTCGTGGAATGGTGACAAACTTTTATCCTTTAAAAATTCTACAGGTTGCATGTTTTGAGTTACAGAGGGTGTCTAGGGCTAGAATTATTGCTCTCGCTCTACCGATCGTGTCGGTTTGAATACCGTTTTCATTAGCGGACGCTACTTACGTATGTGTTCGCTTCTGCAAGCGAGCTCGGCGGGACGGTGTGCCTTTAACAAAATAATTATTATTTATTTGACCTTTTATTTTATTATTTTTCACTGTTCTTTTAAAAACCTGGTGTCACTTTTATTCCTATTTCAAGAGATATAAACATCCCTTGTAATAGAAAAAAACATGACAGGTCCTCTTAAATATGAGATCTGGGGTCCAGAAGACCTCAGATCTCATATTTACACTAAAATGCAATAAAAAAAAATAAAAAATAAATGTCCATTTAAGATCTATGGGTGGAAGTGACGTTTTGACATTGCTTCTGCCCTGCAATGACTTGCAGACGGGTGGGGGCAATCTTCGCCTCACAGGTCTCCATGTCAGGCTAGGGACAGGTCCAGATCGACTCCGCCGCTATCGATGACCACGGTAAACGGTGAAGGGCACCGGAGCACGGGGAGAGGAGGGGCCCTCTCCCGCCCATGATAAAAGTGATCTTGTGGCGAATCCTCCGCAAAGACCACTTTTATCTGAAAGAGAACCGCCGGCTCTTGAAGAGGATACTGGGGTTATGGTAGCTAGCTACTCCCATAACAATGGTATTCCTCTTCAAAGACAGGACGTTAATAGTCATCCTGCGGGAAGCAATCGATTAAAGACAGGGATCTACTGTACTTTTTCTAATGGTGACTTCATCCCAAACTTCAGGTCAGATGTATTGTGTGGAGGGTGCAGACATGTTGAGAAGACTAATGGGAAACCCATGGCATTCATGTACGCATTGCCCTCAGGAATTAATGTTGGGCGCTGTGGTTTATTACTCTGCTGAGTTCTATTGGTATATGCAGTGAGTTTTCGGCAACACCTATTTTCAGGAATGAAACACACGAAATGCAAAATTACAACCAAAATATCTGAGGAGCACCTTGAGCATTCATGAAGAATTGCTACTACTTCCATCAAACCAGATACTGATGCATTTGTTTATCAAAAACAGTGTAAAATATCACACTAGGTTTATGTTCCCATCTTTTACTTTTATAAGAAATATTACAAAAAAATTATGTTTTATTGCTATTTTATTGCTATTTAGATAGATCTATATCAGTGATTGTTAACATGTTATCAGCCTGAATTTTTCTGCTCATCAGATATCCTTATTGTTCGTGTATTTTATGTGTGGCCCAAGACCATTCCTCTTCTTCCAATGTGGCCCAGAAAGGTCAGAATGTTGGACGCTCCTGATTTAAAGTATAGTCCTTCAAGCGTCTTCTATGGATCATGATACCGATACACATATACAAATATGTATATAAAGTTTTATTATGTATATATGTGAAGAAATATGACTCAAATTATCTGTGAACTATATGCTTTGTTGTGTTATACGTATTGGTCTGTTTCTGTACAGGGCCAATATTTTGTATAACACTGTACTACTTAACCACTTCAGCCCTGGACCATTTGGCTGGCCAAAGACCAGAGCACTTTTTGCGATTCGGTACTGTGCCCTGTGACGTGGTTCCCAAACAAAATGCCCTTTTTTCCCACAAATAGAGCTTTCTTTTGGTGGAATTTGATCACCTCTGCGTTTTTTTTAATTTTGCTATAATAAATATCCCCCAAAATATACAAAAAACTTTTTTTTTTTTCCCTCAGTTTAAGCTGATACTTATTCTTCCACATATTTTTGGTAGATAAATTAGCAATAAGCGTTTATTGATTGGTTTGCGTAAACGTTATAGCGTCTACAAAATAGGGGCTAGTTTTATGGCATTTTTATTAATGTTTTTTTTTTTTTTACTAGTATGGTGGCTATCAGTGATTTTTATCGTGACTGCAAACTTTTGGCGCTATTTTGGGACCATTCACATTTATAAAAGTGATTAGTGCTATAAAGGGGGGGTTCCCCTAAAAATAAATTTATAACATTGCATTTATCATATTAATGACATCTAGAATCGGCTGTTTATTTAAAAAAAAATCTGTCCGTACGTACTGTTTCCTACAGGTAGTCTCACCGCCGCTTCCGGGTATGATGGTCATCCAATCGACGCATACAGCGCGTCACGAGAAATGCCAAAAGAACCTGAACGTCGGTGCGGCTCTATACAGCGCCTGCGCACAGACGTTTAGCTTCTTTCGGCATCTCGTTATGCGCTGTATGCATCGATCGGATGCCTGTCAATCAAGTAGGCACGCCCATCCCCGACCATCATACCCGGAAGCCGCTGTGAGACTACCTGTAGGAAACGGTACGGACGGACGAATTAAAAAAAAAAAAAAAAACAGCCGATTCTAGATGTCATTAATATGATAAATGCAATGTTAAAAGTTTCTTTTTAGGGGAACCTCCACGTTAAGTGTGTCCTAGGGAGTGATTCTAACTGTTAGGGCGAGTGGCTACGAGTGACACGTCACTGATCGCTGCTTCCGATGAGAAGGAGCAGACAATCAGTGACCTGTTTCTAAGAAGAACGGGGGGATGTGTTTACACTGACATCTCCCCGTTCTTCAGCTCCGTGACCCGATTGTGAGACACCGGCGAACATCGAGTTCACGGGTCCTGCGTGCATGACCACGGAGTTCGTGGCAGGGTCACACACAGCGGCATATTTAAAGGGACGTACATTTGCCTGTCCGTGTCATTCTGTCAACGTATACATTTGTGCAGCGGTCGCCAAGAGGTTGAAAAACTTGTAATTAACTACAAGAACACGCATGACAACATTTTAAGGCGCTGCCAGATAGAACAATGAAAAGTGCATCTTAGGTGACTGTTTAAAATGGCCAAAATTTTAAAGGTAAACTGTGCCAAGGGTAATATGGGTTCTGTCATTCCCTTTAAAGTGGTTGTATACCCAAAAAAGTTACTTTACATTTAAATACGTCTCCTAATCTCCTTAATCACATGCTATGTGTCATTTTTGCCTACCTGCATTGTTTCCCTATAAATCGCTGTATTCCCGAGTGATGACGTAGACATGCGCAGGCGCCGTATCGTTGTTAAATCCGACAAGCCGAGACCCGGCCGGATACAGTCTCTGTTTATGTTGGGGCTGCGTCATTTGATGTTGACGTCAGCCCCGACATCCCGCGATGGTTAGGCAGCTACTTTCACCCCCAAGAGGGTCATGGTTACCATGTGACTCCAACGTCACACGGCTAAAGGAGACAGACGGCGCGATTATCAAATTAGGAGAACTAAAGGGAAGTGCCAGATAAACACGCGCGGGATTACACAGCGCAGAAGAAACTGTGGGCGGAAGCAGAAAGGGAACTAAACAAGGAAGACCACAAATAACATGGTGCGGCTATAACAGCAGAAATGATTTTACACGATCAACTCTAAAACAGTGAGTAAACGAATGTAGTTCAAACCATAGCGCTCGATCGTTTAAGTACTGTATGCAGGGCCGGACTTACCATTGGGCTTGACTGGGCTCAAGCCCATGGGCCCCTCCCAATAGGGGGCCCCTCTTTTTTTTTAGGGGTCTGGAGGTCCCCCAGGGCCCCGGACAGCAACCCCTACTTTTTTAATTTATTTTTTATAAAAAAAATAATGTGGCAACCCACCTTTTTTTTATAAATGTTAATTTTTTTATTTTTGTTTATATTTTTTTATTTTTTATTAAAAGGCCCAGAGTTCCCCAGGGCCCCCGGATGGCAACCTCCCTTTTTTATGTATTTTTTATAAATGTTTATTTTTTTTTATTTTTTTTAGGGGTCTGGAGGTCCCCAGGGGCCCGGGGGCCTCCAGGGCCCCGGAGAGCAACCCCAACATTTTTTATTTATTTTCTTCTAAAAAAAATATATATATATATATAATTATTATTAAAGGGCCCAGAGGTCTCCAGGGCCCCGGATGGCAACCCCCCCTTTTTTTAATAAAAAAAAATTAAATTTTCTTTATATTTTTTATAAATGTTTATTTTTTTTATTTTTTTTATTAAAGGGCCCAGAGGTTTCTTTTTATTTAAGGGCCCAGAAATCCCCAGGGCCCCGGATGGCTACCCCTTTTATATATATATATATATATATATATATATATATTTTTCTTTATTTCTTCTTTTTTGTAAAGGCCCCCCCTGCTTCTCAATTTGCGGCAGACCCCCCCCCCCCGCTTCTCAATTTCAGGTGACAGCACCCCCCCCTGGTTCTCTGCACCAGGGGGCCCATTCCTTAAGCTGTTTAAGGGGCCCCAAAATTCCTGATGGAGGCCCTGGCATACCTCCCAACACGCAGGGATTCTGCAGGACTTTCCGCTTCTTCCCACAGTTCCGTTTTCCGTGAAAGGGTTAAAGTGGTTGTAAACCCCACAATGTAGAGTATAAGATTTCCTAACATCTGTGCCCAGTCTTGCCACACAGAGTTAATCCAGTGCTGAGTAATCCTCTTTTAAAGTTCAGTGCAAATTAACAGAATTTCAGATAAAAACTTGCCAAATTATAAAGTCCGTTTCTCTGTTATTGCTTTCAGTAACAGGTTATTTACATATCTAGCTTGGACATGTTTATCATAACAAGAGGTGATCCAAAGGTCATTGTATATTACCAGGATGTGTTATGATGTTATATCACCTCATGTTATTGTAAACAAAACATAACATATGATAAACATGTCCTAGCTATATATGTAAATAACCTCTCACTCAAAGCAAAAAGAGAGAAAACTGACTTTTGCTTTAGGCTGCATTCACACCTAGGCGACAAAAACGCCCGACGCCCGATACGCTGGAGGGGCGAATTTCCATTGCTGTCTATGAGATGGTTCACATGTCACGCCGAACGCCGAAACGCTGTACGCCTTCCTCCTGAAAAAAAAGTCCCGGACCCTTTTTTTCAGGCGGCATTGGCGTTCGGCCATAGACAGCAATGGAAAGAATTTGTTTTAAAAAAAAAAAAAAGTTAATCGAATCGCGGCAAAGTAAGCCGCATACCCGGCGTTACTTGTCGCGTAGGTGCGAATGCAGCCTAAGGCAGGGTCTTATCTGGGAGGCTGTTCATTTTCACTGAACATAAAAGAGGATTTCTCAGATCTGGATTAAGACTGTGTCAAGACTGGGCACAGATTATCGGAAATCTTATACTCTACATTGTGACATTAAAAAAAAAAAAAAAAGGACTGTGGCTGCTGAAGGGAAGAAAGCTGACAGCCGGGCTAATGACAGGTGAGAGGCACTCTCCCCTCCGCTGAACAACTGCAAAACCTCCCCCAGGAGGAACCGGAGCGGTGTGTGGAGGACTGTGGCTGCTGAAGGGAAGAAAGCTGACAGCCGGGCTAATGACAGGTGAGAGGAACTCTCCCCTCCGCTGAACAACTGCAAAACCTCCCCCAGGAGAAACAGTAGCGGTGTGTGGAGGACTGTGGCTGCTGAAGTGAAGAAAGCCGACAGCCGGGCTAATAACAGGTGAGAGGCACTCCCCCCTCCGCTGAACAACTGCAAAACCTCCCCCAGGAAGAACCTCAACAACTTTAATGCCCCCCCCCCCCCCCCGCTCAACAACTTCAATTCGCTCCCCCCCCCCGCTGAACAGCTTTAATGTGCACCCCCCCCCCCCCCGCTCAACAACTTCAATTCGCACCCCCCCGCTCAACAACTTAAATTCGCCCCCCCTGCTCAACAACTTAAATGCGCACCCCCCCGCTCAACAACTATGATCCCCACCCTCGCTCCAGGGGGCCCCTTCAACACTCAAGCCCAGGGGCCCCCACCACCCTAAGTCCTGCCCTGACTGTATGATATTCAAAACCATATGCATGGTTAAATTAGGACCGGAGGGTATACAACCGCTTTAAGATCTATTGGCTTCAGTACTTTTCGAGCCACGGTCCTGGAACAAATATGCAGATCCAGAGTTCTGACTTTACATTCCACATACTTGGTCTATATATGGGATTCAGAATGCTGAAGACAGAAATAGTCAGTAAAGAAACTTTTCCAGATGGAGGTAAATCATGGTAACTTACACTTCTTCCCTTGCATTTTAGAAATGCGACGCACCAAAAAGCACAGTTAAAAACACACCACAATCCTCTTTAAAGAAAATTTCTGGAGCTTCTTTGGGGTAATTGTTCCCCCTTCAAGTGCATATGTTTTGCATCCCCAAATATAAGAAGTCAATGCATTTTTTGATCCCTGGCTACACCATCTGCTTCTGTCCCTCCACCCATCATCATCAGCTTCCGTCACTGTTCCATTTCAGCTCAGACCCCTAACACAGATTCCAACTGTTCCCCTAGTACTTGTACGGACTGTCCTTCTTTGGAGACAGATGCCTCTGTCCCTCTTTCCTTCTGAGCTGCCTCTCCCATTGGAGTGCAATACTACACCATACCTGCCAACTTTTTGAGATGGGAGTGAGGGACACCTATTAGCAAAAATATGTAGGCATAGGACACACACCCTTCCACGCCCCCTTAAAGGACTTATACAACAAAATATATTAATATATTAGTTAAACCCATATTAGTTTTTTTTATTTATTTTTTACCACTAGTATTCCTTTCTACTGGCTACTGAAATTTACAAATGCAGCTATTTAGATTTTGCATGAAAGGTTAACTCTGGGAAACGCTTTTTGAAAGATAAATAGTTTTATAAACAACTATATAGATATGACCAAAATGAGGTACAAATGAGGTGGAAAGAGGGACAGAGGGACTTTCTTCTAAATCAGGGACAGTCCCTCCAAAATCAGGGACAGTTGGACGATATGACTACACTAAACCTTTAATCCAGCCTCCAAATGATTGCAATAGTTATTTTTGATGCAGTAAGAGGCTGTGAATCTTGTGTTGTGAAACACTGAGGCCTCGTACACACGATCGGACATATCCGATGAAAACGGTCCGCGGACCATTTCCATCGGATATGTCCGATCGGGAGTTTGATCCGATGGAGTGTACACACCATCGGATCAAATTCCCCGCCGCCGGACGGCGCGGTGACGCGGCGGTGACGTTGACGCCGCCACGTCACCGCCACGTCACCGCACCAGGAAGTTAAACACTTCCGCGCATGCGCCGAATCCATTCGGCGGCGGCGCGGCGGCGGTGGGGGACGACATGTCTGCTGGTAAGTGTACTAACCAGCAGACATGTCGGGCGGACAGATTCCACCGGATGGATTTCAAAGCATGCTTTGAAATCTGTCGGGTGGAGAAATCTGTCCGCTAGCCCATACACACGAGCGGAGATGTCTGCTGAAACGGTCCATCGGACCGTTTTCAGCGGACATATCCCCTCGTGTGTACGAGGCCTTAAAGAGAGCAAAGGATTTCAGTAAATTGAGTACCAATTTGCCTGGTAACTGGTACCATCTTGGATGGCTCCCATATGGGCAGTAGGTTGGCAGAGATCTACCGATAAGAGCCAGCAGTCAACCCCCTCCCTCACCTTCTGCCCAGGAGAGAATTGTTTATTGGTTGCTCTCCCAGTGAGTAACTGATACAGATCAGATTGCCTCCATCCTGGTTGACAATTTTTTGGGGATAGGACCACGGATGGATCTATTTTCTGATACCAGCACCAACTTACCAGCCCACTCTTCCTCCAGTCTAGTAGCAGACTTGATAGAGCACATTTTTGGTATTTGGAGGCCTCGTAGAAAAGATTTTGTTGTGTCCCATACTACACCCCAGGGGATAATGATGGCATTAATATCAAGAAAGGTAGAAAAACTAGATTAAATGTGAGAGTGGGAATGGAAGAATGATAGCCAGAAGGGGCTGAATCGCCACACAGTACAGGTCCACGACCCAACAGGGGTCAGCGTAGCAACTAGGGCAGAATTGTCTGATATTTTCCTTGGTTGTATAGTGACGGAGTGGACATATGGGAGAAATCTAGACATACCACTTTTTGTGAGACAAAGGGTACAGCTTCACCGCATTTTGCACTCTCCAGTTTTAGTAAATCTACCGTATTATCATCAGATTTTACACACAGTATAAAAATGAAACACCCTATTGACTAAAACAATATGCTATGTAAGTTGTGCACATACCGTTTAGTCCAATTTTGTCTGTGAAAAATTGAAAAATATATTAAAGACTCAATCAATTTTCTTGTGTGAATCTAAGTAGGAAATTACAGAATTGGCTGCCGGGCCATGTTTTGGGATTCGGCACTACGCCGCTTTAACTGACAATTGTGCAGTCCATGCGAGATTTCACCCAATTCACATCCTTTTTTTTCCCCAGAAATAGAGCTTTCTTTTGGTAGTGTTTGATCACCTCTGCAGTTTTTATTTTTTGCGCTATAAACAAAAAAAAAAAACTTAAATTTTGAAACAAAAGCAATATTTTTTACTTTTTGCTATAATAAAAACCCCCAAAATATATATATAAAAAAACAATTTTTTCCTTAGTTTAGGCCGATATGTATTCTTCTACATATTTTTGGTAAAAAAATCGAAATAAGCATATATTGATTGCTTTGTGCAAAAGTTTTAGCGTAATAGGGGATAGTTTTATGGCATTTTTATTATTATCACTGTCCTGTCACTAGGCAAAACAGGGAAAGGCTTGTTTACATAGGCATATCCCTGTTTTGCCACTCCATGAGACGATCGCGGGATATAGAGTCCGCGGGTCCCGCGGGCACACTCATGGAGCTCACGGCTTTGATGGGGCATTACTCCTCTAAGGCCGCGTACACATGATCAAATCTGCCAGACCGTCCCAGCAGACAGATTCGATCGTGTGTACGGGCGAGCCGACGGATTTGGCCAGCTGACAGATTTGAAAGCATGCTTTCAAATCTGTCGGCTGGGAACCCGTCTGCCCGACATGTCTGCTGGTTAGTATGCTAGTACGCTAGTACGCTAGTACGCTAGTACGCTAGTGTTTTACTTCCTGGTGCGGTGACGTGGCGGCGTCAGCGCGCCGTCTGCCAGCGGGGATTTTGGTTTGATCGTGTGTACACGATCAAACCAGTACAACCCCAGCAGACAGATTTGTTCAAATCGGTCTGTCTGACCGATTTGAACAAATCTGTCTGCTCGTGTGTATGGGGCCTCAGTCATAACAACAATGAGACACTAGAAAAGGGGGGCGAATGGGGGCGAAGGACTAGTGGCTGAGGTTAGACCTAGGGCTGCCCATTCAATGGTTTGGGAGGGACTGATGAGAATTCATAGAATCAGAATTGATATAAAAAGAATTTATTGATATATAAAAATAGCAAAAAACAAACAATTGTACAATTCATGATTGGTCAACGTCGACTAGTTTCGCGGGCTTGCCGCTTCGTCAGGACAGCCAATCTACAGAATAATGCAATAAAAATATGTAATAAATACCAGCGATACAGTATACAAT
Source organism: Rana kukunoris (assembly GCA_029574335.1). Classification (NCBI taxonomy): domain Eukaryota; kingdom Metazoa; phylum Chordata; class Amphibia; order Anura; family Ranidae; genus Rana; species Rana kukunoris. The sequence goes on from CM056056.1 coordinate 123,131,578, forward strand.
TGAAAAAAGACATTGATAAAAAAGCTCACCGATTGAATCAATTGATAATATGCGGAAGCCAGGCGGCCCAAGGGGTGCTCCCCCCACGGCGAACAAGGGGATGGTTGGTCGTGAAAAGATCTGAGTATAAACGTTGTAAAAATTGTAAAATATGTATATCAATATAAAGATCAACATTTATATTGATTACCATGGAGTAGGTGGGGTGGGGGTAGGGAAGGGTGTGTGGATAAGATAGGGGGGGGGAAGAAGGGCCAGAGAAGGGGTGGGAAAGGGGGGGGGAAAGGAGCAGGGATGGAAAGAAAGAAGGGGGAGGGGAAAAAGAAAAGAAAAAACAAAAGAAAAATATAGCTAGGTGGTGGGGTAAGAGGGGATGGGGAGAGGGGGGGGGAGGAGGGGAGGGAAGGGAGGGGGGGAGGTTTGGGGGGAAGGGGGGGGGGGGAAGAGGGGGAGAATGGGAGTCCCCCAAATTCAGTGAAAGAGGGTGAGGGATGTGTGTGGAAACTTACCATGGGAAAAATTAGTGGGAGATACAGCCGGGTCAAGATGGAATAGAAGGGGCCTGGTAGTATCACAACAGATCGGGCCGGAGGCATGGACAAGGCAGAAAGGTGGGGCGATCCCAGGGTCCCAGATTTGGGTGGAGTGTCCAGTGAAATGTCATCAAGGAAGGTATCCATGTGGGTGAAAATTGCATGGTAATGCATGAACTGGAGGATAGCGTGAGCTGCGTCCAGGGAGAGCCCCATAGTGCTGACAGCCATGTCCAGGGACTGTAAAAGCCCTGCCGTCGGACCGTAGGTAGAAAAAACACGCTGCTTATCCAAGGGCCAGTCGGCCATTAAATAAGCACATCCCAACTTGGAGACGCCATGGGCGCCGTCGGACGGCAGCGCCGTGACGTCACCAGGTCAGTCTCTCCGTACAACGCAAGTGCATGGTGTGCGCAGCTATGCGTGTACGCTCAACTCGAGCCAAGGGGCGGGGAGCCCCGAGCCGAGAAAGAGCAAGAGGGGGCGGGGCAATGCTTAACCCCCGCCAGGGGAGACACAGGTCCGCCGTGGGTGGGAGATGTAGGCAGCCGCGACCGCATCAATTAGACTCAAGGGGTGATTCAATACAAGGGGATTGATAAAGTTATTTATGATGATAATAATGAAGAGATTGTGGTGGTAACGCGTGGGGGTGTAAATCCCACAAATTAGACTGCTCATGGTGGTGTCCTAGGATATTGTCATCTTGCTGATTGTAGCAGGACAATGCAGGCAGGGATAAGGAATTCTACACAATTCTACTTCCGTCTTATCGACCGCCAAAGGCACGCCAAAACGCTCCATCAGGTGTTGCACGGTCGCCAACAGCACACCACACACCCTGGACGCGGGTGGGCCAACACAGAAGAAATCGTCAAGATAATGAATCACAGAGTTGACCCCGGCCACGTCCCGCACCACCCATTCCAAAAATGAGCTAAATGTCTCGAACAAAGAACACGAGACAGAGCAGCCCATCGGCAGGCAGCGATCAACGTAGAAATCCCCCAACCACCGACAACCCAACAGATGAAAACTACTCGTATTCTGACTCCGATTGTTGTGATAGCGATATATCCCTTGCTGAGACCTCTATGCCTGGCCTGTATAAGTAGATGTACTCACTGCGGACAATCCTTGTCAGATAGCTGAACTCGTCAATACCGATTCATTCAAAAGAGGTGTTTATTCTTTAACTTCAGGGGCTACAGCAGATAACAGGAACAGCAGATGAATGGTAATAGTATTGTGCGGTCAAAAGATGATGCCTTTACCAAGTACCGTGCAGATACATGTGTGTCCTTGTACATGTGGCTTGCTAGCTGAGGGAATGACACAGGAAGTACTACCCACAGGAAGTAGGGAGGGGAATACATAAACTGGAAAATGTGGTAACTAATGAGGAATTACAGAGAACATGTACATTGCAAGAAAGGCCACTAGATGGCAGCATAGGATAACACATAGATTTAGCTATGAGAAAATAGTTAAGCAAACCACACTATATGAACTCTAATCTATATAACAATGCTAATATTAACTGAGGCTATGCATCTCATATTCTATGCCCATATTGGGGCAGCACACTCCCCGTCTGGCATGGTAATGCCACTATTTACCTAATACAACGGTAGTTATGCAAATAAACAACAGCGCAATTTGCTTGATGTCTTGAAAACCTGAAAGACATAATGGAGAACATGCATATAATGCAACAACAACTATAATATAAGGCTTCAAGTTGTGACAACTAAAGTCCCAGATACTTCCTTCTCGAAGTCGCAGGTAGGATCCAACAGCATACCCAAGTAAGTTCAGTCTCCAAACGGCAAGAGCAAAATGAGTTCCGTGATAGGTCTGATGAAAGTCTTTACAGTCCCTTGTCTTGAAACTTTCACCTCTTCATGGTAGTGCCGTATGAGCAAAGTGGTGATGTGATGGCGAGCAGGTATAATGAGAGGATTCTGTTCTTGCTCACTGAACTTAGCCTTGTTTAAGCGTCCACCAACCCTTAACGTGCCATCATTGTCAATGAATGGGTTCAGGTTAGCAATTGGACTGTTTTTTGGAATGTCCCCCTTGTCACGGATACGTCTGATTTCTGAGCCAAAGACATCCTGTTGTACACTGCGTATTACGATCAGTTCAGCTTCAGCAATGTCTTTTGCAGAAAGAAGCTTTTGGCACATGTGCCAACCTTGACAGTGAGCATCTGTGGGCTTCGTGTGAAAGCAGCGTGCAATATGAACTAACCTTGCGGTGGTGCGTATCAGCCTTGTCCACTTGGAGAAACGTTCAAAGCGTTGACAGCCCAAGGCACGTCTTTGTTCAGTTCTGGTGACAAGGGTTTTAACTTCAGGACGAACCTCTGGATCTTTGTCGGGTTCTAGAAGACTGAAGACATCAGCCGTGGTTTCTTCTGGATCAGCCAGCAAGAATTCAGGACCTTTTAACCAAGAAGAATTTACAAAGGCACTCGCAGACACTGGCCTCGTGCCATGATCTGCAGGATTAATTTCAGATGGAACATAATGCCATTGTTCAGGTTTAGATGATTTTCTTATTCTTTCTACACGGTTGCTGACATAGACATAGAAACGTTTAGTCTGGTTGTATATGTAGCCCAGAACAACCTTGCTGTCTGTGTAGAATTTGATGTCATCTATCTGAATGTCTAGCTCACGCAGTATGAAATCTGCAATTTCTACAGCTAGCACAGTCCCACAAAGTTCAAGCCTAGGAATTGTGTGTTCAGGCTTGGGTGCTAACTTAGCTTTCCCAAACAGAAACCCTACATGGGTTAGATTAGCTGAATCTCTCGCCTTGAGGTAGGCAACGGCCGCTATGGCCTCAGTAGATGCATCTGAGAAGATGTGAAGCTCTTTCCTCTGACTGGTAGCAAGGGAAGTTGGAGTGTAGCAGCGTGGTATACAGATTCCATCTAAGGCATGTAACGATTGTTTCCAGGACTCCCACTTTGAAAGTTTGTCTATTGGTAGTGGAGCATCCCAATCTTTGATAGTCTCTGAGAGCTGCCTAAGTATGGATTTACCTTGTATGGTGATGGGGGCCACAAATCCCACTGGATCGTATAGGCTGTTCACCACTGACAGAACTCCACGCTTGGTAAATGGCTTGTCTGCAGAGCTGGCTTGAAAACCGAAGGTGTCTTTTAATAAGTCCCACCGAAGGCCCAGACTTCTCTGCACAGGTGGCATGTCCATCCCCAGATTTAAGTCTTTAAACCCTGTGGCATGATCGCCAGGTCGAAAGGCTTTCATAACAGCAACACTGTTTGAGGCAATCTTGTGTAGTCTGAGGTTAGCCTCAGAAAGCATACCTTGTGTCCTTTGGAGCAGGTCTATGGCTTCTTCCGCTGTAGGTAAAGATTTAAGTCCATCGTCCACATAGAAGTCTCTCTCGACGAAATGTCGAGCATCTGCACCATACTCCTGTTCTCCATCAAGAGCAGTCCTTCGTAAACCGTATGTTGCAACGGCAGGTGAGGGGCTATTTCCAAAAACATGAACCTTCATGCGGTATTCAATCATCTCATTGTCCATGTTGTTGTCACGGTGCCACAGAAACCTTAGGAAGTTCCTATGGTCTTCTCGTACAATAAAGCAATGAAACATTTGTTCAATGTCAGCAGTTATGGCAACTGGCTCTCTTCTGAACCTCATGAGTACACCTACAAGGTTGTTGGTTAGGTTAGGGCCAGTGAGAAGAATATCGTTCAAGGATACGCCCTGATGCTTGGCACTGGAGTCGAACACTACCCTGATATGTTTTGGCTTACGTGGATGGTACACTCCGAAGAAAGCTAGGTACCAGCACTCATCGTGTATTTGAAGAGGTGGAGCTGGCTCAGCGTGCTCATTGTCAAAGATCCTCTTCATAAAGGTAATGAAATGGTCCTTCATTTCAGGCCTGTTCTTTAGTGTTCGTTGAAGTGAGTTGAATCTGGATAAAGCATGTTCACGATTGTTTGGCAGTTTGACCTTTGCAGCACGAAGAGGCAATGGTGCAACCCAGCTGTTGGACTCATCCTTGAAGAATTCTTTGTCCATTATTTTGATGAACTCTCTGTCTTCAACTGACAAGGCTATTTTGTTGTCGTCACTTGTGGTACAAAACACTGTGGTACCTAGGTTGTCGTCACAAAGGATAGGAGTGACATCAGGTACTTGGATGATGTCAAGAGGCTTCTCCTTTACTTCATAATGGTGAGGGCACTCTTTGAAGTGGGATGCACGTCCATTTCCTAACATGTAAGTTTTGAAGGAGTGGATCTCAGATGACGTACACATTCTATCCAAGCATACATCGCCCACTATTACCCAGCCTAGATCAAGTCTTTGTGCATAAGGGGCATCCTCAGGTCCATGACACTGCTCACGTACCTTATGTACTCTGAGAATGTCTCTTCCTAGCAAAACTAAGATTTCAGCATTAATGTCCATTGCGGGAATCTCATCAACAAGGTGCCTTAAGTGAGGATGGTGATATGCAGCCTCTGGAGTAGGAATCTCTTCTCGTTCGTCTGGTATCTGGTCACACTCAACTAATGTTGGTAGGAGTATGCCCTCTTTCCCTTCGATATGAGACACCATGAACCCATCGACCCTTCTGCCGAAAGTCTCTACGCGACCAGAACAGGTTCTGAGAGTATACGGTGTGGCATGACCCTCAATGCCAAAGATCTCAAAGAATTTAGGCTTGACCAGGGATCTGTTGCTCTGTTCATCTATTATGGCATACATCCTGGCAGCTTTTTCAGGTTGATCCTCTGGGTATACCTTAACAAGGCATATCTTGGCACAGCACTTGTGATCTAAACCTTCTCCACAGACTTCTGTGCATGAAGAAGAAACATTCTCCTTGGCTAGAGCGTGGCTTTGTTGCTCCCCGCCATGATTTGAGAGAGGGGTGGAGGTAGGTAGCTGCTGTGGGCTGTCTGTAATTGGAGTAGGATGCATAGCTGTCACATGTCTTTCGCTACTGCATTCTGTGCACTTGATGACAACTTTACAGTCCTTGGCAAAATGACTATAAGAAGCACAGCACCTGTAGCATACTCCAAGTTTCTGGAGAATCTCCCTGCGCTCTTGTAAAGTCTTTGCTCTCAGCTCCCGGCATTTCTTAAGAGGGTGAGGCTTCTTGTGAATAGGGCACTGACGATTAGGATCTTTATCTCTACCACCCAAATCACTCTGGTATGCATGAGAGGACACAGGTGGTGAGACGTCTGTCCTTTTAACAGATATTGCTCTATGAAAGTCTCTGCGTTTAGCTGCTGTGTTATCATACCTTGGTGATGGTGATGATGATGAGGCAGGTAAGTTGGGTTCACTGAAGCTGAAGCTGGGATCATTTCTCATCCAGGCTTGTTCACTGATGAACCTGCAAAAATATGAGAATGGAGGAAAGGATACGTCATAGTCTCTTTTGTACCTTGAGCCCTGCTGCGCCCATCTCTCTTGCAGGCCGTATGGCAGTTTAGACACCACTGGATTGACACCATGAGCAGTGTCCAGGAAGCTTAGTCCAGGTAGACGTGGGTCTGTCTTTGCCAACTCTAACTCCATGAGGAGGTCACTTAGATCTTGGAGCTTGCGATAGTCTTTGTTCCCTATTTTTGGGAAGTTTTGCAGTCTCTTGAATAGAGCGCTTTCTATGGCTTCTGAGCTACCATAGGCTTGCTCAAGTCTTGCCCATGCAGCAACAAGACCTGCATCTGGGTGGTCAACATGTACTGTCCTCAGTCTTTTAACACGATTTGCAGATTCTGGCCCCAGCGACTTTATGAGATAATCAAGTTCCTGCTTGGCAGTAAGGTTGAAATCAGCAATAGCAGCCTTGAAGGTTGATCTCCAGGCCCTGTAGCTCTCTGGACAGTCATCAAACCTTGAGAGGCTAGTGTTAATGAGCTCACGGTGTGCCATATATCTGGCGAAGTCATTCAAGTCTGATCTCTCACTCTTTGGTGCCAAAGTAACTTGTGGAACCCCTTGGGTGTGAAAGTTCTCTGGTGAAGAAGGGTGAGGTTTACCAGGATAAAATGATGTTGCATGAGCGCTTAACTTTGGTGTAGTCTCTAAGGCTTCTGCTGGCTGTGGCTGTAGCTGCGGCTTGTCGCTGGAAGTCACCTTGTTGTTGGCAGGAGTTGATGTGGTTTGCTGCGTAGATGCACTTGTGTTGTGGACTTGAGGAGGCTCAGGCATTTGGAGCTGAGAGGTCACTGTGTTGAGAGTCAGAACAGTGTTGTTAGTAGGAGGTATAGGAGATGACTCTGTAACTTTGTAAGCATTATGCTTTAGCACATATTCACTGGTGCGTTCAATTGGATCTTCCAGTTCTGCTGGGATAAGACAGTCTGAATTAGTACTTTGACCCATTGCTTGTTCAAGGACTTTCAGCCTTGCTAGGGCACCTGCTTCCTCTTTCTCTATTTGCAGAATCTTTATTTGAGCTTCCATCTCTGCTTGCAGAGCTTTGCTTTGGGCTTCCATCTCTGCTTCTTTCTTAGCAAGGGAGCTTTGCGCTTTTCTGGATTCAGCATCAGCGCGGGCCTCTATTAGCTTGTCGCTTAATGTTGAACTTCTGGAGCGAGAGAATCTAGAAGAACGTGCAATGTGCTTGGTTGATATTGATCTGTGAGATCTGGTCTCTTGCAGTTGAGCGATGCGGAGTTCTGCCTTACACTGAGCATTTTGCACTAAGAGATCCCTTTGTTGGTTCAGTGCATCAGTCTTGGTCAGTTCTGCTGCAAAGTCCTCTATATTACAGTCTTGCAAGAAGGCAGTGTATTTTGCAGACAGCCGCTGGTAATGTTCATACGCAGCAGATAGGCGATCTATAGAGTCTCTTAATTCAGCTGGTTGATCATTAAAGTGTGGCAAAACTGACATGCAGTGTGAAGTTTTGTCCCAGAGGTCTGACAGCTTGCTGGAGAACTCATCTCTAGTGTATTCATAGTTTTCTCTGAGTTTCTGTGTTGGTTTTATTGTACGCTTGGGTCTTACACTCTGTTCAGCAATATCTGCAGAGTCTGCTCCCTGTACGTCTGCGGGTTCAGAGGCATGATGAATCTGCATTGGTTCAGCCATAAAAGAGTGTTCAGAGCCTTGTCTAGACATTTCTCACGGTTTTGTAAAAAATGGTACTGTCTCTTTAAGAAGACAAACAGCAGCTTAGACAGGTGGGGTAACACAGTTCAATTTAACAGCTTTCAACATTCACATGAAGCACAGTAAGCTTGTGCGACAATGTGCTTTTCACAAGATGGCGGCTGGCACTGAGCTTGATTGCAGATTAGGCACACACATATACACAGCAGGCTGTAAGAATTCTATGCATCTTTTGACTATTCTGACTCCGATTGTTGTGATAGCGATATATCCCTTGCTGAGACCTCTATGCCTGGCCTGTATAAGTAGATGTACTCACTGCGGACAATCCTTGTCAGATAGCTGAACTCGTCAATACCGATTCATTCAAAAGAGGTGTTTATTCTTTAACTTCAGGGGTTACAGCAGATAACAGGAACAGCAGATGAATGGTAATAGTATTGTGCGGTCAAAAGATGATGCCTTTCCCAAGTACCGTGCAGATACATGTGTGTCCTTGTACATGTGGCTTGCTAGCTGAGGGAATGACACAGGAAGTACTACCCACAGGAAGTAGGGAGGGGCATACATAAACTGGAAAATGTGGTAACTAATGAGGAATTACAGAGAACATGTACATTGCAAGAAAGGCCACTAGATGGCAGCATAGGATAACACATAGATTTAGCTATGAGAAAATAGTTAAGCAAACCAAACTATATGAACTCTAATCTATATAACAATGCTAATATTAACTGAGGCTATGCATCTCATATTCTATGCCCATATTGGGGCAGCACAACTCGGGTGTACCGGAAGAAGACGAAACGCCGCCTCGATGTCCGTCTTAGCCATCAAAGCCCCCCGACCGTAGCGCCGTACCCAAAACACTGCGGCGTCAAAAGAGGTATAAGACACCGCACATGCCTCGGGGTCAATGGCATCATTGACAGAGCCAAGTTTCGGAAATGAAAGATGATGGATAAGCCGAAACTTATTGGGTTCCTTCTTAGGGACGACGCCCAGCGGCGATACCACCAAATCCTCCAACGGGGGACATGCGCCCCAAAGCCACTTCCCTGGCCAATTTCTCCGAGACCACCTCGGGATGCAACAGGGCGGACCGAAGGTTGTCCGCCATAGGGGGAATCTGCGGGAGCGCACAGGGAATCACAAACCCATCCGTGAAGCCCTCCCGCAACAACCGGGCAGCCGCCCGATCCGGATACCTACTTAGAAAGGTGGACATCCTGTCCACTCTCACCGGAGTCCGGCCTCTTTCCCGCAGCATCGCCGGCCCGGGATTTTCCAGCCTTAAAGCAACGGGAGAAGGGATGCGCCCCTCCGCAGTGGGAGCATTCATGCTTGTACCGGCAGTTCGTTTCGAACTTACAACAACCTTCGTTGAACAGCCAGCACTGGCCCCGCTTCTTTGTGGCCGACAGTCCCGGGGCGGAAGGACTTCCGGCCCCTGCCTGAAAAAACGAAGTCGACGCCTGCGGAGAGAACATGAGCTTCATCCACAAACTGATGTCCTTATGGTCCCACCGCAGTGCCGGCCTTATGGCCTTGCGCTGACGAAACTGTTCGTCATACCGCAGCCACGCCACCATACACCCTCTGCGCCTCACCAATGGAATCCAGATAGCAAAACAGCGAAGAACAGTTCTCCGGTGCCTTTTCACCGATGACACTCGCTAAGATTGCAAACGCCTGCAACCAGTTGCTAAATGTGCGCGGAATCAAGCGATAGCGACGCTTCTCCTCGTCCTCCCTCTTGGATTCCTCTGGTTTAACCCTGTCAAGGTTAAACTTTTCAAGCGGGAGCAACGTGAAGATCTCCACGTATTCCCCCCGCCAAATCTTCTCCCGCACTTCCTGTTTCAAGTGGGCCCCTAGCGGCCCCTCAAAGCAGACGTAGACTTCGCACTTGGCCGAATCCGCCAGGCGAACCAAGTCTGCCCTCTTACCTGCCTCCCTCTCGGGACCTGCCAATGCAGGCACACCCGCTCCCCGGTCCTCCACCCCCGCGGCCCCAACCGCGGCCGCCCCCAGCACTGCAGGCGCAGGTACGCCCCGCGCCAGACCAGGATCAGACACCCAGGCCGCCACTGGCGGAGAGCCTGCCACCGGGCCCACCTCAAAGCGCTGCACTAAAGACTGCAGCCCGACCAGCAGGTCACGCACTACCGTGGCATCCCCCGGACCCACCGAGGAAGAAGATGGGGCCCCCCTCACTCCCCCCTCGGGAACCCCAACCCCCCCAGCCTGACTACTCTCGACACTGGACAGACATACAGAAGGCAGAAGAAAAGAAGAAGCAGACTTAGACAGGGACTTACCGGGCCGAACCGGACGAGATCCCGCCGTCGCCGAGCCGGAATCCCCCGTGGCCCTCTGGATTGATGCAACATCCTCGACCTCGCTGGAAAGCTCCCCATCGGAGCTGGACGATTCCTGGGGACCGCCTGAAAGCCGAGCTGGAGAAGACGCACAGCCCGCCGAAGGCCCCGAAAGCTCCTCATCCAATCTGCGCCGTTGGCCTGCAGGACTGGAAGCCCCGGCCGCGACCGAGTAGCCCCTCTTCACCCCCCCACCTCCTGGAGGGGCCTTGCTTCTGGCCTCAGGAACCTGAACCCTTGGGCCCCGACTGGGCCCAGGTGTGGAGGGGTCGCCGGCCGTCAATGGCTGCATGCCCGGACCCGCTGTTCTACTCCTCCCTCGCTGAGCTGCCACCTCCGTCACCACATGTGGCAGAGATGGCGCCGCTGTCACCCGGGTCTTCCTGCGCTCGGGGACCGGGGCTGGGGAATGGCTGTGACCCCGTCCCGCAGGGCTCCGCCTCCGTCGGGGATTCCTCCCAGCTCCGGCACCCGCTCCGGATGACGTAGGCGGGGTGCACGGAGCCCGAGGGTCCGTATCCGGGCTCCCATTGTGGCGCTGAGCCCTCGGTGCAGGCGGGGGGCTGTAGCGCTCCGGCGGTTGAGACCGCCGAGCACGCCGCCCCCGCACATTGGACGGATCACTGGCGGCCGCACCCTGAAGCGCTGCGAGCTGACTCTGCAGCCAATCTGTCCCCATCAAGGCCGCCATGTCCCGGAGTTGCGCTGCCAGTACCTGTGATTCTGCCATAGCGCAGGAGAGAGAGGGAGCGCGATCAGCACCCGAACGTTTCTCCTCCTCGTGTGCTGACCGGATCCTGCTGCTTGTCCTGTACCTCCCCCACTGCCAGCCTCCCCAGCTATACTGACCAATCCCCTGCACTTTGCTTCCCGCCGCCCTGTTAACCCCTCACTGGCCATGGTGCTGGGCACCTTCTCATGCCGCCCTGCGCCTATCTTTCTGTGCATTTTGCTCCGGGCTTTCTTCTGCCCTACAGCAGCAAAAAGCATCACTTTAATGGCACTCACAAATAGATGGCTGCTTCTAAATATATTGTGCACTGGGCAGTTTACAGTATAAACTGCACCACCAAACAAGCATTAACATTTAAAGTTCCACGTGTTTATAAATTATACGTGATATGTGTTATTTATTAAAGTGGTATTAAATCCAAAAGCAAACATTTTATCATATTTCAGTTTACCAAGACTTATGCCGCGTACACACGATCATTTTTTGTGATGAAAAAAAAACACGTTTTCAATCATGAAAAAAAACAGTTTTTCAAACTTCATTTTCCAAAACGACGTTGCGTACACACCATCGTTTTTCTACAAAGCTCTAGCAAAGCGTGGTGACGTACACCACGTTCGACGGCACTCTTTTCCATTGAAGCTCTGTCTCATAACTTGCTTCTGAGCATGCGCAGGTTTAAAAACGTCGTTTTCAACATCGTTTTGCTCACACACCATCACTTTTTATGACACAAAAAACTAAGTTTTGAAAAACGACACAAAAAATTCAAGCACGTTGGAATTTTTTTTTGGTCTTTTTTTTTAACCACTTGCATACTGGGCACTTACACCCCCCTCCTGCCCAGGTAAAATTTCAGCTTCCGGCACTGCGTCGCTTTAACTGACAATTGCGCGGTCGTGCGACGTGGCTCCCAAACAAAATTTACGTCCTTTTTTCCCCACAAGTAGAGCTTTCTTTTGGTGGTATTTGATCGCCTGTGCGGTTTTTATTTTTTGCGCTATAAACAAAAAAAAACGACAATTTTGAAGAAAAATACAATATTTTTTACTTGTTGCTATAATAAATATCCCAATTAATAAAATAAAAATATTTTTTTTTTCTCAGTTTAGGGCGATACGTATTCTTCTACATATTTTTGGTAAAAAAAAAAAAAAATCGCAATAAGCGACTGGTTTGCGCAAAAGTTATAGCGCTTACAAAATAGGGGAGAGAATTATTATTTTTTATTATTTTTTTTTTTTACTAGAAATGGCGGCGATCTGCGATTTTTATTGGTACTGCGACGTTATGGCGGACACATCGGACACTTTTGACACATTTTTGGCGCCATTCACATTTATACTGCGATCAGTGCTATAAATATGCACTAATTACAGTATAAATGTGACTGGCATTGAAGGGGTTAACACTAGGGGGTGAGGAAGGGGTTAAATGTGTATCCTAGGTGTGTTCTAACTGTGGGGGGAGGGGGGGTGACTGGGGGGGGGTGACCGATCTGTGTCCCTATGTAGGAAGGAACACAGATCGGGCTCCTCCTCTCCAGAGACAGGACGCTGTCTCTGTGTAAAACGGCAATGAGAGATGATCTATGAGAGATCATCTCTCATTCGCCCACAGATCGCATCGCAAACGGTCACTCTGATTGGCCGTTCGCTGCGATCTGTGATGGGCCGTGTCCAAGGGACACGAACAACACAGGGCTTCCCCGCAGCGTGCTCTACAGCGCGCGCTGGGAATGCCTAAATGACATGCCGTCAAATGACGGCATGTTGGATATTCAGGCCCGCGCTGTTGCCGTCATCCGACGGTAGCGCGGGCCTGAATTGGTTAAGACAAAAAACGACGTTTTGCCCACACACGATCAATTTAAATGACGTTTTAAAAAACGTCGTTTTTTTTCATCGCAAAAAATGATCGTGTGTACGCGGCATTAGATTTGATGTTGGCAATAGTTTTCTTATTTTTTTTTATTTTTAGGTATTCTTTCTTCTATTTTTATCTGGTGATCTGAATAATAGGTCTGCTGTTTTTCAACAGAATAAGCTAACTTGCAGATCAGTTACAGGAAAAAGACAAACCATTCAACATTGACCATATGTCTATTGCATTAGTGTGTGCACCCCAAAGCTCAAACACACATGCGTGTGTGTGTGTAGCACTACCCCCGGAAGAGTTGCTGGTTTGTTTTGGGTGGCATGTTACCTCTGTGACTCCGCCATCTAGGGTAGTTGATGAGAGCCGTAGTAATGAAATGTCCACACTTTTTCTTGTACTTTTATTTACCCAACAAGGTAAAACAGTTAAACTTGGTGAAAAATAGAAAAATAGCAGAGATATAGAACACAGATTCAGGTGTAGGTAAAAGGGAAACAGTCCTGACAAACTTTCACTTCCCCACTCCAGCCGGAATGTGTATAGCGCACCTGGACAAGCCTGGCAGCCAGAATGACACTCGAACTTGGGGTTAAGTCTCTGCCACAGACCCTCCCAATGGTTGCAGAAAATAGTCTGAAGTACTCTTGACTGGACTTAACACCTGGATCTCCTTCAGGTAGTTTATATTAGGTTACCAACTGATAGGTGACCGACATCCAGCCTCTCAGTGTCCAGTTCCCCTGGTCCTCAATGGATGGTCATGCCCCTATTGGAACACCAGCCTCTCTTGGCACTCCTCAGGCAGACTCTCCACCAAACAGCTTCCTCCAACAGGACAGACAGCCCAGGACCTCTTTAGGTGGGGACTCAGTCGATTACTGAGTACCAAGTGGCAGATCAAATGCTCCTGGCCAACGTGGTCATGGAAGCCAGGATCTCTGCGTAGCACGTGCACACCAGCCTGGAAGGCCATTTGCCGGGGCGCAGTGAGATGGCTACCCTGAAGCTGGGCGCCACATGAGGAGAAGACCCAGGAAGATGGCGTCTGCCCCATAAATACCCCTCCCCAGCATGCACAGCGAGGAAGTCTCCTCCTGTAGGCTTCTGGGGATAAGTATCCAACCCTTGACTCCACTGCTGCCACCTGCCGACCTGGGGTGGAACTGCACCCCGGGAACAACAGCATGAGCCCACAGCAAAGCCAAGCTGGGACAGAAGCTCCAAATTTGAACTAATTAACAATAGTCAGAGTCACTTAACTCTCTGACCCCTCTAAATTTCAATAGCACCGGTTTTGAAAAGTAACCAGGTGCCACACACTCCCCCCCACTCAAATAGACACCGTCCTCAGTGTCCGAACAAAATGGTGTTCAATCCTGAACACCTTACCTGAATCTGTTTGACAGTAAGTAAAAGAGGAAAGGGATAGAAAAGAATATAAAATTATAAAACATCTTTACAATACACACAGTGGTCATTTTGACATACATTTGCCTGTCTATCTAGTCTGCCCTATTCTCTGATAGTCTTGATAGATGATCAAGGAACCTGCAAAACAAAAATAGAAAAATATACACACACAAATATACAGTATTTACAGTCACTAAGGGTGAATGAAGCTGCACCTTTGCCAACTAAGGCGGCGTCTTCTTCCTCCCAAGGGGACATATTCAAGAAATAAGTGCTGAAACCTTTCTCCAAACTGTAAAGGTCTAAAACAAAATATAGGAAATTGTCTTTCAGCAATAGTAAAGAACACTGCCCTTTAGCGATCAACGTCCTGATATTACAAGTGCAGTGCAGTCCATACTCAGAGGTAGAATATTCCAGGAAAGAGAAACTCTCTTTTTTTTTTTTCTTGTTGAAGACCGCAGGACTCTATCTAACTAACTAAACATGTCCCCCACTCGAAGTTCATCACCTCAGCGCCAATGTGGACCAGGAGAAGAAAAAACCCTGGTGCCGATGGATGGTCAGGCCCCTATTGGAACACCAGCCTCTCTTGTGTATATACCAATATGAATATGAAATTCCCCCCGGCTTATACTCAAGTCAGTGTACCTGAAAGGCTGCAAGCGTCCATTGTTTAAAAGTCGTGGCTTCCCCCTGCTTCCTTCCATGATAGGCGTTTGCCAGTAGACACTGTGTTCGGTGTTTCGTCTATCAAGGATATCCTCTCATCCTCTGACTCGGTTTCCCAGCAGACACTCCACCAATCATGGATGTCTTTTCATCCTCGGACAAGAGAAAGTCCGTGATAGGCAGAACACTGAACACAGTCTGAGGATGAGAAGACCTCCATGATAGGCTGCTGGAAAACGCCTATCACGGAACAGGACCAAGAGGAGACCACGACTTTTAAACAATGAATAGATGCCCGCAGCCTGTTAAAATTTCAGGTACACTGACTCGGGCACAGGGAGGCTGCAATGGGCACAGTGAGGTGGCAATGAGCACAGTGAGAATGGGCACAGTGGCAATGGGCACAGTGAGGTTGCAATGGGCACAGTGGCAATGGGCACAGTGAGGTTGGACACAGTGAGGTGGCAATGTGCACAATGAGATTGGGCACAGTGAGGCTGCAATGGGCACATTGAGGCGTGCAAATGGGCATTGTTGACCCTCTTTCCGCTTACAGTGACTGCTGCATTCTCACCCTAGGCTTATACTCGGGTCAATAAGTTTTCCCAGTTTTTTGGGGGAAATTATGTACCTCGGCTTATACTCAAGTCGGCTTATACTTGAGTATATACAGGATACGGTATATATAGGCACATGCCTATGACACTGACAGGGGTGCTTACAAAGGTCTGTTTTTTTAACCTTTACCCCAAACGATAAAAAAACAAGTTTTCTGTAACTGCTTATAAGTGTTAGCTGGAGTTTGGCTTCAATGTGTTAGTGTATTTAAATCTGCTACTACATCTAAGGCCGCGTACACACGGAGGGACATGTCCGATGGAAACGGTCCGCGGACCGTTTTCATCGGACATGTCTCCTCTGGATTTTCGTCCGGCGGTGTGTACACACCATCGGATCAAAATCCCCGCCGGCAGACAGCGCGGTGACGTGGCGGTGACGTTGACGCCGCCACGTCTGCGCACCAGGAAGTAAAAAACTTCCACACATGCGTCACATCCATTCGACGCTTGTGCGGGCAGATATGTCCGCTGGTTAGTGTACAAACCAGCGGACATATCCGACGGACATGTCTCCGGCGGACAAATTTTAAAGCAGGCTTTAAAATTTGTCCGCCGGTTAGACATGTCCACTAGCCCATACACACGATTGGATTTGTCTGCTGAACTGGTCCGTCGGACCAGTTTCAGCGGACAAATTCGATCGTGTGTACGCGGCCTAACACTCCCCTTTTCCAGACTGACAATGTTGCTGTCCAAAGGTGCCCCATGTTCTCTTTCATCCGGAGTAGAGGCATTCTAATACAGAAGGTGTACAGAAGGCCAAATAATCAGTTGAAAACAGAGACAAAATAGCCTAGAAAATAAATGCAGCCAGCACATGTAATAATTGGTAAGCTTTTAGGCAGATGTGTTCCACTTTTCTCCCTGCAGATGGCACTTTTCCGCAGCAGCACTACAGTTGAAGAAGGAGTCAAGAGGAAAACAGTTCCTCTATGGTCTCCTGGGTCACTGGGGAAGCATCTATTTGTATGCTGCAGCCCCATGTGACTCTGGCAGCCATCGTGGATTATATAGAACCTAGAGCCTATTGAAGGTCCTGGCTTCCAGGTTTGGAACGCATTTGCAAGTTGGTCAGGTACGGACAGGTAGCCCTATTAGGGACAGTACCAACCTCAGGGAAAGTTTCCTGATGAGAAGAGAAAGTGTAGGGCTTGCAACTGCTCTAGACACCTGCCTGTTGGGCACAAGATGGCAAAGCTGCATTCTTCCCCTCTCTACAGACGCTGTAGCGAGGGGTAGAGTTCGGCTCTCTCTACACACTGTTGGGACTGTGAGTGTTCCCGGTTGTGCAGCCTTCTCACCAGGTTACTTGTAAATTGTCTTTGGCATTATTTCAATACAAGTCCTTTCATTGCACCAGGACTGGGTGTGTTAGATCCAGTGGCATAATCAGTAGGCCACTGGGCTTCTCAGTAATATAGGCAGATATTTGCTGGTGGTGAGGGTCCTGTACATGGCTCCCTGGAAACATCACAACACCCTTCTATAGTACTCCTCTCAACCTGTGGAAGCACAGGTTGGCTCCTGAGAGGGTATGAAAGGTATCAAAAGCCTAAGATGGGTGGTACCCAGGCCATGTGTAAAGAAGAAATGAGGTTTGCCTGTAATGTCACTCTGCAGAGGTCTGGGCTCTGGGATCCAGGCTTTGGTGTACTAATGCAACTGTGGCACAAAAAGTTACTGCCAGAGTCTTATACAGGTCTGTATATACCTGTGGTAATGGGTGAAGGCTGGATTGAGGTTTATGAGGACCTTCCTAAGGCCCTGTGTTTTAAGGGTTGATGCAATTATGGACTCTGTTGAGCAAGCATCCCGTTTAAATTTCCTGCTGGTTCACATGCTCACATGCTCTATTTATTGCAAACGATACTTGGCGGCATCCCTTTTTGTGGAGGATGCCTGTTTGGGGATGATTTGGACAAATACATCCAAAAGATTACTGGAGGCAAGTATACTCTGTTGCCAGTTAAAAAGAAGAGTGAATGAATGAATGAATGAAAAGTAATATAGCGCAGTGTTAGCATACAAGGTTTGTATTATATGAGCAACATCTACTAAATGTAATTGCTGTGTGCCTATTACATTATATGATCACTAGATGGCAGTGTTACGTTTGCTAGTTCATGTTTTGTCTATGTACAAGAAGTAATAATAAAGTTCAGTTACTGTTTCCACGACCTACAGACTGTCTGCCTGTAATTTGTTTAGCTCCAAAAGCTTATGTCTAAAAGGTTATGGGCCCAGAGCATGTTACAGAAGCCCAGGATATAATACAGATTACCCCTGGATATAGCCAGATACAGTGAGCTAGAGCAATTGAGTGCAGAAGACAGCAACAGAAAGACAAACAGCAGTAATGGCAGCTGCTATCCCCTCAGCAAAGTTTTCCATTGCAAATCTGACAAATCAGAACTACCAATCTTGGAAATTCAAGATGAAAATGCTGCTTATAAGAGAAGGTACGTGGAAATGCATAAATGAACAAAGACCTGCACAGCCCACAGAGGAGTGGTTAGACAGAGATCAGAAGGCGCAAAGCACAATCTCCCTGTGCATAGATGATGATCAAATCATACATATATGTAACTGTCAAACTGCTAAAGACATGTTGGAAGAGTTACAGAAAGCACATGAAAGAGTTAATCTCAGCAATAAACTGTATTTAATCAGAAAGCTCTATCAGACTAAGCTACAGAAAGACCAGGACATGCAGGACTATATAAGACAGACCTTAGAGATGGTGGAGAGACTGCGAGGGATTGGAGAAGAGATGAAAGATTTCCATGTTGCAGCGCTATTATTAAGTGGACTTCCTGAAAGTTATGAGACACTTGTCACAGCACTAGATGCACGTCCAGATGATGATCTGACACTGGAATATGTTAAAGGCAAGCTTGTGGATGAATACAAGCGCAAAACTGAAAGCATGAGTACTGTGAGTGTGTGTTCAGAGACGGCTTTAAAGACAAGATACAAAAATAAACACAGTAACGTGCAGCTAGAAAAGCGGGAATGCTTTGTGTGCAAGAAACCAGGACATCTAAAAGCAGATTGTAGAATCTGGAAAGCTAGAATGCAAAAACAAAGTGCATTCCAACAAGCTAAGAATGTCATAGAAACAAAGGAATATGCATTCGGATCCAAAAATTGTGTCACCTGTGTGCAAGCATGGTGTGTGGACTCAGGCGCTACAAGTCACATGACAAATAACCGAAGTTTCTTCGCTCAGCTTGATGAAAGCAAAACAGAAGGGATAACTACAGCTAATGGACAACTCATGAAATCAGTGGGAATAGGAGATGGCTTTCTATACTGTCCTATCTCTCCAGATATCACTAAAAAGATCCATATGAGGAATGTTCTGTATGTGCCAGATCTTGAAAGCAACCTTTTGTCAGTAAAGAAACTCACTAACCAAGGCAATGTAGTCACATTTCAGGGTGACAGTTGTATCATAACAAAAGGGGATTGCTTGCTTGCAAAGGCTAAAATCATAGATGAACTATATCAGTTGAACTGCAGTGAAATAGTTAAAATAGCCAAAGAGGATAAACATTCAAACTGCATCCACACTTGGCACAGACAATTGGGACACAGAAATTCTGATACAATAAAGAAAATAGTTGAGAATAACTATGCAAGTGGTATTAAGATTAATCCATGTGATCACACAATGATTTGTACCAGCTGTATTAAAGGAAAAATGGCAAGGACACCTTTTCCCAAGCAGACAAACAGCAAAGTTCAAAAACCTCTGGACTTAATACATTCAGATCTTTGTGGTCCAATGAAAACTATGACTCCAGGAAAGAAAAAGTACTTCCTGACCTTCATTGATGAATACTCCAGATATACCACAGTATTTCTACTTCACAATAAGGATGAAGTGCCAGAGAAATTAGAAGGATATCTCGCTCAAGTAAATAATATTTTTGGCAGAATGCCCAGAGTACTACGAACAGACAATGGCTCAGAATATACAAGTGGTAAAACACAAGCCATTCTCAGGAAGCATGGAATTATGTTCCAGACAACAGTTCCATATAACCCGGAGCAAAATGGAGTTGCAGAGAGAATGAACCGCACACTGTGTGAAAGTGGGAGGAGCATGCTATTTGATGCTGATATGCCAACTACATTCTGGGGAGAAGCTATCACAACTGCATGTTATCTTCAAAATCGTTTGCCGGGAAAAACAACAACAAAAACTCCATATGAACTATGGAACAAAAGAAAACCAGATTTAAGACACATCAGAATTTTTGGAAGTAAAGCCTATGTACACATTCCAAAAGAAAAACGTACAAAATGGGATGCATGTGCAAAAAAAGGTGTACTTGTGGGGTACAGTGAATCTCAAAAAGGATACAGGATTTTACATCAAGACACGAACAAGGTAACAGTCAGCAGAAGTGTGATTATTGATGAAACTTCTATGTGCTCAAAGTTTGAACAACAGACACAAACTATTCAAACTGAGAAAGAATCAACATCAGTCACTCAAGAAAATAAGGAAAGTGATACAGAAATAGAAATTACTGCAGAAGAATCAAAACCTGAATCTGAACCAGAAATACATTCAGTCAGAAAATCAACCAGAATCAATAAAGGTGTTCCAGCTGAACGTTTATCTTACATAGCTCGCAGAGCTGTTCAAACTGAACCAGGTTCATGGAAAGAGATGCAGAAACTGCCAATGCATGAGAAGCAAGTATGGAACAAAGCCGCTGATGAAGAAATGACATCACTCGAAGATCTCCAGACATGGACACTTTCAGAGCTACCTCAAGGTAAACATGCCATAGGATGTTGACCTTGCCTATGCTGGGGGGTCTGTTCTTTCTAGAGTTCGGGATGTCTCTATTCTCCCCCGTGGCATATCTGACCACGCGCCACTCGCGTTGAAACTATGTGTTTCCAATGCACCGGGGGAGAGCCTGTGGAGAATGTCTAGGTTTTGGCTGTCGGATTTGAGGATCTCGGAGCCATATAGATCGGAGGCAATACGTTATTGGCGGGACCTGGACCACTCTATAGCCCTGACCACGTCTTGGGATGCATTTAAAGCTTTTACTAGAGGCAGTTTGCAGTCCCACATTCGCGGGGTCCAGAGGGACCTGAGGGAGGACACCCAAAGAGCTGAGGGAAGGGTGGCTGCTCTCGAACTTGAATACTCCGCTACTGGGTCCCCCAGGGTCTATTCAGATTTTCAGGCAGGATTGAGGGATGTTCTCTTGCTCCGTACAGCGGCCACAAAAACTCAGTTCCTACACCAGTCCCAAAGAATATTTGAGCATGGGGAGAAGACGGGTGGTATGTTGGCATGGCTGGCACGGGAAAGCTCCTCTCCGGTGACTATTTCGGCGATATGCGACTCTGATGGGACGACCTTGACCGACCCTACCGCTATCAATGCCAGATTTGCATCTTTCTATCAGGAGCTCTACAGCTCTCGGATGGTGTGCACGGATGCCGAGCTTGCGGCCTACCTCGATGAGACGGAGCTCCCGTGCCTGACCTCCACGTACAGGGAGGCGCTGGATAGCCCTATCACATTGGAGGAACTTCGGCGGGCGGTAGCATCCTTGCAAAATGGCAAAACGCCGGGCCCGGATGGCATCCCTGCCGAATTCTTTAAAACATATGCAGAGGAAATTCTCCCATCATTTAAACTCATGCTCCAAAAAGCCACGGAAGGGGACTCTCTTCCCCCGACGATGGCTGAGGCGGTAATTGTTGTCATTCTTAAACCGGGTAAGGCCCCTCAACAGTGTTCCTCGTACCGACCAATATCTCTCCTCAATGTAGATGCCAAACTCTTGGCCAAGGTGTTGGCTGGGCGACTGAACACTGTGATCACCGCATTAGTCCATGCAGATCAATCTGGCTTTATGCCAGGCAGGGGAACCGATATTAATATTCGCCGCCTCCTCACCCATCTCTCCAGGGCAAATGGGGATGGTGCGGAGGTGGTGGCCTCCTTAGACGCCGAGAAGGCTTTCGACTCGGTTGAGTGGCGCTACCTCTGGGCCGTCCTCCACAAATTTGGGTTTGGTCCCCGTTTTATTGGGTGGGTTCAGATGCTATACCGCAATCCTACTGCTCGGATACGCACCAACAACTCACTGTCATCGTCCTTTCCCCTGTCTAGGGGCACCAGGCAGGGCTGCCCGCTTTCCCCTGGTCTGTTTGCGCTAGCC
This sequence comes from Rana kukunoris, assembly GCA_029574335.1. Classification (NCBI taxonomy): domain Eukaryota; kingdom Metazoa; phylum Chordata; class Amphibia; order Anura; family Ranidae; genus Rana; species Rana kukunoris. The sequence continues at coordinate 123,153,135 of CM056056.1, forward strand.
ATGGAGCCCATGACGGCCCGCATCAGATCTGACCCCTTGGTGGAAGGGATTCGGATAGGTGTAGTTGTGGATAAAATATCCCTCTATGCCGATGACACCCTCCTTTTCCTCAAGGATACTTCCTCCCTCCCACCTGCACTCCACATAGTGGACGTTTTCGGCTCCTTCTCGGGTATCAAGGTTAATTGGGGGAAGTCACTCCTTTTCTCACTACATGCGTCGGGCACCCACCAGCCGACAGGCACCCCCCTAAACTGGACACCTGAATTTAAATATCTGGGAGTGAGGGTTGGGACTCCGCTGTCCTCATATTATGAGCTGAACCTCCAACCCCTGCTGAAAAACTTTTCGCAGAAATGTGCAGTCTGGAAGACTCTCCCCCTTTCACCGGTGGGTAGAGTAAATCTGATTAAGATGGTATATTTGCCTAAATTCCTCTACCTCTTTCGAAATTCCCCTATGATTCCCCCCGCCTCATTTTTTGCTAAACTAAAAAGTATAATATCCTCCTTTATCTGGAATGGGAGGCCCCCGCGGCTGGCTGTTTCCACCCTTCAGCTTCCCATTGATCGGGGAGGACTGTCCCTACCGGACTTTCAGGTCTACTTCTGGGCGGCTGTCCTGGTGACGGTCAGATGGTGGTTCTCCCAGCCCCGCGATAACCCGGCAGTAACTCTGGAAGCGGCTATAATGGGCTCATATTCCTCCCTTAGTAATGTGGTGTTCAGGGGGGCGGGATCCCACCCTGGCATCACAGACCTGATGCGTACAACCATTGCGGTGTGGCACAGGGCTAGGACCCGTTTTGCCTCCCCCGGGACATTCTCACCTCACATCCCCCTCTGGGGTAATCCTAAGCTGCCACACATGAACTTGGTTCCGGATCCTCAGGTCTGGGCGAAGAGGGGTATAGTGAAACTGAGGCACATTGTTAGGGGGGGTAGGTTGCGTTCCTTCTCCGATCTACGGGACGCCTACTCACTACCGGGATGGATGCTGTTTCGATATTATCAGCTACGGCATGCCTATGGGAAACAGTTCCCACAACTTCTCACGTTGGAATCAGACTCTGTGGAGGGGTTTCTTAATGCTAAGGTCATAGACAGGCCCCTGTCCTCCTTGTATCTCCGTTTGTCCATAACTCCCACAAAGAAACTTGAAAAAACTCTGGATAAATGGAAGGTGGACATTCCTGATCTGTTAGAGGACGAATGGGAGACATGTGTTTCTTCCTTCGTTACGACTATGATTTCGGCCAGAGATCGATTTATGCAGGTTAAGTTCCTCCACAGGGCCTACTTCACCCCAAAACGGTTGACAATTATGAGTCCTAACGTCCCGGTGGCTTGCCCCAGATGTGGTCTAGAGGCTGCCTCCTTTTTCCACATGGTCTGGTCCTGCCCCCGCCTCGGAGATTACTGGTCCGGGGTGGCTGACGCCCTCGACCAGATTACCTCTCTGGACCTGGGAGCTAGCCCTAAATCAATGCTGTTGAATGTCTTTGGCCCTGGGGTGCGGAGTAAATACACTACATTATTCCTCAGGTACGCTACTTTTTATGCCCGTAGGGAGATATTCCTCCACTGGAAGAGTGCTGCACCTCCCACAGTGTCCTCATGGCGCTCTGTACTGAACTCGGTGCTGCCACTGTACAAGATCACCTTTGCTAATCGAAACTGTCCTACTAAATTTGACAAGATATGGTCGGGGTGGATAGATGCCTGGGGCACAGAGTTTGCAGGTGACAATGATGACGATGGCCCTATGTTATGATTTCCTGAAAGTAACACGCTATATGTTCAAGATGTGTTTGATTGTCTGGATGTGGTCCCTCCCTCCCCCCTTCCCCCCCCCCCCTTTTCTCCTTCCCCTCTGTTGTACACTCCTCCTGCTCCCCCCCCCCTTGGACCTCCTTTACGTAACCTTGCTATGACTTCTTGTTCCCGAATTGGTATCCCATGAACTAATGTATGCTAGCCTTTCAATGCCTTTCTCCTGTTCCTACTAGCAACACATCTAATTGGTGAGATTCTGTGTAATGCTTTCTCTGTGACTTACTGTGTATATGCATCGCTTGTATTGTAAAAATTTGAATAAACATTTTTCTTGTGAAAAAAAAAAAAAACATGCCATAGGATGTAAATGGGTTTTTAAAACCAAATGTAACTCTGAAGGGAAAGTCTGTCGCTACAAGGCAAGGCTGGTTGCTAAAGGTTACTCACAGAAGTTCGGTGAGGACTATGATGCTACTTTTGCTCCAGTTGCTAAACAAAGTACTTTCAGAACACTAATGACAGTGGCTGCCATGCGTACAATGATTGTGAAACATCACGATATTAAGACAGCTTTTCTTAATGGTGATATTGAAGAAGAAATTTACATGTCACAACCAGAAGGATATTTGAAAAAGGGACAAGAGCATCTTGTCTGCAAGTTGAATAAATCTCTTTATGGCCTTAAACAATCAGCTCGAGCATGGAACCTGAAGATTAATCAAGTTCTACTAAATGAAGGATTTACAAGAAGCAAAGCTGATCCATGCCTATACGCTAAACAAGTAGACACTGAGTGGATGTATCTGCTAATTTATGTTGATGACCTGATCATTGCTCACAAAAATAACAATGAAATTGCAAAGTTAACAGGAGTACTCAACAAGCACTTTGAAACTAAAGACCTAGGTGAAGTGACATATTATCTTGGAATTGACATCCAGCGTGAGAAAGATGGAAGTTTCCTGTTAAATCAGAGTGCAAAAATTGAATCTATTCTTCAGCAATTCAACATGACAGAGGCGAAAGGAGCAAGCACACCTATGGACACAGCCTATCCAAAGTTAGAAGGAGAAGATGATCTTCTCACATCCAATGAACAATACAGACAAGCAGTGGGGGCACTTCTCTACATTGCAACCACTACACGTCCAGACATTGCAGCCAGCATGTCTCTTCTTTGCAGGCGAGTTGATAAACCACGTCTAAGAGATTGGAATGCGATCAAAAGAGTTATGAGATATCTGAAACAGACAAAAGACTTAAATTTGAAACTGTCAGCAAGTGGTGATTTAAACCTCGTGGGATATGTGGACTCCGATTGGGCAGGTGATCACAGCAAACGCAAATCCACAAGTGGTTACTTATTAAAATTGGGAGACAGTCCTATATCATGGTCCAGCAAGAAACAGATGTCAGTGGCATTGTCCTCTACAGAAGCTGAATACATATCTGCAGCTTATGCCAGTCAAGAAGTTGTGTGGTTACAACAATTACTCAAGGATCTTGGAGAAGCAACATCAGAACCTACCGTCTTATTTGAGGATAATCAGGGTTGCATTAAGCTTGCAACAAGTGAGAAGATTAATGGAAGAACCAAGCACATCGATGTCAGACATCATTACATTCATGACTTAGTTGATCAGAAAGTGATTGAACTTGTGTATTTTGAAACGGAAAAAATGATTGCTGATGTTTTGACAAAACCACTAGCTAGAAACAGATTTGTTGATCTTAGATCAGAAATGGGATTGACATAGATAGTAGTTGTTGAGTGGGGGTGTTAGCATACAAGGTTTGTATTATATGAGCAACATCTACTAAATGTAATTGCTGTGTGCCTATTACATTATATGATCACTAGATGGCAGTGTTACGTTTGCTAGTTCATGTTTTGTCTATGTACAAGAAGTAATAATAAAGTTCAGTTCCTGTTTCCACGACCTACAGACTGTCTGCCTGTAATTTGTTTAGCTCCAAAAGCTTATGTCTAACACGCAGCTCATGCAAACTTAATCGCCTCTGGGCGCTTGTTGTTCCTGTATCCTTTGGTGTCAAAAGAGATGAGTCTTGATCTTTCTCCTGAACGCTAAGTGATTCTCCTCCAACCGAATGCTGGTTGGTAAAGCGTTCCATAGTCTGGGACCTTGGACCGCGAATCTTCTTTCTCCTTTGGACTTGTAATTGGCTTTCGGTATCTGTAGCAGATTTTGATTGGTGGATTTCAAAAGTAAACGTCCTTCATTTAAGAGTTCTCTTTCCCCAGCCCCTGGAACCTCATTCTCCAGGCAGTGGCAACGGCCTCCCCAGTCTAACACTAGGGGAAAGGCCCAGAGCCAAGCCGAAGGGCAGAAAAGGACTTGGAGGATAAAAAAATTCCCAGCAGAACCCTAAAACTTCCCTAGAAGGGGTGCCCCAGCTCGGCCGAGTGGTGGGAAGGCTGCTGGAATTTGCAAACGCCAGGCAGGAAGAAGTTCAGGACAAGTGCGTCTTCTCCATGGTGTCCTCAGGCTACAAGCTGGAATTCAGAGAACTTCCGCCACCCCATTTTCTGAGCTCAAGAATTGCCAAAGATCCGGAAAAAAAGAAGGCCTTTGTTTTGGCCTTGGAACGCCTGTTGTCCCAAGGGGTAATCATAGAGTTAGCCCCAGAGAATCAAGGATCAGAGTTTTACTCAATACAATGAAAACAAGCTGAACAATCTAATAATTTTACCACGTAGTGATATGGTGCAATTAATAAATAAATTCACATAGGACGAGTGGGTTGCCCCATTCGTGAAATATAACAATATGTCCCAATGACAAGAACAAAAAATATAAATAAATATAAAACAGTGAAAAAATTATATTTTTCAAAAAAAGAGGATGCATCTGATGATATTTTGGTGGCTGTAAAATATTGTTCTCCTTCAAATAGATGGTGACATCAAAGTAAGAAAACCTCACAATAGTGCATGGATAGACAGCAAAACCTCCACCTTTCAAACACACTGTCCCTTACTAGAGGGGAAGATCCCAACCAGAGACCTTCTGATGGCAAATGGCTTACTACCCAGCCTAGGGGTTTGTGTAGCAGGATATCCGAGATCCGATACATCTCGCACAGTTGACCGATGATCAATGTTGTTTATAACCAATGTATCTGATTTATGCGTTCCCTCCAGTTCTGCTTCTCCCACGATTCCTTCAGAGAGTCAAGAGAGAAGGAAAGCCGGTGATTTGCCCCCCCCCCCCTCGGCTCAGCCCAGGAGACCCTGGTATGTGGAAATCGTAAAGATGGCAGAAGGAAGACCTTGGGTTCTCTCGCTACACTTGGACCTACTATCGCAGGGTCCAATATTCCATCCTCCCTTACAAAGTCTAAATTTGATGGTTTGGCTGTTCAGACCCACATTCTGAGAAAACTTGGGCTCTCAGGCCCAGTCCTATCCACTCTGGTTAATTCTAGGAAGCCGGCCTCCAGGCTCATCTATTACCCAGATGATGGCATCCTAGGAAGTATGTCATTAATAGGATTCTTGTCTTTCTTCAGTTGGGCTTAAATATAAAGTTGGCCTTGAGCACTATCAAGGGCCAAATCTCAGCCTTGTCGGTATTCTTTCAAAGACCGCTTGCCTCTCATTCCCTGATCTGGGCCTTTTTGGTCAGGGAGCACTGCGCTTGAATGTGCCGGTTAAGTCTCCTGTGTGTCCGTGGGATTTAAATTTGGTATTGTCTGTTTTACAGAAACTACCTTTTGAACCATTACACCATGCTTCTTTAAGTCTTTTGACAAAGAAGCTGTTTTTTCTCATAGCCATATCCTCAGCAAATAGGGTATCGGAATTGGCGGCTCTTTTGTGTAAAGAACCGTATATGATTATTTATGATGACAAGGTGGTGCTGCGTCCTCACCCAACTTTTTTAGGTGGTTTCAGCATTTCATCTGAATTAAGATATAGTCCTACCGTCTTTTTTTCCAGATCTGCAGTCTGCAGTGGAGCTTTTTTTGTTGCTGTTTGTATGCATGATTTTTAACAACATGTTAAAATAAAAGTTTTTTAAATGGTATCACACCATATCGAGCTTTTTTTATGTGCCCTGACACCAGATGGTCATTAGGAGTACTGCATGCTGCTGGAATATCATCTCCATGAGGAAGAGGGAATCCGATGACATTACTGTTCAAAGCCTGTTATAACATCAATCTGGTGAGTAGACATCCTTGAGGGGACATTGTCACAGGATCTTCGCATGCTTTGTTCGGCTCACGAGTGATGTCACTAATCACGGACAGCTGAAATTGTCTTGTCTTTTTTGTCATGGAATATTTGTGCACCCTCTGAGCTCTAGAGAACTTTCTTACTTTCATTTATCTCTTTGAATGTGAATAAGTGATCGGATTTGAACTGTGCCCTGATCACTAGCGCTGCTGTATTTTATTGATGATTTTTATCATTATTTTACTATGTGTATATGTTTTGTTTTATTTTGACCAGCTGCTTTATTCATGTCCTAGATATAGGACATAGATAATTTTATTTGCACAACTGTAAATACCTATACCCCATTAGCGCCGAGAGTGTGAAATTAGGCCTATTTTTCCCACATTTTGTTTGGTGCTGCGTCCTCACCCAACTTTTTTAGGTGGTTTCAGCATTTCATCTGAATTAAGATATAGTCCTACCGTCTTTTTTTCCAGATCCGCAGTCTGCAGAGGAAGAGAGTCTACACTCTCTAGATGTTGTAAGAGCGGTAAAAGTTTAGCTGCAAGCTACGGCTCAGATACGGAAGACTGATTGTCTGTTTATTCTGCCACAGGGCCCAAGGAAGGACCAGGCAGTTTCGAAATCTACTATTGCATGTTGGATTCGCAAGTCATTATTCAGGCCTATGGTTTAGAAAAGAAGATTCCTCCTTTTCAGTGCACTCGACTAGAGCAGTTGGTGCTTCATGGGCAGTGAATCACCAGGCCTCCATGGCTCAGATCTGTAAGGCTGCTACTTGGTCTTCGGTCCATACATTTACTAAGTTCTACCAGGTAGATGTGAGAGGGTACGAGAATGCCGCCTTTGGGCGTGGTTTACTGCAGGCAGCAGTATAGATCCTCTAGCCCAATGGTGGTCTTATTTCTGATCTGTGTCTCCCTCCCCTCAATTTAAGCATTGCTATGGGACATCCCATTAAGTAATTAAGGCTCTGTGTCCCTTGATGTACGAGCAAGAAAATAGGATTTTTTTTAATACAGATTACCTGTAAAATCCTTTTCTTGGGAATACACCACGGGAAACAGAGCTCCCGCCCCGTTTCGGAGTTAAACGTGGGACACTTATTGATTTGCTACAAAACTGAGGTACTCTCCATTTGGGAGGGGTTATATAGGAGAGGAACTCAATTCTAATCGGGTTTGGCAGTGTCCAATCACCTGTGGTGACTACATAACCCATTAAGTAATTAAGGCTCTGTGTCCTGTGATGTATTCCCAAGAAAAGGATTTTACAGGTAAGCTGTATTAAAAAAAATCCTATTTTTATAGGGCATAATTAAAACATGACAAAAATTACATTTTCTTTTTGTCTGTGCCCATTGTGGAGACGTCACTTCACCTTTTCTCTTAAGACATGAATGTAAATCTCTTCACATTAAAGGGAAATCCCCTCTTAGACAGTGGTCCCCCAAAAAAAATCTTTATAGGTTTCCAGTCACCTCCTATGTGAGTCATATAGGAGGTCCCTAGCTGCTCTACAGGGTCAAACCCTCCAGCTGGTGGCCTACAGTAAAATGAGTCACCCTGGAACTGGGTTGTTGAGCCAGTTCCCAGTCCAGGAGCTCAATCCAGACCCCAATTTCTGCTCACTACATTGTGTTGGTCTGCATCCCCTACAATTCTTCTTTACACCCTCTGTAAAGAATTGCTGTCTCTTTGAAGAGTGCTACAAAAAAGTTAACCTCTCTCATATCCCTGTGTGGCGTGCCATCAAATGATCTTTTAGGGCCCATTCACACTTTTTCCTGCATTGCATGATTGCAACATATGGGTGTTGCATTAAAGGGGTTGTAAGCCCTTCAGGTTTTTTTTCTTAATTCATTGAGGTAAAACAACCTTTGTATTGCAGCAGCCCCCTTTTACTAACCTGAACCTGATTGTTCCAGTGACGGGGATGAGCAGAGCAGCTCCAGATGCTGTCTCAGGTCCTCATTGGCTGGATTCATAGCAGCAGGAGCATTGGCTTCTGCTGCTGTCAATCAAAGCTAGTGACATGGGGACAGGGCCGAGACCTGCTGTCTGTGTCAATGGATGCAGCAGCAGGACTCAGGAGCGCGCCCGCATAAATGCCCCCAGGGACTACGGGTTTCAGTGAGGGCATTCAAGAAGTAGAAGAAGAAGATTTGGAGTCATGCAATGCGGACTTGCTGCAATTGTACAACAAATATGTGAAGCCTGGCAAGTCTAGCAATAGTTTAGTAAGTCATTTTCAAACTTGCAGCACAATTGCTTGCTATCTGGGATAGAAATAGAACAAAAATGGTCAGGCACCATAACACAGTGTAGTGCGTTGCTATGCTTTGTGGTGCAATGCATGTGCGTCAGAGCTGCAATGTGTGAGTGCATTGGGGTGTTATTCTAAATGAACGAAACATGCATTGAGGTGTGGTGATTATTGAGGTGTATTTAAGTCCTGAGATTCAGGCTGATAAAATGTTTGTAACACTTTTAACAGCATGTACAAATACCATGTTTATATGCTGCTGATAACTAACATCTATTTTCCTCTTTCTTCCTGCAGAGAGACATACATTATAACAGAAACCTATCCAGAGACACACACAACCCATACTGTGCGAAAAGGAAGAAAAGCAACATTGAGGGGGCGAGATTTCCTCTTTCACCGTGCTAACTCAGAGATGTGTGTCTTACTGAAGGCAGAGGAGGATGTAATCACAAAATTGACAGCATGACAGTGACAGATGTATATCTCCCACAGCCATGTACTGTAATTTGAAGAGGTCAATAAAATCCATTGTGAAGGAAAATCAGCCTATGCTTACCTCCCAACTTTTTCAGATGGGAATGAGGGACACCTATCAGCAAACGTATGAAGGCATAGGACATACCTCATTGCCACGTCCCATTAACCACTTAAGTACCGCCTCCTGCACATTTACGTTGGCAGAATGGCACGGCTGGGCACAGGCACGTACCTGTACGTCCCCTTTAGGTTCCCAGCAGTTCCGTGCCCGCGGGACCCGATCGCCGCCGGTGTCCCACGATCGGTCACAGGAGCTGAAGAACGGGGAGTGGTGTGTGTAAACACACCTTCCTGTTCTTCACAGTGGCAATGTCACTGATCGTCTGTTCCCTGATATAGGGAAAGGCGATCAGTGATGTCACACGTCCAGCCCCGCCCCCCTACAGTTAGAAACACATATGAGGTCACACATAACCCCTACAGGGCCCCCTAGTGGTTAACTCCTAAACTGCAATTGTCATTTTCACAGTAGACAATGCATTTTTATAGCACTTTTTGCTGTGAAAATTACAATAGTCCCAAAAATGTGTCAAAATGGTCCGATGCATCAGGCAGTGAAACTGATCAAATCACCTGTGCAAAATAATGGAAAGCCTGAAAACATGACCTGTTGGTGTGCCTTGAGGACTGGAGTTGAAAAACACTGACCTAATATATAGGTCCTTACAGTTGATGTTGCTTGACAGTCTTAAAAAAAGACACAACTTCATTAAAAATCACTTTTTTTAAAATAGAATAATAGTAGCAATTTTTTTTCCGAGTAACGCCAAAATATATAAGAATGCTTTGCAGGACAGTAAACTTACATTAAATAAATAAAAAATAACCACAAACTTGTGCACCCCAAAATACACCAACCATATTCATCCTAGAAGCTGCAAACACGTAAAGAAGAAATCCTTCCAAGTGACTATAATAGAGTAATAAAGTGTTGTGCTAAAAAAATATATAAATAAAAAAAAAAAAATATATATATATATATATATATATGGACAGAGTCAATCATATGGTGTACTTAGTTCATAATAAGTGAAATAAAGGCTCAAAAAAATCCAGTAGAATCATGATATAGGGCCGGATTCACGTACACAGCGTATCTTTGTGCGGGCGTAGCGTATCTTCTTTACGCTACGCCGCCACAAATTTCAGAGGCAAGTTCTGTATTCACAAAGCACTTGCGTCCTAAGTTACGTTGGCGTGGCGTAAATGTTCCAGCGTAAGTGCACGTAATTCAAAGTAGGCTGGTAGTAGGCATGTTGTATTAAAATGAGCCGTGACCCCACATAAATGACGCGCCTAACGAGCGGCGCATGCGCCGTCCGTGGGCGTATCCCAGTGCACATGCTTACAATCACGTCACAAATACACAATGCTTTTGACGTGAACATAACTTATGCACAGCCCTATTCGCGTACGACTTACGCAAACGACGTAAACGATGGAAAATTTGACGCTGTTCCGACGTTCATACCCTAACATGACTTAGACCTGCTATTTGGTGGTTTATCTTTACGCCGGACATAACCCTTACGCAAACCACGTAACTGGCGCATCTACGTTCGTGAATCAGCGTATCTTCCTCCTTTGCATATTTAACATGGGAACGCCGAATGCGTCCAGCATAACTATGCACCCATGATACGCCGGCGTAGGCAAGTTACGTCGGACGACTGAAGCCATGTTTTTCGGTGTATCTTGCTTTAGGAATCGGCGTAAAGATGTGACGGCGCATTTGTACTTACGTTGGCGTATCTTAAGATATGCCGGCGTAAAGCTACGTGAATCCGGGCCATAGTGTTTAACTCCAAAGGCGTCACCAACATTTACCATCACCCAAAGTATACTAGGAGTGTCTGCTTACCAAATTGCCATGACCCTCTTATTACAAGAGAAGTCATATAAAGAATGTGTAATCACTCAAAGCTACCAATACACTGCCCAGACTACTCTCGCAAACCCTAAGATACAACCAATAGGCAAGCATACCAGGAAGTTGTGGAATCCGCTGTCTAAATGCTGGGCTTCGCTTTTTTGCCTCCACACTGGGAGGGTCAGAATATCGGTGTAATCCTGAGCAGATCCTGGGGATCCAGTGTGGGGAAAGCTAGTTTTAGAAGTTGAGGCTCTTCAAGCTGTGGGATGGAAGAGGAGGAGATCACTGTGCTCTGTGCTGGACACACTCTACGATGTCAATGCAGGATTACATCACACCAGGATACCATGTCTAAAGGGGTGATTCTTTTCTATACCCACTGCAAATATCTTGTATTCAGTGGTCATACTGGCTGTCAGTGCCAAATGCAAAAGTGGTTTCATTTTTGATGTTGCCAGAAAGTATCATGTACACAACATGTGTTGCACCCTCAGCGTTTAAAAGCTCTTCTTTGGTGGGAAGGGGGGGCAGTAAAATCACAGCTCAACCCCATGTTTTTATGGTCTGCTTTTACCAACCCCTGGCTGCCCATGTGAACAAGCCCTTAGTGGCCTCTTTGAAACACATTTGTCTTTCTGAAGTGTATGGACTTGTATCCTCCCCCTTGCACCTGGTGCATGGTGGTACTCACATTATTTTCCTCTGATTGTTTTCAAATTGCCATTTTAACAGGTACTAAACATACATGCAGTACAAATATACATCACCAAAGTGGCTCTTTTGCTTATAAAAAAAAAAACTGATATTGTTCGGTGGAGGAAACGGGCATTTTTTTTCTGTCTTTTTAGCAAACAGCTACTTCTTTTCAGACTACCCCCTGGTAGATATGTATGGGAATGAATCAGCTCAGTAGTTACCCCAATTATGTGATCTTTATAAAATCAGTAGTTCCTATATCCTAGGGAAGTGGCCTGCAAACTGTGGCCCGAGGGCCGGATGCGGCCCTTTGCTTGCCTTTATCCGGCCCTTGGAGCAGTATCCCTCCCACTGATACGAGACACTATTCTGACATCTGAGGCGGCGTACACACGATCGGATATATCCGATGAAAACGGTCCGCGGACCATTTCCATCGGATATGTCCGATCGGGAGTTTGATCCGATGGCGTGTACACACCATCGGATCAAATTCCCCGCCGCCGGACGGCGCGGTGACGTAGTGGTGACGCGGCGGTGACGTTGACGCCGCCGCGTCACCGCACCAGGAAGTAAAACACTTCCGCGCATGCGCCGAATCCATTCGGCAGCGGCGCGGCGGCGGTGGGGGCCGACATGTCTGCTGGTAAGTGTACTAACCAGCAGACATGTCGGGCGGACAGATTCCCACCGGATAGATTTCAAAGCATGCTTTGAAATCTGTCGGGTGGAGAAATCTGTCCGCTAGCCCATACACACGAGCGGAGATGTCTGCTGAAACGGTCCATCGGACCGTTTTCAGCGGACATATCCCCTCGTGTGTACGCGGCCTGACACTGACAGATTTCTCTCACTATTCTCCCACTAACACCACTAATAGGGCACTCCCTATGATACCAACAATGTGGCACTATTTCTCCCCCTAATACCATATGTTTAGTCCCACTGATGCCAGAAAAATGTCCACCCCCCACTGGCCAAAGTCCGGCCCTTCAAGAGTCTGATGAAGGACAATAAACCAGCCCTTTGTTTAGAATGTTTGAAGACTGCTGTCCTAGGGTGACCAGACATCCCCAGTTTCCAGGGACAGTCCCCGGATTGGGTTTGAACAGGGGCTGGGGAAATTTCAAATACAGTCAGTGCAAAAATAAAGAAAATAATTATGAATTACACACCCCCGCTCCGCCGCTCCTACTAGCTTAGGGTTTTTTTTTCATTATCTGTGCCCCTTTATGATGATCATGTGCTGGTCGGAGTGGAGGGAATGTTTCTTCAGTTTCGGGTGCATGCCCATTTAGCTCTGCTCGCATATTCTTCTGCCTCCCTCCCGGCCAGCTGCCTGCCTATCTCCTTGAACTCCCTGGCGAAGTGATCTTCCTCCACTCCCCACCCAGTAGTAGCCGGGGGGCCGGAGATTACGATTTGACAGGCTGTGAGGCGGACGGTGACGGCGATGGACAGAGAGTCGCCGATTACCTCCATTACTAGTAAAAAATATATATTTCCCCAGTTTCATTTTAAAAATTGTGTCACCTTACTTTATCCTCCCTGTAAGTTGGAAGTGTAATTCAAGGACAGCATGGCATGAGTGACAACAGGCCTCAAGGAAAAGTAGCTGTATTGTGTAGCACAGCCAATCAGACAGAATCTGGGAATTATGGAAATCACTGCATGGAGCAACAGAAGGATAAAAGAGAAATTAGTATTGAAAATATAACTGGACACCAAAATGTTCAGCTTTAAAAAAACATTCATATTGCTACATTATGTCACTACAGAATAATGATTGATCTTTTGTGCACAGGTGGAAATGTTCACATTTTGATTGCTGCCAGTTGGATCTACCGTAAGAACTTGATTTTACATAGACATTGGTCAATGTTAACGTGTATCTTATCTATGCTCAAAATGTAAAATCATATATTCCTAAAATAAAAAGTGTATCATATAAAGGGAGCCAAACTTCCTTCAGTATATTTAAGTGCAATTAGCAGCTGCCACTTTAAAAACACTATGCCAACTGTTCAGATCATAATAGTGGGCGCTACTTCTATCTCTATATGCACATCCCTAAATACATTCCTCTTTAAATAAAACAAAGTAACAGTGAAATGAACATAAATTATGAAAAGTAAATATGAAAATTAAATGGCTAAATTGTTTTCAATAAGCACCGTAAAGATGTCTTCCTCCAGTGTCCATACAACTATACATAACAAACATTCAAAGCTTTTATGCAGTTTAGTTCAGTGTCCATACAATAACCCCATACATGATGAAAATATCCATGACTGTTTCTTCACTCAACAAAGTGTGGTAAGATGAACCACTCACCAGATCTACATGGCCATATAGACCTACTTGGCTTTTGGGTTGTGTTAACCAGACAGGTAAGATCCCCAGCACCTATCATGTGCTCCTGCGTGACCTCTTTCACGTGTGTAAATAGGAACCATCAATTCCAAAAAATAGGGATATTGATAGTGTAGTTTGTTTTTTGAGATTTCTTGTTAAATATATTTATTGAATTGTCATAAAGAAAGACAAAAATGATATAAACATAAATATATGGGGTACAATCAAGGTAAATTGTATTATGACTATGAACATAAGTCTATCTCATCGTAGTATCTGATTCATATACACTGTAGATTAAAGAGAAAAGAAAAAATTGATAAAGCGCAAACGATCAGAAGAAATATTATGTTGTAGTTGTAAGTAGTTTAACAATAAATGTAAAACAAATAAGTATCCCCAAACTGCAAGATTAAGAAAAGGTACAAATAAGAAATCTTCGAGCTACAGTATATTATATCTATAGTGAAAATATAACATGGTACATCTTAGCTCATTTAAAAAAAAAAAAAAAAAATGAAAGACAGGTAAGAAATAACAGATAAAGGAGGAAGGAGAAAGTAAGGAGAGTCTCCCGAGGTGGTGGCGAGGGATGAGCTTTAGGTTTGGGTCGAACATGAAATATCCATGACTGTTTCTTTACGCAACAAAGTGCTCCACCATGTGTGGTAAGATGAACCACTCACCAGATCTGCACGGCCATATAGACCTACTCGGCTTTTGGGCTGTGTTAATCAGACAGGTAAGATCCCAACATCTATCATGTCCTCCTGTTAAAGGGGTTGTAAAGGTAAATTTTTTTTCCCTAAAATAGCTCCCTTTACCTTAGTGCAGTCCTTCTTCACTTACCTCATCTTTCCATTTTTCTCATCCGGTGATTTATCTAAATTGGGTCTCTGTTTCGGCTGGGCTTTGCTGTGGGCTCATTCTGTTGTCCCTGGGGTGTTGTTACACCCCAGGGCAATAGGTGGCAGCAGTGGAGTCTAGGCTAGGGTGTCTCTTGCCAGCAGCCAATCGGGAGGGTTTTCCCTCGCGAGGCGTGCTGGGGGAGAGTACTTCTGGAACAGACGCCATTGGGTGAGGTTCTTCTGGTTCCTGCTGCGTCACCCACCTTTAGGTTGACCGTACATCACCGCAACCCGGGCGTTATGGCCTACCTGGCCGCCGCGTTGGTGCTACGTGAAGATCCTGGTTCCGGGACCATGTCGGCCCGGAGCAACTGAAGTTGTGGCAGGACCCCAATGATTGACTGGGGTCCTAACTTGAAGATCCCAAACGAGTTTAGCTGTTTGGTGGGGACCCAGTTGTGGAACGCCAATGAGAGGCTGGTGATCCAAAAAGCACTGGAGCGAACCATCGGGGATCGAGGTGACCGGACACTGAGAGGTTGGATGTCAGCAACCTTTCAGTCGATGACCAACTAAGGACTACCTAAGGTCAGATTCAGGCACTAAATTCACTAAGGAAGATTTATCTCATGATCTACATTCTAGGGAACGGTCTGTCAGAGGCCTGTTTTCCCACAAGTTTCCGAGTGATACCCTGGCTGCCAGGTCGGTGTGAGTCCTGTCCAGGTACACTATACCCACTCTGGCTGGAGTGCCGACAAAAGCAAAGTGTTGTTTGAAGCAGGATTGCTTCTGTTACTCGTAGGCCTGAATCTGCTACTCTTCTCCTCATGCATCCTTTTCTTATTCACCTCAAGTTTATTGTTTTACCGGGTTGGGTAAAATAAAGCACAAGAAAAGACATCTACTGTTTGGACATTCAATCATTGTTACTCTCTTCAACTACCCTAGACATCGAAGCTATAGAGGTAACAGGCCGACCCAAATCTTTCCAGTGGGGGTGAGTGCTACACAAGGAAGGGGGCAAGCACGACACTCCACACCAGGGAGAAAGCCTTGCATTACTGTGTGGAGTTACAGACAGAAGAACAGGAAGTGAGGATTTCTCAGAAGAAATAAGGACATTTAGAAGCAAAATCGAAGAATGAGGTAAGTGAAGGAAGACTGCACCAAGGTAAAGGAAGCTATTTAGGAAGAAAAATGTACAACCCCTTTAAGCTGTCTGCAATCGTGTCTGGGAGAACTACCCTGCAGGGGAGCGTTCTGAAAGCGAGGCTTGACGCACTTGTGGAGAGCAGTGTGGACGGGACAATGTCAATGGTGGTGAGGAGGATGGTCTATGTGGACATCTTTACCCCAGATACCTGCTTGTTTTAATGTTCAACCATGTGAGTTTCTAAATGTTGTACCTTAAATGTAACTATTACTACACTTATGCCGCGTACACACACAATCAGGCGTTTTCCCGGCCAAAAATCGAAATTTCAATGGAATTCCATTGGAATAATATAGTACATGTTCTATATCTAAACTCCAAAGGAATTCATCGGAATTTCAGATGAAAAAACTCTGATGGGGCTACACACGATCGGAAATTTGGATGGAAAAAGTCCATCAGACTTTTTCCATCAAAGATTCCGATCGTTGTGTACGGGGCATTAGAGGTGCCTCTCATCTCTTTTATACTTAGTTGTGACATGACGTTACTTGCTAATCAAGACATCGCTTGTATAACAAGTCAAAATTTATTATATATGCATATGCAGAGCGGACACGGCCCACTATACTTTATTTTTTTCGGATCGACTTTACATCTGGCAATCAGAGGTGAATGGAGGTTCCAATTGGGTCGGACTGACCATGTGAAAGGGCCCAGGGCTGCTTTCACACTGATGCACTGCAGTTTACCCGCACTGTGGGTCCAACACAGTGTACCTGTGGCTTTCCTGTACTTTGAAATAGACTTCTATTACATTCTGCAAGTTTGGTGCACTTCCAGAAAGCTCACCAAACTCGTAGGTAATAACAGAAGTCTATAGCTCAGTGCAGGTAACCAGCAGGTGCGATGCTCTGCATCTGTGAATCAGTTTGAAAGCAGCCCAGTAACCACTGCAGAGCAGATATGCCCATATATACACTGTTGTTTTAGTAATAAACTGACCATTAATAACAGTATCCTATTCTATTCCATCCCAAGGCAGGAGGTCGTGGGCCACATCAGAGGGCTCTGCGGGCCACTGGTTGGGCACCCCTGGCATAACCCCTAAACCTTTATTGGAATACTCCAGAAATTTCTTTTTAGCTGCTTTTTTAAAAAGCAGCAAAAAAAACAAGCTAAATTTACAGATCTAGGTCACAATGACCTGGTATAGTGATACGTGTCTCTCTCGTGTGTTGACAGGTACTGGAGTTACTGTGCCAGATTCTACAAACAGATTCTCTGTCTGCCGTCCAACAGTGGATTCTGTCTGCTGGCCAAAGAGGTGAGAACAGAGTAAAGGAATAGACATTTTTTATTTGATTTTTCCTTTTGGATCTGGTGACGGTGGTCATCAGTACAATTAGGGGAGACCTCCCTAATGGAGATAGAGTCAGCAATAGAAACCCAACAGATTTTAACCTGCCAACGCTATCCAAGACTGAAAAACATTTTAACTTTAGATACACTTTAAAGATGAACTGCAGCCAGTAGGAATACAATCTAATTAGCAGGGAATGTCCCTATCTGGTTCTAAAATGTTCTCCCTTTTTTAAATTTGTTTCTACCCATTTTCTGTGTCCCGAAAATGTCCAATTTTTCATCTATCTTCAGAGAGTTTCAATGTTTTACCCTGTAGTAGTTTTTCCCTACTACAGTATTAGTAGTTTGCTGAACGATTATGTCACCGCTCCTTCAGTGCTTTCATTAATTACAGATGCTATGGGGGCATTTGCAAGTTTTGAATGAACAGCCCTGAACACTGGCCTGCCATCACATCAGTGAATTCCCATGGTCTCATGAGAAAGGTAGGTGCCCTCCTGCCTCATCCTTCCTCTGGCAGCCCAGCACAATTAAAGTTCAAGAAGAAACTAATGGCATCATAAAACCACGAACATAATTTACTTTAATGCCCCTTTCACACTGGGGCGGGAGGTGTGGTGGAGGTAAAGCGCCGCTATTTTTAGCGGCGCTTTACCGTTGGAATTGCGGCAGTATTCGGCCGCTATCGGTGTGGTTTTTGCTGGTGGTTGTGGGGGTCTGTAGGCGGGGGGCTTATCAGAATCTGGAAGACTCCTTTAACAAAGGGGACCCCCACATCCTGGGCCCCCCTATGTGAATTGGTAATGGGGTACATTGTACCCCTACCATTTCTCCAAGAGAGTGTAAATAGATGTGTAGCGCCCCCTACTGTCAGTTATAGGCGCTATTGTTTATTTAGTGGGGGGATGAGAGAGTTACCTTGCTCTCATCGATGTTAATTCCCTAAATTTGCATTTCGGGGGTGGGCTGCCTGTGGTCCCATTCTCTGTGCTAAGGATATGTTACCATCCTTGGACAGCAGATGGCGCCAGAGGGGTTCCAGAACAGAGCCATCTTTTCTCATGTAGCCAATCAGAGCAGTGTTTCCTTCGCTGGGCATGCTGGGAGAGAATATATCTGATGCAGGTGCCTTTTTGTCCGGGTCTCCTACCCGCAGCGGGTCGCAGGTGCGGCACCCACCTTCAGGGTGCGTGCACACCACGAGGCCACCGCTATGGCCTACCTGGCCGGGGCCCACACTACGCGGAGCTACGAACTTTGGGCTTCATGGCTCAAGGCAATTGATGCTGTCAGGGACCCCAGTGACTTACTGGGGTCCCACTTCTACTGAGACGATCCCAGGCTGGATGCTGTTCGATGGGGGATCGGTCTGAGGAGAACCCGGAGGCAGGTGATCCAACAGGGCTTGAACGAACCATCGGGATCTGGTTACCAGATGCTGACAGAACATAGTCAGACTATCAGCTGGTGACTTCTACTAAAAGACCTACTGGCAGGATTTGCTCTACAACTCTACGGGCCAGATTCAGGTAGACTTACGGCGGCGTATCAGTAGATACGCCGTCGTAACTCAGAATCTGCGCCGTCGTATCTTTAAGCGTATTCTCAAAGTGAGATACGCTTAAATGTTGCTAAGATACGACCGGCGTAAGTCTCCTATGCTGTCGTATCTTAGCTGCCTTTTTACGCTGGCCACTAGGGGCATGTACGCTGACTTACGCCTAGAATATGTAAATCAGCGAGATACGCCTATTCACGAACGTACGCCCGGCCGTCGCAGTAAAGATACGCCGTTTATGTAAGGCGTTTTCAGGCGTAAATATAAACCACCAAAAAGATGGCGCAGCCAATGTTAAGTATGGACGTCGGGACCGCGTCAAATTTTTCACATGTAACGTCGTTTGCCTAACTCGTCCGTGAATGGGGCTAGACGTAAATTACGTTCACGTCGAAACCAATGAGTCTTAGCGGCGTAATTTGGAGCATGTGCACTGGGATACGTCCACGGACGGCGCATGCGCCCTTAGTAAAAAACGTCATTTACGTGGGGTCACACTTAATTTAAATAAAACACGCCCACATCAAACACATTTGAATTTGGCGGGCTTAAGCCGGCACATTTACGCTACGCCGCCGTAACTTAGGGAGCAATTGCTTTGTGAATACAGCATTTGCTTCTCTAATTTACATCGGCGTAGCGTATCTGAGATCGACTGACCTTCATAAAAATGAATCAGGCGGGGGGGCGTGTCCTGGGGCTCTAGCAGAGCAGACATGCCTGCTTAGAGCTCTGCTTCACGGGACAGGAGCCGCGGATAATTCAATTTAAATCCAGCCGCAAAACATATGAAAATCAGCCTTATACCAGCTGGAAGGTGAGAGGACCACAAAAATCAAAAAATGGTGCTGGGAGGCTCGAGGAATAGATCCAAAACGAACCCCTCATGCAGCGCTCAGCTGACTGGAAGTGCCACCAGGAAAACACAGCTCGCCTCAGAGCAGCTCCCCTCAGGGAAACAAAGGAAACAAAAGGCAGCTAAAGCAGCCAAACCTGACAACCTAATGGCAGCACTTTCTAACATTTCCTCAGAAAATAAGGAAGAAGAGGCCAGCACATTATCACAAAGGGATATTGGGGACAGTGAAGTCCCCTCAGGACTGCTCAAGCAGTTTGAAAGGATGCTCCGCAGAGCCCTGAAACAGACCTCTGAGCAAATCACCTCAAGTCTCACTAAGGAAATAAGAGAAGTGGGATGCCGCACAGATGCCCTGGAAGCCAAGGTAGAGGAGATTGAAGTATACACTCAGGACTGTATATCTGAGATTGACGCACTTAAAGAGGAAAATTTCACCTTACAGAATAGATTAGAGGACTTTGAGAACCGGGAAAGGAGGTCTAACCTAAGATTTAGGGGCATACCAGAGTCTGTAATGGACCTTCAATCCACCGTCTTAGCTCTATGTCAAGAACTACTCCCAGGTATTCCTGTTGAACGTCTAGAAATGGACAGAATTCACAGGGCACTTACCCCTAAAAAAACAGATGGTCCTCCCAGGGACATAGTAGCCAAGTTCCACTACTATAAGTCTAAAGAGCAAATTTTGACGGCAGCAAGGGAAAAAAACAACTTGTCATTCCAAGGCTATAATTATCAAATTTTCGCTGACATCTCGCAATTAACCATCACTAAAAGAAGAGCTATGAAACCCCTCCTAATTGAGTTGCAGCAACGAAATGTTAAATACCAATGGGGTTTCCCCTTCTCCCTTCGGTTCACGCTACAAGGAATGAAAATAGTCTGTAGAACTCCCGATCAACTGCACCAAGCCCTGGTTGACTTCAAGCTAATCGAGCAACCCTCTGCTACTTCAACCGCATGCAGAAGACAGTCTTCTTCTCCTTCTAGCAACCAAGCAACACAGCAGGATCAAAATGATGACATCCGTCATTCAAGCAAGCGTAGCAGACTCGCCCCGCATCCCCCTGAACGAGATGACTCAATGGACTGAGTTTCCATCACCACTAACATATTCTCTTTCCCACTTTAGGTTGGACCTTAGGTCATCTATTACTGAAAAGACTACCTTTTTTCTTGTTTGCTTCTTCCTCCACAGTTGGTGTAACCGGCTCTGCCTCAACCAGAGGCTTTGAGATCACCACTTTTCATCCCACACCCCTTAAATTACATAAGAATCTCACTCCTATCAGCCTCTTTCCTTAACTGAAATGTGCACCCCACATAGCATCATAGTTAGAGACTTGGGAAAACTCTGAGTATGCATACACACACTTTATCAACAGCCTTAATCGACCTGACATATTCTTTTATCCACCCCCCCTCAAACCAACTCTCGTACACCCTATAACAATAGCTTACCTGGTACTTCCCCTGCGCACTAACTTAGATTCTTTATTCCATTGGGATGTCCACCATGACTGAGGCAATTCCTCCGTCACGACAAGTACCCAGGTAACCAACACTCCTCTTCAAACCCCATCCCATATCTATCTTCCCGGTCTAGCCCCAGAGTAACCAGTCTTGCTCCAATCGCCGCAAGTCCCATCTGGGTAACGCTTAACATACCTAGGTAAGGAAAAGTTCCCTCTCCCCCCCTCCCTTTCAGCAGACAACACAATTATTTGGAACATGCACTTAGAACTCTCTTACCTTTTCTTCATACAGAATGCGGCTTCCTGTCCTGTGGGAAAACATGCACCCCGCCCGGTCTACCTCGGGTCCCCAAACTAATATGTGGGGATCCGACAATGACCACCTTTTCCTTGGCAGGGACCTATTTCCCCAGCCAAGGGGATATTTTGAACACTTACTTTATGAGTTGATACATGACAATGCTCTAACCTATGTTGTTTTTTATCTCCCTTTCGAGTTCTCCTCCCTAGGAACCTTCCCATCCTCATTCCCCACCCCGTCTGCATGGAATGATCCGGGTAACAGCCGCACGTGGAATCACGGTAAGACGAAAACCTTGGTTTGGCTACCATGGCACCTCTGAACCTATTATCTCTCAATGTACAAGGTTTGAATGTACCACAAAAGCGAACAAAAGCATTTAGGCTCTTCCAATCAAAAAAGGCCCACATAGTATGCTTGCAGGAAACACATTTTACCCCGAACACGACCCCTAAATATTTCCACTCAGCTTACCCACAAATATACACTGCATCGGCCCCAGTAAAGAAGAGAGGTACTCTTATAGCTATCCATCGCTCTACCCCATTTACATTAAACTCAGAACTTAAGGACCCAGAAGGGAGATACCTGATTCTAACAGGTTACATTCTAGACACAGCAGTCACGATAGTATCTTATTACGCCCCTAACCTCAACCCAATGCCATTTATGTCCCACCTTCTTCAAACTATCAACTCCCATAAAATAGGTTCACTTCTAATATGTGGAGACTCCAATCAAGTTCTTCTCCCTTTTTTAGACAAGTCGCCCTATGTTCAGCAGAAACAACAACCCAAATGGAATCTCCCCAATCTTCTTTCAAAATACAATCTTGTAGACTCCTGGAGAGAATCGAACCCCACAAGACGCAATTATACATACTTTTCTAATCCACACCAATCCTTTAGTAGAATAGACCACATATTTTTAACAATCGGAATGATACCTGAAATCCTCAACTCAGACATTATCCCTATTCCATGGTCAGACCACAACGCTGTACTCACAACTATAGCATCTACTATCCCCAAAAAACATGACCGATCCTGGTACATGCCAGAAATATTACTCAACCACCCCTCTCATAGCTTAGCAATTGAAAAATCCTTGAGAGACTACTTAATTCACAACGAGAGTCCGGACATTTCTGCCCTCACGCTATGGGAAGCCCACAAGCCGGTCCTAAGGGGGACTTTCCAAAGACAAATAGGGATCCTCAAAAAAGAAAGAAAACAAATGGCAATGAAGCTGGAAACAGAATTTAACTTAGCCTATTCGGACTTCCAAAACAATTACTCGCCTAGAACCAGGGACCGGTTGGACAAAGCCCGCCTAGAATATGACTTATTTCTTACTGAATCTGCCAACAAACAAATAAATAGATCCAAACACACTTTTTACAAATCAGCTAACAAACCGGGGGCGTATTTAGCGAGATCACTTAACTCAATCAACAAATCCTACTCCCCCATAAAATTGAAATTGGCAAATAGCATCCTATCCAGTAACCCCCTTAAAATAGTACAAAAATTCAGCACCCACCTGAAAAAGTTATATTCGGAAACAAATAAATTTTGCGAACAGGACGCAGACCTCTTCTTTGCAGAGCTCCACCTTCCCCAAATGTCTGACCCCCAAAGATTACAGCTAGACTCACCTATCTCACATAAAGAAGTAATTGACGCGATAAAAGACCTCAAACTTAATAAAAGGCCAGGACCAGACGGCTTCACAGCTAAATACTACAAGACGTATGCAGAACTTCTTTCACCTAGATTAGCTGATGCATTCATTGATTTACTAATTCATAAGTCATTCCGACAAGAGTCACTCCTAGCCACAGTTTGCATGATCCCGAAACCACAATCTGACAATTCCCTGTGTGAAAATTTTCGCCCCATTTCAATGCTAAACACAGACATCAAAATTCTAGAGAAAATCTTGGCGATCCGCCTAAACAAAACAATTGGATCCCTGATCCATCATGACCAGGTTGGCTTCATCCCTAACCGTCAGGCGGGGGACAACATAAGGAGGGCAAGTTTGTTGGCGCACTTCGCAAAAAAGAGGGGTATCCCTGCATGTTTCCTCTCCTTGGACATAAAACAGGCGTTCGACTCTGTATCCTGGTCCTATCTAAAATTTGCATTATAAAAATGGGGCTTCGGACCTAATTTCATGTCATGGACAAGGAAATTATATGATAATCCGAAGGCCTGTGTCAAATACACAGGATACAGATCAGACTTGTTTTCCATTGAGAGAGGCACAAGACAGGAGTGCCCGCTTTCCCCGCTCTTATTTGCCCTCCTCATAGAACCACTCGCGCAAAAGATAAGGCTGGACCCCAAAATCCTAGGCATAGAAGTAGGTGGCCACAAACATAAACTATGCCTGTTTGCGGATGACATCTTACTCTTTCTCGCATCTCCCCAAGTAACGGGCCCTAATTTAACATCCCTTTTAAAACAATTTGCATCTCTTTCAGGATTAGCTATAAACCCCAAAAAATGCTTAGCACTCAACATATCCCTCTCACCTATGGAACTAATTGCAGCTAAATCCGGTCTTCCTTTCCAATGGTCAGACAAAAGCATCCCATACTTAGGAATCAACCTCACAGCCTCCTTTTCAGATGCATTTTCATCCAACTACCCCCCCCCCCCTCCTAAAACAAATCTCAAACCTCCTAAATTCCTGGGCCCACCTACCTTTGTCGTGGATCGGTAGAGTTAATGTAACCAAAATGTCAATTCTACCGAAACTCCTCTACTTCTTCAGAGTACTCCCTGTACCAATTCCTTTTTATTACTTAAAGGCTGATACAAAAAAGAGTTTCCAACTTTATATGGGGGTCCGCCAGACCAAGGATTAAACAGCAAATTTTACATCTACCAAAAGCTAATGGCGGACTGGGGCTACCCAACTTCATGAACTATTATAGAGCAGCGCAATTAACTGATTTAGTGAAATACCACGCCACACGAGATCCACCTCTTTGGTTATCAATCAAAGCGGTGGACTGCGACCCTATTTCAATTTCAAACATATTATGGATCCCCCCCAAAACGCGCAAAACTATCCACAACCCCATCACTAAGCATTCTCTCTCCCTTTGGGACAAATTGAAGACCAAAAACAAACTTCTATCCCCTCATATTCCACTTTTATCCTTTCACAAAAACCCGGCATTTTACCCGGCTTGGGTATATCCCAACTCATTTAAAGAATGGGCCAAGAAGGGCTGCACAAATTTATACAAGCTAATGGACTCATCGACGTTTAAGTCCTTCCCCAATATTTGCGATACATACAACATACCGCAATCTGAACTATTCAAATATTTACAAATAAAGAATTTCTTCAAGCCATACGTTGATTCCGTATCCCACCCCCCTCGCCTAACTGCCTTTGTACAAATGACCCCCCCACCAGGGGTAGGATCTCAATAGTATACGCTCAATTACTGCTCAATTCCACAACAGAGAAACTTCCCTACGTAAGCAAGTGGGAAAAGGACCTTGATCAAGAACTAGAAACATCAGATTGGAATCAAATTTGGAGCAACACTAAATCAGCGTCATTAAATGTAATAGCGTGCGAAACTAACTATAAAGTACTTACAAGGTGGTATCTAGTTCCTACCAGAATTACGAAGTTGGTACCAAACTACCCTGATCACTGTTTCAGGGGTTGTTCATCCCCAGGAACGTTCTTTCATATCTGGTGGTCGTGCCCAACAGCACATTCATTCTTTTTGGAAATTTTTAAAATAATAAGCCAACTCACGGGAACCAAAGTTCCAATTGATCCTAAATTAGCATTATTGAACCTGAAACCGGGGAATATCCCACACAAACAATTTAAATTAATCCTACAGCTTACCACAGCCGCAAAACAAACACTGGCTAAAGCGTGGAAGTCCCCTAATCTACCCCTCAGCGAAACAATAAACAGAATGAATGTAGCATCGGCACACGCCAAAATGATGGCAATAGACCAGGACACGTTAGCCGGATATGAAAGTTCATGGAAACCTTGGTTGAACTACGTTCTACCCAGTGTAAATACTGATGCTGCTATATTGCCATGGTAGCCCAGCCATCCTTAGCAAACCTCCACTTACTAGAACAACAGACAACAAAATCCGGACCACTCCTGCAGACACCCCTCACCCCCCCCCCCCCCGTCCTACCCTCCTCCCGTCTCCCCACGTTTTGGACGACAGTCTGGAAAGATATTGTTACTAATGTTATTAATATTGTTTTATGAGTAGGTACCGTTGAAGCTCCCTGATGTACGCATTGGTACACTTGCATGAACTATAAGCCCTATCATTTCCAGGACTGCTCATGACAGATGAGGCACCTTATAGCAGGTCAGGCAAAAACAACCATATGGACTCCACAACATACTTACCCATTTATAGACCACTGGAAAAATGCCTCATCAGATGTACAATGTTCTTGTCTACATGTTATATGCTTTTCATGTATTCTATCTACTCACTGATCTTGTACGAACCATTATCTTCTCAATAAAGATATTTTGACAAGGAAAAATGAATCAGGCTTGGATCAACACCAGCTACCAAGCACCTGATGCTGATGTAACTGAATAATTTTTTGGAAGTGTCAGATCCCTTGGAGACTGCTTATGCTAATGCCGAGTGACTATGCTGTTATGCTGACTGAATATCCTTTTCCTCCTCAATGATCTTGTTGATTGCTAGTATGAACATTGTTGGTTCTGGGCATCGCCACCAGTGCCTAAGGCCCAATTTTTCTGCCGCTGTTTAACAGGGGCGTGTAATAACAATTTTTGATGCAATACTTTTCATGTAGCTCTTTGCTGCATTCCAATTACAGTATCTGTGAGGGATTGAAGTGTTGTGGCACCAGCACCAGTGCTTAAGGCACAATTTTTCTGCAGGGGGGGGATTACAATTCTTGATCTAATATTTCACAGCAGGGCGTTCCAGCGCCCACCAAGACTAACTGTGAGGGCTTACAGTGTTGTGGCAACACCAACACCTAGGGCCCAAATTTCTGCAGAGTATATAAGTCAGGCCCCTACTTTCAAACATCCAACTTACCAACGACTCATACTTGCAAACGGAAGGAGACAACAGGAAGTAAGAGGAAATCTACCCCTAGGAAGGGAAAATCTCTTCTGTAAAATGTGTCTCCTGTCCACTGAAAAGAGTGAGCTTTATAAAAACAATATGATGTATAAGGAATAAAAAATTTGATTCCTTCAGTCACAAGTGTCTAATTACAGCAGCATCAATATAACAATAATGTATATATAACAAACAATGCATCAAATTATCACCAAATAGTAGTGTGCCTCCCATTTTTCAGAGATGGGAACGAGGGACACCTATTAGTAAGAGAATGTAGACATAGGACACACCTCCCTGTCATGTCCCCTTAACCACTTCAACCCAGGAAGGATTTTCCCTAATGACCAGGCCACTTTTTGCGATACGGCACTGCGTCGTTTTAACTGACAATTGCATGGTCGTGCAATGCTGTACCCAAACAAAATTCTTTTTCCTATTTTTTTTCACAAATAGAGCTTTCTTTTGGTGGTAATTGATCACCTCTGCGTTTAAATTTTTTTGCGCTATAAACAAAAAAGACAGACAATTTTGAAGAAAAATTATTTTCTGCTATTATTTTCTGCTATAATACATATCCCAAAAAAATCATAAAGAAAAAACAAAAACAAATTTATTCGTCAGTTTAGGCTGATATATATTCTACACATTTTTGGTAAAATAAATCTCTAACCGTATATTGATTGGTTTGCTCAAAAGTTATCGCATCTACAAACTGTTTTTACTGGTAATAGCGGCGATCGGTGATTTTTTTTTGCGGGACTACAACATTATAAAAATCAATTGATGGTGTTGCGCTCCAATAATAAATTATAAAGTGCTAATGCGTGACTATATATATATATATATATATATATATATATATATATATATTATGAATAACTTTGATGAATAATAAAGTGCATAAACAATCCAAAAAATACAATGTGATCATTTGTGAAGATCTACAGAATATATGAGTATAAATTACAATTAATTCAATATAAGTCCATATATTGTTAAAGTGCAAAAGAAGGTGCTGAGTAGCTGCAAAAAATAGGTGACACTGTGACTTTAGTGGTAGTAATCTTCAGCGTGTTTCACGCCCACGGGTGTGCTAAATTCCTACCTTCCTGCTGTAAGGTAAGCAGCATAACAAAGTGTGGATAAATGATCAAAGGGGTCCCTTCAGCGCTCTCTGATAAATGCTTCCTATATCATTCCTTCTCCCAAGTCAGCAAAAATCTCTCAGGTTGGTAAGCCAGGCGTAAGGGAGGAATGTGCAGAGAAAAACAAGGATCCTCTAGTGTAGTATGTTTAATAGCTATTTATATTAACCTCCCTGGCGGTATGATTCTTTCAGATTTTAGGTGCTGAAAGCGGTACCATTATTTGCAAGGATATTTGGCGTTTTATACTGTAGGCCTCTAATTCTTAGGAATAACTCACTTAAATCTGACCAAACAAGAGTCTAATAGGCATCCCGGGTATCACATTTTTTTAAAAACAAAATTATAAATTATAATATAATAAATAATTATAAATAATTCTAACAAATAATAATATAATTATAATAAACATTATTCAATAATGTAATCAAAACAAAAACACTGAAATTTGCTCAGTTGCAGAATTGTCGCTGTCATTATTTTTTTTATGACGAATTTCCCCACAAATCGCTAACGCTCAATTCTGCAAGTGATTATAATTTATTATGGCTGTTTTCTAGCTGATCTAAAACCATTTTTGACATAAAGACACTTTTGGTTGCTATGGACAATCTACAGTTTGCAGGGAGAAAGAATCGTTTTTATTATATAAAAGAACATGTAGGACACTGGGCAGACCACTAGGGACAAGGGGGGTGTGTTTTTTTTACATACAGTACTGTAATCTATAAGATTACATTGTACTGTATGTACTGTGTTTGTTTACTTTTTTGAATTTGGCGCCGTTCTCCACCCCCGTGCGTCCTAACGTCGCAGGGAACGGAGCTCGGCTGCACACGGGAACACTGTGTGAATTGAGCGAGCACCTGCTCGCTCACACAGCGTGGATGCATCGCTGGATCCATGGACAAGGTAAGTAAGCCTTGCATGTGAAATCTGCGAGGCGAGCCCGAGTCTGACTCAGAGTTACCGATCGCAGCATGAAAATCTAACCCCGAGTCAGACTCGGGAATACCGCCAAGGGGGGTTATAGCAGAAACATTCAGGTATTCACATTTAAAAAATTGTAAACATGTGTAGCGCCCCCTTACTTTCAGTATGGGCACTACGCTAAAGTTAGTGGGGAGTGAGAGAGTTATGTTGCTTTCACTCATGATTTTGCGAAATTTGGGTTGCTGTCATTCCAGAACTGTCCTGTGGGTCAGTCTACGCTCCGAGAGTGCGATCCCACTCCCGGGTGACAGATGGCGTCAGAGGGGTTCTGGCAGCCAATTGGAGGAGTTTTCTCTCGTGGGGCATGCTGGGAGGGGTATATCTGTGGCAGGCGCCATTTTTCGGGGTTCTTCGCGGGTTCCTGGTTCCAGGTGCATCCCACCTTTAGGGTGTGAGCATCCAACAGACCCCGGCGATATGGCCTACCAGGCCGGGGTTGCAAGTTACGCGAAGTTCCTGGCGGATGCTGCCGAGGGGCCCCAGTGACTTGCTGGGTCCCCTCACCTCTACAAGAAAGATCCTAAGCTGCTGGCTGTACGGTGGGGAATTGGCTCAAGGAGAACACAGAGGCAGGTTATCTGAGAGATTTCAAAGAACCATCGGGGATCTGGTGACTGACACCTTGACACCTGTCAACCAGTCACTTAAACGTAATTGACTGGAGGGATTCGCTCTGCTGTTCACATTGTCAGCATAGAGCCTGTGGCAGATGCCTCACCTGGCATCTCAAACTAAATTAGAGCCAGGTCCATGTCGAGGACCTGTTCCTTCCAGCAACCTTAAAGTGGAACTCCGGCTGCCAGACTTGTGACAGAGGTCTGTCCGGGAAACACTTCACCCACTCTGGCTAGAGTGGCGACGTAATATACAGGTACTGAAAGCAGGCTTGCTTTCCTGTTCATCCAAGCCTGATACTGCAAGGTTTTCTTAATTTAATCAACCTGTCCTATCTACCTCCTGTTGATGTTGGTCGTGTTGGACCTAAGAAATAAAACGAGCAGCGAGCTTGCGGCCAGGAGGTCACTTCTGCTGTCCTTATGTCCTACTTGTGTCATAACAGTCATGTGACTTCATCAGGGATGGCTGGTTGCATTGGACATCGCGCTTCTGAGGCTCCTGGCGGAGACACGCGCCGCTACCTCCTGTGCAAACACCGATGTACACATACGACTGTTTGTACAAGAGAACCGACCTGCCGCAGTATAATGATGAAGGCTGGTCAGCAAGCAGTTAAAGGAGAATTATACAAAAAAAAAAGACTTGTTAACCCAACAACTATTCCTTTATATTGGCTTTTAAATTTTTTAAATGCAGAAATTTAGCAATTTACAATTTGGATGAAAAGGTGAGTGCTGGGAAACACTTTTTGAAAGATAAATAGTGCATTTTATATACAACTATATAGATCAGACCAAAATGAGGGACACATGAGGAGGAAAGAGGGACATTGTTCCAAATCAGGGGCAGTTGGGAGCTTTGTAGTAGTCATATAAAATGCAATACACACAGAACAATATGCATATACAATAGATATATAGTGGTATAACTAGATAGGAAGGGGTCTATCATGTAAATAGGAATTATGATGGGACTTTCATGTAAGGGGGGACTCTGATGGAGATCCAGATGTAAGGGGGGACTGTGATAGAGAATCTCATGTAAGGAGGAACTCTGATGGAGACCCAGACGTAAGGGGGGGGGGGGGCTGTGATGGTGAATCTCATGTAAGGGAGGCTGTGAGGTATGTAAGAGGTGATTCTGTTGTAAGGGGGACTCAGATTCACCTTCAGACGGGGTCAGGTTTATTTGGAATTTCTTTGCTTTGTTTTACTTAAGTTCCTTTTTTTTTTTTTTTTTTTAAATCATATGCTGATTACAAAAAAAAGTAAAAGGTATTCATTCATTTTAATTTGCTTTGTACTGAAAAGTTTGTAGATCCCTGCATTGCATACTTATTGGTAGCTCTAATGGAGATTGTACAATCAGATTGTATTGTATGTGGTGAGCTTAAGAGTTTCTAAAAGAAGAGGGCAGGGGACAGGCAGGACCCACGCTGTACAGAAGTGATACAAGTAGAAGTCCTGGGAGGAGTTTAGAAGCACTCTCACTTATCAAATCCAAATATTCCAGCTAAACATCTCCATGGATCTGATCAATGATTAAAAGAGGCAGAAAAGCAGCAGCTAGAAAATTCCCAAGTGTCGTTTCTCCTATCCAGGACAGACCTCAGTGCCTGTGACCATTGATCCTGAGAACTATTCCCTTCTCTGAGATGCAGCTGTCTGAATGAGATTTCTCTTTACATATATAAGAAGAGTGTTTATGAGCCGACAAATCTTCTAACATTTCTGACTTGTGTAATCTGGCACCAGGAAGAATGCCACCTATACTCCTCGTCCTCCTCTGCTTTGTTAGGCTGGGTAAGTCACAAACTTTTTAACTTTTAAGATAGAAAAGAAAATACATCAAAACGTATTGCTGTCTGCCCCAACTGGGAGAATTTACCCCCCTCTAACAGACAAAGATAGGACATTTCCATTAGGGATACCTGTTTCAGTGACAGCTAAGAAGAAATTTCCTGTTACTTTGGTATATGTCTGTAGGACAGGAGATGGAGGCATAGCACCTCATTGGGACAAATACCGAAAAAAAATGTAACCATATTCCTTATTTTGTAAATCACTGTGCAGTTGGCGCTATATAAATCCTGTATAACATTTCCTACGCAACCCAAAAGGTTTTGGGCCAGTTCACACCATGCCTGCACAGAAACTGTGTGATTCACTACGCATTCAAAACACAGTCCATTTGCGATCTGCAGCAGGTGTCAATTAGAAGTTAACACCCCAAATGCAGGTTGCAAACACAGTGCTTTTGCCCGCACCAAATTGCATGGTAGAAAAGCGCATTTCTAAAAGTAGTGCATGCAGTACTTTTGGTGCGTTTCGGTGTCATTTCAGCCCATTCTATAGGAATGGGCTAAAATCGCACCGCACAGAACTGCATGTAAATCGCACAGTGCTTTCCTGTGCAGGCATGTTGTGAATTTGACCTTTGGGCTTAGATATATTTTAAAGCTGAACTCTAAGTTTAACCTTTATTCAGCTTTGAGGTCAATGCATATCTTATAACATTGGTGTGACTCCTAGGGAAGCTGGATATCACTCTGATAGTAGTCAGCATAATACAGTGATAGCAGCAATCTTCTGGGTTCTATACCAGGCCCCTTTGCACACTCACCACAAAGGGACGCTCACTACCGCCAATCTCAGGCCACCTTGTATTTTTCCACTGAATACAAGGCATTCTTTAATGGTCCTTTAATGGTATCACCACCCTATCTCTCCACCTCAACCAATCAGAGAATACCTTGTGGTCAGTATGCAGAGGGGAAGCTCCTTGGCACAATACCTGTAGAAGCTCCAACTACTGCTCTGATTGTCATCTCACCATCAGCTTCTTATTGGTCCAATGTAAGAAGCATAGACCCCAACTGTCAAAGGAACTGTCCCTCATTTGGAACCAAATCGCTGTGTGCCTCTTTATTCCTTATTTGTCCCTCTTTTTGGTCTGATGTATAGACCTCTTATACTGCTGAAACCATACAGTATATCTAACCACTAAATTATTCAATCTGTTTATTTGAAATGGTATAAAGGAAAAGTAGTGGTAAAAAAAACAAACAAAACACTTGTGGGCTTAATCATTTTGTGCAAATCAGTTTTTCATGTTCCACGTGTAGCCCTACCCCCGAAGAAGCCGCTGGTTGATTTTTGGGACCTACCCCTGTCTTTTGTCAGCTCACCCTTTTTTAATTAGCTCGAACTCTCCCTTGACACATCAGAACCTGGCAATGGGATATTGTGACCCCTGTTGGACTGAAATTGCTGCAGCGGCATGATCCTTCTGGGCAAGAAAATACACTTCACACAAGGTATATGATTGAATGAAAGAAAGTTAAGTTCTTTTAAATGCATGAAACTTAGAAATAACAGGTATAGAACTGTAAATGCAAACACAATAAATCAGCAGTAGTTGACTCTGGAAAGCAAGGGCCCTTGCAAGTGTCAGAAATTAACATAAATCAATAAGCTACTCTAAAACCTAAGAGTGGCACCACTCGCCTGAATATAAAAGATCAGTCTATGCTCGCTAGCACCCCTAGCGGGCAACCTTCTGGAACAATCAATGTACACATAGCGGCCGGTTGGTGCACATTAACTTATAATCCAAAGGGAGCAGTTAGAGAAGGAAAACACACACACAGCGTGATGTCGGTAACGGTAGAGGGTGATGTGATTGATCGCTTGCCAGCGTCGGTTGCTACCTTGAAACCCTGAGGCAGTTTGACTAGGCCTCTTAGGCCGCGTACACACGATGAGACATGTCCGCTCAAACATGTCCGACGGACCGTTTGCAGCGGACATGTCTCATCGGATTTTGGTCCGATGACGTGTACACACCATCGGACCAAAATCCCCTCTGACTGAGGACGCGGTGACGTGGCGGTGACGTTGACGCCATGTCACCACTCCAGGAAGTAAAATACTTCCACGCATGCGTCGAATCCATTCGACGAATGTGTGGACAGTTATGTTATTTCAAAGCATGCTTAGAAATTTGTCCGCCGGAGACATGTCCGTCGGATATGTCCGCTGGTGACTACACTCACCAGCGGACATATCCGACGGACATGTCTCCGGCGGACAAATTTCTAAGCATGCTTTGAAATTTGTCCGCTGGGAAAACATGTCCAATAGCTCGTACATACGATCAGAGATGTCTGCTGAAGCGGTCCGTCGGACCAGTTTCAGCAGATAAATTTGATCGTGTGTACGCGGCCTAAGTCTTGCCTGTGGGTTAACAAGTGTCAGTGGCTGGTAAAACAAACTTTTTAGGGTCTATGGTGACCAAAGAGTTAGGAACTGAGCAAGTGCTCTCTCACCCAACAGGCCGATCCGCCTGACTTCTCCTGAGTAGAGTTGAGCGAACCCGAACTGTAGAGTTCGGGTTCGGTACAGACTTTGGGTTTTTCACGAACCCGAATAATTGCTGAAATTTCGGAGTTCGAGAAAAAAATGCGTGGGGGTCCCCCCAAATTCAATAACCAGACCCTTTAGGTCTGGTATGGATATTAAGGGGAACCCCGCCGTCAATTTAAAAAAAAATGACGTGGGGTTCCCCCCAAATATCCATAAACAGACCCCTCAGGTCTGGTGTGGATCTTAAGGGGAACTCCATCACAAATTTAAAAGAAATGGTGTGGAGTTCCCCCTAAAATCCACACCAGACCCCTTATCCGAGCATGTTGACCTGGCCAGCCGCAAAAAAGAAGGGGGGACTACTATTTACACTTCCTCCGTGAAATGGTAGGGGTACAGTGTACCCCATTACCATTTCACACGGAGGGGGCAGGATCTGGGGGTCCCCTTTGTTAAAGGGGTCTTCCAGATTCTGATAAGCCCCCTGCCCGCATACCCCCACAATCACCGGACAAGGGTTGTGGGGATGAGACCCTTGTCCCCATCAACATGGGGACAAGGTGCTTTGGGGGGCACCCCAAAGCACCCTCCTAATGTTGAGGGCATGTGGCCTGGTGCGGTTCAGGAGAGGATGGGGACCACACTCTGTCCCCCCCCTCTTTTCTGTGGCCGGCCAGGTCAACGTGCTCGGATTAGGGGTCCGGTGTGGATTTTAGGGGGAACTCCATGCCATTTTTTTTTAAATTTGGGGTGGAGTTCCCCTTAAAATCCACACCAGACCTGAAGGGTCTGGTTATGGATACTTGGGGGGAACCCCACGTCATATTTTATTTTTTTATTATTTTTTAATATCCATACCAGACCTAAAGGGTCTGGTCATTGAATTTGGGGGGACCCCCACGCATTTTTTTTTCTTTTACTAAAAAGTCCATGTCCCATTGACTTCAATGGGGTTCGGAGTCCGGGTTCGGGTTCCCGAACCCAAACTTTTTTTTAAAGTTCGGGTCCGAACCCGAACATCCAGGTGTCCGCTCAACTCTACTCCTGAGGGAAGGAAAAGCGTGCTGGTAAGACGTCACTCCGACACACACTCACACACACACTGGACCCCGGACTGAGACGTTCCACTGCTACAATTGTCATCTGGGCTGTCTCTTCCATCTCTGGCAAAACTGGCTGGATGTTGGAGTCTTGCTTCCGTCTGGATGGCCGGTCTCTCTGCAGTTCTAGGCCCAGGCTTCTGGCCTAAACACCGCTGCCCCTGTCAGCAGCTCAGCACAGGAGAGAAGACCGTTCCCGAGAGAGCGAAAAGGCGCCACTACCTCTCCTTAAGTAACCTCCTCCACTGATCTAAATGAAACGTCACATCCTCCTGAAGGGCAAAGCATTTCTTGAAACGTAGTCTGTTTCTCCTACGAGTCAATGGAGTCCATATCTCCTGCTACTTGTAGTCCTGCATTTCATAAGTCATGTAAGAGGTATCTAACATATGTACAGTTGTAAGTAAAGTTCCAGCGGGAAAGACCTGTCACTGGACTCTGGCAGGTTGACCCCGCTACACACGTAACTTAGTGCATTGCAGGGGTGTGACCTTAGCCTATATTTATATTAATGTGTCCCTCTTTCTAATTTCAGAAAGATGGTAGGTATGAGTATGCAATAGTATGCATAGCATGCAAAAGCATGCAAAGTCCATGACATCACTGCACATGTTAGAAAATATGGCAGAATGTGATGCGCTACATTTCTTTTGCTGCTTTGTGAGTACATTATGTTTACAATAAATCTGGATTTATGTTACGGGGTTACACTATGCATAGTCTTTTCTTTGATGAGATACATTATATATAATAAGAGCATTCCGGGAAGTGAAGATGAATAACTTGCAGCTGTTGAAGTGATTTCCTTGCCGGCCACCGTCTACATCTAAAGAGGGCATTTGACCTCCATAATAAGGGGTCTCTGGATTCGGTAAGAGGCCATTCAGAAGTCTAGTGGTTAAAAAAGTTTCATCCCTCAAGTCATCAATTCTAGCCATTTTGTACTCCTTTTGACAGCAATATAAGGATCATTACGGCACATGCTACTAATTGGATATGCTTTCTAACAGAATGCAGGGAAATCAATCTCCACCTATAGGAACTCTGGAGAGGACTAAGTGTCTTTCAAGGGCCCCCGCCTTCTCTGTACATGTGGGCAGACTGGGTTCTCCCCAGTCAGTACCATTAGGCACTGGCGTAGCGAGGGGGGGGGGCAGGGGGGGCTCCTGCACCGGGCGAAAAATTGCGGGGGGCGAAATCCTTGCGTCCGCGGAATGCGCCGCCGCCGCCGCCGCCGCCGCCTCAGGAAAGGCCGCGGCTTGGGCCTAGCATTGGAGCTGTCGGCCATCTTGGCACACCCGGCGGCGGCGCGCCTGGTTGGCTGGTGGAACTGTCTGTCTCCCTTGATGTGGGAGTGGCGGGAAACACCAGCCAACCAGACAGAAGGGCGCGCTGATTGGCCTAGAACATGTGTTTACAGCGCGGCGGCGGCAAGTTTCTCCAGCAAGGTAAGAAGGGGGGGGGTCGGTGTAAATCTTAAGGGGTGCTCTGCCTGATCCCCACCTATCCACCTCAGAGCCTGTTATTTTAGTAAGACTGCTGGGACTTGTAGTTCTCCTGGGGCTCATGGAGATTGGAGAACTACAAGTCCCAGCAGGTTATACATTATCATACAATAAGGCTCTGAGGTGGATGGATGTCCGGACACCCATCCATCTCGGAGCCTTGTATTATAACCTGCTGGGACTTGTAGTTCTCAATCGTCTCCTGGGGCTCAGGTGCATGCGATCCACCATCTATGGGACTACAAGTCCCAGCAGTAAGAAAAACTGAACAAAGATGGTGGATTGCATGCACCTGAGCCCCAGGAGACGATGGAGAACTACAAGTCCCAGCAGGTTATACATTATCATACAATAAGGCTCTGAGGTGGATGGATGTCCGGACACCCATCCATCTCGGAGCCTTGTATTATAACTTGCTGGGACTTGTAGTTCTCAATCGTCTCCTGGGGCTCAGGTGCATGCGATCCACCATCTATGGGACTACAAGTCCCAGCAGTAAGAAAAACTGAACAAAGATGGTGGATTGCATGCACCTGAGCCCCAGGAGACGATGGAGAACTACAAGTCCCAGCAGGTTATAATATAAAGCTCCGAGGTGGATAGATGTCTGGACAGTGACAATTGGTGGCTCAGTGGTGACAATTGGTGGCTCAGTGGTGACGATTGGTGGCTCAGTGGTGACGATTGGTGGCTCAGTGGTGACGATTGGTGGTGACGATTGGTGGCTCAGTGGTGACGATTGGTGGCACAGTGGTGACGATTGGTGGCACAGTGGTGACGATTGGTGGCACAGTGGTGACGATTGGTGGGACAGTGGTGACAATTGATGGCACAGTGGTGACAATTGATGGCATGGTACAGTGGTGGCAATTGATTGGCATGGCGCCCTGTGATTGGGCGTATGTGGTCATGCGCTAGCGCCGGGGGGGGGGCGAAAAAAAAGTTTTGCCCCGGGCGCCAATAACTCTGGTTACGCCACTGCCATTAGGTATTCTACCCGTCTTAGACTTCTGCATCCCAACTGTGTCCTAACCTTCATTCTCTGGGCCCCCTGTGTGCCTTTGTGTTCCTAGTACATGCTGTTACCCAGGTGTTCCTGTAAGCCTAGCATCCTGCTGCTGTAAAATATCCCTGGACTCCTGTGGGCCCTGCACCCCAGTGCTGTAAGTATTTCTTAATATTACTCCTGACTGTCTGTAAGGTCAGTACCCCAGTAGTACACTATACTCCTGCCATACCAATGAGTCCAATTTTCCGTGCTTACCCAGATCCTGGCCTTTCATGCATACTAAGTCAGTTGTACAGAGGGTCTATGATACCCAACCATACATGACAGGCCCATTTGGGACCTCTTACATACAGAACAAAGTGACAGTGTCTTTGCAAAGACATCAAGGTCATCTTACCTGAGATCCCTCACCACTTCTTACTCCTTGATTGCCATCCAGAATACCTGTTTTTTTCAGGTATGGAGGACCATGTACCTACTCCCCTGTGCTTCGGTCTAGCAGCTAATCACTTGGCCGGAGCACTGCAACATGACTTGGGAAGATGCATCACTACTCACCCAGATGACGCCAATCATTTCAGTGCTGGCTGAACAGGGGAAAGGTGTGGTAAGGCAGAGATGGTAAATTGGACCAGTGTCACACTTTCTGGATGACTTCTCTGCATAACTACCAGTCTTGCTCACGAATATTCGCATTGCGAATATTGCATTAGGTGTAGTAGTTTTATTCTAGTTTAGTAGCTGTCTACGTCTTTGTCTGCGTCTTTGTCTGCGTGCCTGTCTTGCTAAAAAAAACAAAAAACACTCCTTTCTCACATTTCCCCCCCCCCAATAAAGTCCCCCCCCCACATCAGCAAGTATGAGCAGCATACGTGGCCGTGGCCATGGCAGCAGGGGTAGGGGAGTTACTCCCAGTGCTGGGTCGCTGCCAGCACGGGGTACCTCTCGTGCCCCTACTAGTGGTAGTGGATCAGGTAGAAGGGGAGTCCGCCTCATCCGTGAGTTTTTTCCCTCGGGCAGCCGCCCGATATTGCCTTCTCAGGCTCCAGCAGTGTTGGAGTATATGGGGCACAGCAGTGCCACAGAGTCATCAGTCCCGACTCCCAGTAGCACCACCAGTACACCTGTGCCTTTAGGACCCGCCCCCAGCCCCCAAGGGTCCAGCCTCTTACTGTTTGACAGCGACAGTGAGAGGGATATCTTGGGGGAGGTCCTGCATCAGGCAGACATCCAGTTCTGTACTGATGGTCAGGACCTTTTGGAAGGGATGATGGAGGAGGAGGATGGGGTACCTGCTGTCAGTATCCCAGAGACATCCCTTCCAAGTGGTGCTGGTGTTTTTGGGCAGGAAACACCCGCACCTAGTCAGACCCAGGCGTCGGTGAGGGGAGAGCGGAGCCAGGCTAGCGGCTCCATGTCAGCTGTTTCCCTCAGACCACCACATTTCAACCCTGGGTCTGACATATCTCGGGGCGAAGAGGAGGGTGACCCAACATGGGTGCCACCTGACTTGTCGGTTCACAGCAGCAGTGACGACGAGGAAGGTAGGCACCCTGGGGAAACGGTGCGCCAGGTCACCAGGGAGACCAGCGTCAGGGTCTCCACTGGTGATGGCAGCAGGAGGTGTCAGCAGCAGCAGCAGGCAGCTCCAGCTGTGCACACCGAGTCCCAGCAGGTGCAAGTCAGCGGCACTCCATCTGACAGGAGGGTGGCGCTAAAGTCACCTGTCTGGGCCTACTTCCACAGCACCCTCCTCTTCTGTGTCCTGCACTGCCGTCCGGTGCCAGGCGCCTTCGAACGCACCACTCCCTTTCCCCCTGGAGACCGACGTGTGCGTTCCCTCAATGGGCTCCTGGCAAGGGTTATTGCCCAACATCTGCTTCCCTTTAACATTGTTGACTGCAACCCCTTCAGGCAGATGTTGGAGCAGGCCCAACCCCAATGGCATGTCCCCAGCCGCCATTTCTTTGCAAGGACTGGTGTCCCTGCCCTACACCAGCACATTGTGCAGAATGTAACCCTGTTCACTGGATCACGCTGTCAGCGATAGGGTGCATCTCACAATGGATGGCTGGACCAGCAGGCATGGGCAGGGCCGGTACATCAGCTTCACGGCCCATTGGGTTTCCCTCCGAGGCGCCGGGGAGGGATCGGCGGCATCAGATTTTGTGGTGCCGCCCCGGGGTGTCCAGGGGAGAACTGCTGGTCTCCCTCAAGCCACTGTCTCCGCAGCTGCTGAGCCTCACAGCAAGCGCCCCAGTAGCTACTCAAGTGTGGGGCACGTGCGCTGTCAGGCCGTGCTCCAGCTTGTTAGTTTAGGGGACCGGAGACACACTGGACAAGAAGTGCTGTCCGCACTTCAGGCTCAGGTCCAGAAGTGGCTGACACCCCGAAGGCTCCAGGCAGGTATGGTTGTCTGTGACAACGGCAGCAACCTACTCTCCGCCCTCCAGGCTGGCAGTCTGACCCACGTGCCCTGTCTGGCACATGTCCTCAACCTCGTGGTGCAGAAGTTCCTGCGCACCTATCCCGGGTTGAGTGACATTGTGCTAAGGGTACGTAGGATTGCCAGCCACTTTAGGCGCTCCCCAACCGCTACCGCGTCCCTGTCCAAGTTGCAGCGGGACAACAGCCTGCCCCTTCACAGGCTGATTGTGGACAGTGTGACGCGGTGGAACTCCACCCTCCACATGCTGGAGAGGTTGTGGGAGCAGCGAATGGCGGTGAAGGAATACCTGCTGGAGCAAGGCACTGCCGGGCCCTCACAAACACTCCCGTACATCACCAGTGCGGAGTGGGGGCAGATACACCAGGTGCTCCCTATAGTGTTCCTGCTGGACAGGGCACTAGATCGCCTGCTCGAAGCTGGGGAGAGTGCCTTGGTGGAGCAGGAGGAGGCAACACTGCTCCACCAAGACCAGGTCTAAGACGAGTAGGAGGAGGATGATGATGATGAGGAGGTCACTGGTGATGTCCTGGAGTCAGGGCCTGGTCAGGAG
This sequence comes from Rana kukunoris, assembly GCA_029574335.1. Classification (NCBI taxonomy): domain Eukaryota; kingdom Metazoa; phylum Chordata; class Amphibia; order Anura; family Ranidae; genus Rana; species Rana kukunoris. Next base: position 123,193,263 of record CM056056.1, read on the forward strand.
GAAGAGCCTGTGTTGGGGGCACCGATAGTCCGGGGGTTGGGCATCTCTGAGCGCGAGCAGCAGCGCCTCCAGCATGAAGACTCAGACGTCATGGACCCGGTCAGCCATGAGGAGTCTCAGCGGGCTGTGCTCTTCCCCATGGCTGCCCACATGCTGAGATGCCTCAGAAGGGACCCCCAGGTTAAGACTATCAAGGAGAGGGATGAATTTTGGATGGCCACCCTTTTAGATTCAAGATGCAAGGGGAAACTGGAGCAGTTCCTCCCAGCCAGCCGGAGGCAGCACCGGATGGAGGAACTGCAGGCACGCATAGTCAGCCGGTTGGAGCAGGCAACTCCCCGGCCTCCAGTTGTCCCCCCTCGTCTCACCAAGCAGATGGCTGCACCCAGCAGCAGCCGAGCAGGGGACCTAATGGGTGAGATGAGGATGTTCTTCCAATCTGAGTGACCCAGTACCAGCAGCAGCAGCAGCAGCAGCAGTCATCACCACCAGCGGCTGGCCCACATGGTGGCAGATTACATGGGGTCCATCGGTGCTTCTGACAGTATGAGCACCGACGACCCCATGGAGTACTGGGTTGCCAGATTGGACACCTGCCACGAGCTTGCTCAGTATGCGCTGGAGTTATTGTCTTGCCCCCCCTCCAGCGTACTATCTGAGCGAACATTCAGCGTGGCAGGTGGGGTGGTCACGGACAAGAGGACCCGTCTGTCCACAGACTCCGTGGACAGACTCACATTCATCAAGATGAATGAGTCCTGGATCGGCGGTGACTTTCTGGCACCCGCCGTCGGTTCAGGGCGCTGAAGGGTCCCTTGTCATTCTTTCCCTCTCCTTAGCTCTCCCTCCACTCTTGCCCGAGTGATTCGTGTTGCAGCTGGTCCTCATCCAGGGGCATCAAAGCAGACTTAGACCAGTTTATTTTGAGGCCCGAGAACTCCCCAAATCTGACAACCGTCTCCATTGTCATGCTCAGGGATTGCTCCGTATCCCCCAGCAGGATCATCGTGTCGTCGGCATATAGCATCACCTTTTCCTGCCTGTCTCCATAGCAGAAGCCAGTGATACCCCTATGTTCTCTAATCTGAATCGCCAGTGGCTCTATTGCCAGGGCAAACAGCAGGGGGGACAGTGGACACCCCTGCCTCATACCTCGGCCCAGAGCAAAAGACAGCGACACCCTTCCAGCCTCTCTGATAACCGCCTGGGGGCAATGATACAACAACCGCACCCAGGAGATAAACACCTCTCCGAATCCGAATCGCCGCAGCACCTCCCAGAGATACGGCCACTCCACGCTATTGAAGGCCTTCATAGCGTCAAGTGATAGCAGAGCTCTCCTACCCACATTATCAGCCCGGGACTGCATGTTAAGAAATAGTCTTTTGAGTTTTAAAGCTGTGGATTTGTTGGGCATAAATTCGGCCCGGTCCGGGTGTATGGCTGAGGTGATCACCTTATTTAGCCTGAGGGCCAGTACTTTCGCCAGGATTTTGATATCAGATTGCAACAGCGAAATCGGCCTGTACGAGGCCGGATCCGCTGGGTCCTTACCCGGTTTAAGAATTAACACAATTTGCGCCCTAGCCATTGAGGGCAGGAAGGCATTGGACACCCTAGCAGCATTAAAGACTCCCAGCAGCCTGGGCAGTAAGGTCTCGGAGTATTGTTTGTAAATCTTCATGGGGATTCCGTCACCCCCTAGGGCTTTACAGTTGGGGAAGGCCGCGACCGCCTCCTGTAGTTCCTTCAGAGCCAGAGGGGAATCGAGGTCTAAGCTCTGAGAAGGGGAAAGACGCTGAAATGTAATCCCGTCCAGGTAGTTGGACAGCTCCTCAGCGCCATACTCCGAGGCCGGGCGATACAACCGTTCATAAAAGTCTGCTAGTTTCTGTATTATGAGATCAGGGGAATGAACCATTAGCCCAGCAGCGGTCCGCAATGTCCCGATAACCGGGGACTTCTGTTCCGAGCTCGCTATCCTAGCCAGAAGTCTGCCTGTCACCCTTGCCCAAGTGTTTAGATGATATCTAGTACTATTACCACTACTGCTTGTAAATGTTGCCTGTGTGATAATTACATTATATTTTAATACTACTGCTGCTGCCTTCATGCTGAGTAATGCTTCATGACCTCTGTGGCACAGCGGATCCACCAACAGCCTCCGCTACAAGCTACCAGACCGGATCATAACTGCAAGTGTGACTAAAAGACTGAACTTTATGTTAAACCCTGGTTTGCGGCCTTTATACTGCAACCATTAGCCTGTCTGCAAGAGCAAATCAGCACTCTCTCTCTCTTTCTCGCTCTCTCTCTCTATATCTATATATATATATTGTAGCTTTTGTTATAGTAATTTTTCAACAGTTTAGTTTGTGTTAGTAGTGTCTGTGTCCGTGTATTTTAGTTTGTCTTAGGTTTGTGTTAAATAAAATAATAGTATAAAATGTTTTTGGTTATTATGAAGTTAGATGTGTTGATGTTGATGTTGATGTTGATGTTGATGTGTTAGATGTGAAGTTAGATGTGTTGAAAAACCTAACAATCTCAATAAGAAAGGAAACATTTTAAAAGAATAACATTTTTTATAACAAGAAAAAAAAATGTACAAGTATTTTTGCATGAGCTTGTGAAGCTCAGCCATCGAGTCAAAATTCTTCCTCTGCTGTTGCTCCAGCTGTTGGTTTTGGAGGTCTAATAATCGCATTTTCTGGCGATTTGAGAGGATTTTCTCATTGGTCCTCTGGATGAGAGTGTAATTTTCCTCCATCTTTTTGAAAACTGTTAGGATATAAGAAAAAAAAATTAGGATTAAATGCTGTCCATTTTTATATCTACATCTTATTGTTGAAATGTTATTAATCTTTGTGCACATATTTACCCTCCTACCTGGGGCTCACAGGAACCGTCTCATCCTCCTGCTCCTCTTCTCCATCACCCGATTCACCAGGAGTTTGGGGGGGGGGTTTCAGCTCCTCCTCTTGCTCCTCAACAGGAGCTGGGGGTGGTAAACACTGGGAGGGCCCTGGCTGCTCCTCATCCCTCTCCTCCTGTGCATCCTCCTCCTGCTCCTCCTGTGCATCCTCCTCCTGCTCCTCCTCTTCATCCTCCTCCTCCTCCTCTGCAGCCTGTCGCCTTGTGCGCTTGGGGCGCACAGATGGTAGAGGAGCTCCTATAATAACACAATGTTCATATATGTAAAAATGATTTCTAATAACGTATGCAAATTCTGTGTACTCTGCTGTATTGTATATGAATACAAATTTATTTATATAGACAGTTAACCAATGGGATAATGTTATACTAAAGGGTCTTGCTGGCACTACAGGGGACTGAGTGTGAGCTGGGCTGCCACCATGGTAAAATGAGCTGTTTGTGTTTCCTTTGTATTATTCTGACAATCTCATGTTAAAAAAAAGGGCCTGATGGATTACTATGATAACCCCACGCCTAGCACAGGAATTTAGTGGTAATTGAGTTATAAAATACCACCCCTTCCCCTTAACCCACCACACCACCACTTTAATTCCATGGTTTAACTTGATGGAATAATGTCTTTTTTCAACAGTACTATGAATACCTTGGGTGGTGATATATGTTACCACAACATGGCGTCTGGGTTAACAACATCTGCCCTAAGGTTAATTACATATGACCTTACATAACTGTCACCAATAACTTACCTGGATGAAATTCATCTCGGATCTGTCTGACCCAAGCCATGTGGCGCCTCTTTAGGTCTAAAAAACTTTTTTAGGATGGCCATGTGGTCATGTGTGTGGCCATAAACTTGTGGTAACTCCCGCAAGAGGGAGCAGACTATTTTTTTTTGTCCTGCTGGCTCCGGGTTGCGTCATATCCCTGTTGCAGGAACCTCTGCAAGATGAAGAACAAAGTATATTATAATACTTTTGTTTAAACACTTATGGATATATGACGTAAATGTATGGTATTCAACAATTGGAAGCATTCTCGCCTTATTAATCACTGACAGGGGTAACATGACAGATTTTATATCTTGCCATTTTGGTCGCCACCTTTTTTGCATAAATATAGCAGCCATTATCATTTGCATAATTATGTATATATGAGTAACATCACAGGATACACGTATAGGGGAGAAATTAGTTGCTATTCATCTGACCGCTATAATTATTTTTTGACCCTTATACTGGGCCTGTACAATAGAATATTTGTTTTCATCCCTATCTTTATATATGAACAATAATATGTTTGTTTCTTTTGACTTTTTGATGAATTAATTTTGAATAAATAATGGAGTTGATGTTATTTAAAAACTACAACTACCAGCATGCTCTGATACACCATGTAGCTCACCGTCACCAGCTGTACCACAATCATACTTTAACTCCCAGTATGCCTGGACAGTCAAAGGCTGTCCGGTAATACTGGGGAGTTGTTTTGCAACAGCTGTAGGCTCCATTTAGTAAACAGTGCCGTACCAGACGGTTTTCTTTTTTAGTGTGCAGGGGAGGGGGGCTATCTAGGGGTATGTGTATATGTTGTGTTTTTTAATTTTTATGTAGTGTGGTGTAGTGTTTTTAGGGTACAGTCAGAGGGGCGTGGGGTTCACAGTAGTTTCCCGCTGAGGGTTTGAGCTGCAGCGCCAAATTTGCTTCAGCTAGAAGCACACTGTAAGCCCCAGCCCATGTGAATGAACCCTGTACATTCACATTGGGGGAGAGGGGGGGAGTTATTGCAGTCAGTTGCATGCAGGGAGTTGTAGTTTTGCAACAGCTGGAGGCACAATGGTTGCAAAACACTGCGAGTTTGTTTCCTAACTCAGGGTTTCAAGACCAGTGCGCCTCCAGCTGTTGCAAAACTACTACTCCCATCAGGCATGGTCTGTCAGTGCATGCTAAAAAATTTACTTTTGCTGCATCTAGAGTGCCACAGTTTAGAGACCCGTGTATAGTGGTCTGAAAAATGTGGGCCTGCAGAACTTGCAAAACTAGAAGTCCCAGCATGCCCAGGCATGCTGGAAGTTGTAGTTCTGCAACATCTAGAGGGCAATATGTATTCGAGCGTCTTGGGCGTTAAGGACCCTGAAGTCAGGAGGTTCGCATACGTCCTATGTCCACAACATGTTAATTATACTAAATAGCAAGGAAAGTGCCTAAATACACATTTACCAACCAGGGTGTCTGCAGCTGTCCAGGAATGCTGGGAGTTGTAGTTTTGCAACAGCTGGAGGCACACTGTTTGGGAAATACTAATATCTGATCTTATATCCTAACTTTTAAACTAGTCTAAAATGCAGTTAAAGATAATGAAATAACAGTGGTGAAATTACTTACACTAATCAGCAGTTTTTCCTCACTGGATGAAAAGTTACTCCCCACCATCTTCGCTTCGCAGGGCAGCACAAAATAGCGATCCGAAAATAGACTGGCAAAGATCCAGGAAATGATCTCCGTTTTCGCGCGTTGTTCGCGCGCGCAATGCGCATGCGCTGACGAGAATTTCGCAATTAATTCGCATTTAGAAAAAAAAAATTTGGATAAAATATCACGAATATTCGATATTATTGAATATTTCGCGAATATTCTTCTATATATTTGTGAAATATCGCGAAATCGAATATGGCGTATTCCGCTCAACACTAATGACTACCCTATTTTCTCTCGTCTGAAGTGCCTGCCATCCTCCTAGGTGACTTTAACATTCCAATTAATGTTAATACTGCAACCACTTCTCAATTACTCAACCTAACCTCCTCTTTTAACCTAACACAATGGACACAAACCACCACTCACTCCAAGGGCAACACCCTCGCTGCACTCCCTGCAACCTCTCTAACACACCCTTCCCTCTCTCTGATCACAACCTTATCCGTTTCACATTCTCCTTGTCTCCTACCTCCCATGCTGCCAACCCACAAACCACTACCCGCAGAAACCTTCGCAACCTCAACCCTTCCCTTCTTCACTCTACTGATGGCCTTTATGACAAAATCGCACCCCTTTCCTGCCCAGACCTAACTACTTCCATCCAACGGCGGATCCAGGGGGGGGCAACGGGGCAATTGCCCCCCCCCGAGGCAATCATGTCACATTGGCTTTTAGGGGTCCGGAGGTCCCCAGGGGCCCGGAGGCCACCAGGGCCCCAGATGGCAAACCCCTCTTTTTTTATTTATTTTTTTATAAAAAAAAATATTTTTTTAACATATTTTTATTTATTTTTTTATTAAAGGGCCAATTTTTTTTCTTTTATTTTTTTTAGAAGTCCGGAGGTCCCCAGGGTCCCGGAGGCCACCAGGGCCCCGTATGGCAACCCCCCCTTTTTTTATTTATTTTAATAAAAAAAATATATTTTTTTATTTTATTTTTTTATTAAAGGGCCATTTTTTTTTAGGGGTCTGGAGGTCCCCAGGGCCCCAGATGACCACTCCCCTTTTTTTATTAAACTTGTATATATATATATATATATATATATATATATATATATATATATATATAATTATTATTATTATTGTTAGTATTATTATTAAAGGGCACAGAGGTCCCCAGGGCCCCCGGAGGACAACCCTCCTTTTTTTATAATTTTTTTTCTCTTTTTTTATATATAGATATATTTTTATTAAAGGGCTCAGAGGTCCCCAGGGCCCCATGTGTCAAACCCCCTTTTTTTAATAAATGTTTTTTTTTTTTTTTTTTTATATATTGTTTTATTTATTTTTTATAACTTTTTTTTTATCATTTTTTTTAAACTGCTTTGCGGTGCCTGCAGCTGCTGCTGCCGAGTCTGTCACTCTCTCTCTCTCTCTCTCTCTCTCATCACCAGGGCTGGTAGGCTGCCTGTCCTAAGGCTGCTTTGAGCTGTTGCTGACTGCAGCACTCCCCTCTCTCCTGCTGACATCGGGCATCTCTGGCTGTGTGTGAGCTGGATCTGTGTTCGGCTGTGCTGCCTGTGCTAGACCTGCTCGTGTGATAGTAGATGGGGATGGAACACTGATTGAACCAGTGGCAGGGATTCTAAATAGACCAGTACTGTGTGCCTACACAGAGGAGACCAACACTGTATGCAGTGAAATAAAAGGTGTTTATTTACAAGGTGAACAAAACAGGTGAAGACAAACAGTGCACAAATAACAACAAAGCATATATAAGTGAAGGGGAAATGCCGTAATCATAAACCAAAAGCCAAGCCGAGGTCATATACCAGGAGATCACAGAAGAAGCTGCAGACAGGGAATGGGCAGGAAGGGAATGTCCAGGAGAGGGATCAGGTCAGGTCGTATCAGATCAGAAGTCAAGAAAGGGGACAGCAGGCTCAGGGTCAGATATCAGGCTCAGGATCAGGTTAGTAGACAGATACCAGGGCGAGGAGTGATTACACACGCCGGGTATTATAGAGGCGTGCTGATTGCATTCAGGTCACACCTGAACGCAGGAAGGGCTGTGTGCTCCATACTGCCAAGACCTTTCCTGACAATCAGTGTTTTGTCTATCACACAAGCCTGTCTAGGGGGGACCTTGCTAGAGCACACTGGCCTACCGAACACAGACCTTCAGCTCCTGTTTGTTCCATGACACACGTCGGGAGAGGAGATGCCTGCTGTTTCTGATCGAGGCAATGCCACGGTGAGTGCCGTGCACAGTGTGGCTGCATTCATAGACAAAAGCGGGGCTGCATTGATAGACAAAAGTGGGACTGCATTGATATACAAAAGTGGGGATGCATTGATATACAAAAAAAAGTGGGGATGCATTGATATGCAAAAGTGGGGATGCATTGATATGCAAAAGTGGGGTTGCATTGATATGCAAAAGTGGGGTTGCATTGATATACAAAAGTGGGACTGCATTGATATACAAAGGTGGGGCTGCGTTCATATACACAGTGAGGATGCAATGATCTCTTGTACCATGTCTTCAGTCTCTGACCATCCCTTGTACAACGTCTGCAGTCTCTGACCATCTCTTGTACCACATCTGCAGTCTCTGACCATCCCTTGTACCACGTCTGCAGTCTCTGACCATCCCTTGTACCACGTCTGCAGTCTCTGACCATCCCTTGTACCACGTCTGCAGTCTCTGACCATCTTCTGTACCACGTCTGCAGTCTCTGACCATCTCTTGTACCACGTCTGCAGTCTCTGACCATCTCCTTGTACCACGTCTGCAGTCTCTGACCATCTCTTGTACCATGCCTGCAGTCTCTCACCATCTCCTGTACCACGTCTGCAGTCTCTGACCATCCCTTGTACCACGTCTGCAGTTTTCCTGACCATCTCTTGTACCACGTCTGCAGTTTTCCTGACCATCTCTTGTACCACATCTGCAGTCTCTGACCATCTCCTTGTACCACGTCTGCAGTCTCTGACCATCTCCTTGTACCACATCTGCAGTCTCTGACCATCTCTTGTACCATGCCTGCAGTCTCTGACCATCTCCCGTACCACGTCTGAAGTCTCTGACCATCCCTTGTACCACGTCTGCAGTTTTCCTGACCATCTCTTGTACCACGTCTGCAGTTTCTGACCATCTCTTGTACCATGTCTGCAGTCTCTGACCATCTCTTGTACCATGTCTGCAGTTTCTGACCATCTCTTGTACCATGTCTCCATTCTCTGACCATCTCTTGTATCACGTCTGCAGTCTCTCACCATCTACTGTACCACGTCTGCAGTCTCTCACCATTTCCTGTACCACGTCTGCAGTCTCTCACCATCTTCTGTACCACGTCTGCAGTCTCTCACCATCTCCTGTACCATGTCTGCAGTCTCTGACCATCCCTTGTCCCACGTCTGCAGTCTCTGACCATCTCTTGTACCATGTCTGCAGTCTCTGACCATTTCCTTGTACCACGTCTGCAGTCTCTGACTATCTCCTTGTCCCACGTCTGCAGTCTCTGACCATCTCCTGTACCACGTCTGCAGTCTCTGACCATCTCTTGTACCATGTCTGCAGTCTCTGACCATCTCTTGTACCATATCTGCATTCTCTGACCATCTCTTGTACCATGTCTGCAGTCTCTGACCATCTCTTGTACCACGTCTGCAGTCTCTGACCATCTCTTGTACCACGTCTGCAGTCTCTGACCATCTGTTGTACCATGTCTGCAGTCTCTGACCATCTCTTGTACCATATCTGCATTCTCTGACCATCTCTTGTACCATGTCTGCAGTCTCTGACCATCTCTTGTACCATGTCTGCAGTCTCTGACCATTTCCTTGTACCACGTCTGCAGTCTCTGACCATCTCCTGTAAGATGTCTGCAGTCTCTGACCATCTCTTGTACCACGTCTGCAGTCCCTGACAATCGTCTACAAACCATGGGATAGATTTATGGCATTCATATTTAAATATTTTTTACTAGTAATGGCGGGGATCATTGATTTTTTAGCAGTACTGCAACATTGCAGCGGACACATCGGACACCTAATTGAGTTCTGTAAGCAACACCTTATTTTCTGTCAGTGCCCCCCCCGAGACTAGACTCTGGATCCGCCCTTGCTTCCATCTACAACAGATCATTGTCATCCCCCCTAGATGTTCTTGCTCCTCTTTCTACACACAGAACCAGGTCCCATCTGCCACAACCCTGGAAAACAGATGAAACCAGAAGTCTCAAGAGATGCAGCCGTGCTCTTGAGCGAGGATGGCGTAATTCTAAATCCCTGCAAGACTCTACTCTCTACAAATCTGCCCTTCTCAAATACAACTTCTGCCTCCACACTGCTAAACAAACCTACTACAACACTCTCATTAAAAACCCTCTCATCCAAACCTCACCAACTCTTTTCTACCGTTAATTTCTTTACTTCACCCACTGCCCCCACCCACCAACTTGTTTACCGCTCAACAGATTGCCAATCATTTCAAAAGTGAAATCGACACAATTCGCAAGGAGATATCCAGCAATCAAATTCCTCCCCTACCCAACACATCAGGTCCAACACTACACTCAATACTCTTCTCTTTTTGCCCAGTTACCACCGATGAAATTGATGAACTCCTCTCCATGGCTCACCTCACTACTTGTCCCTCGGACCCCGTCCCCTCTCAATTGCTGCGACCACCTTCCCGCTCTATCCTCAACTCTCTAACCCACATCTTCAACCTCTCCCTCTCCTCTGGCACCTTTTATTTCCTTTCTCAAACATGTCACTAGACCCCACCTGTTTCAATAACTTAAAGGGGAAATTCCCCCAAAAAACTTTTTTTAACATTGATTGAGGCTCGTTATGTCAAGGGGAATCGGGTGTTTTTTTATTAGAAAGGAAGCAGTACTTACCGTTTTACAGATGCATCGTCTCCGTCGCTTCCGGGTATGATCGTCTGGTCTGGGCGTGCCTATTTGATTGACAGGCTTCCGACGGTCGCATACATCGCGTGACGAGTAGCCGAAAGAAGCCGAGCGACGGTGCGATTCTATACTGCGCCTGCGCACCGTCGTTCGGCTACATTCGGAAAATCGTGACGCGATGTATGCGACCTCGGAAGCCTGTCAATCAAATAGGAACGCCTATAGTCGGAGACCATACCCGGAGGCGTCGGAGACGATGCATCTCTAAAACGGTAAGTACTGCTTCATTTCTAAAAAAAAACAACCCGATTCCCCTTGACATAACGAGCCTCAAACAATGTTAAAAAAAAGGTTTTTGGGGGAACTACCCCTTTAAGACCCATCTCCCTCCTCCTGTTTGCCTCCAAGCTCATCAAACACCTTGTCCATGACCGAATGAGTCACTACCTCACAGACAACAACCTTTTCGACCCCCCCCCCCCCCCTACAGTCTGGCTTCCGCCTACAACATTCTACTGAAACTGCCCTACTAAAACTCACCAATGACCTACTAACTGCTTAAACCAATGGCAATGTAAGCTCTATGGGCAGGGCCTTTCTGTACCTTCTGTAATTGTGCTGCCCCCCCCTCTAAATTGTAAAGTGCTGCGTAAACTGTTGGCACTATATAAATACTGTATAATAATAATAATAAGTTGAATCCCAGGAACCTCTCATGGGGCCCCCTACTGACCCAGCGGCCCTTGGGCAGTGTATAACTGCATAGTTGCTAACATTTAAAAAATATTTTCAGGGACACTTTTTTCACAAGTGCTATATTTAGAGTAGCTGAGATGCCCTATGTTCCTCTGTACATCACAGTAGTAATCACAAAATTAAATAAGTTCTAGTAACAGAACAAATATGAGAACTGAGATTTCCTTTAGTTGAACTAACAAAAGTGTGTCCATTCTAGAGCTGGTAACATTGAGGGTATTCAGTATCATTTTAAAGAACTGTTTTTGTGGGTAAGCGACATAGGGGAGGAGTACGGACGGTATATAAGTGGGAAGTATGTGCAGGTGAGTGAGAGGAATGTGGAGGGTCTAACATTGGGCACTATGTACAGGAGAAGAGTGCAAAGGGTACGGCAAAAGGCACAATGTACAGGAGAGAAGTGTGGAGGGTATGACAGTGGGCATCATGTACAGGAGAGAAGCATGGAAGGTACGACAGTGGGCAGTATGTACAGGAGAGAAGTGTATGACAGCAGGCACCATGTACAGGAGAGGAATGTGGAGGGTATGACAGTGGGCACTATGTATAGGAGAGGAGTGTGGATGTATGATAGTGGGCACTATGTATAGGAGAGGAATGTGGAGGGTATGACAGTGGGCAGTATGTACAGGAGAGGAGTATGGACGGTATGATAGTGGGCACTATGTATAGGAGAGGAGTGTGGAGGGTATAACAGTGGGCAGTATGTGCAGGAGAGGAATGTGGAGGGTATGATAATGGGCAGTATGTACAGGAGAGAAGTGTATGACAGCAGGTACTATGTACAGGAGAGGAGTGTGAAGGGTATGACAGTGGGCAGTTTGTACAGGAGAGGAGTGTGAAGAGTATGACAGTGGGCAGTATGTACAGGAGGAGTGTGGGGGTATGACAGAGGGTAGTATGTACCAGAGAGAAGTGTGGAGGGTATGATGGGGCAGTATGTACAGGAGAGAAGTGTGGAGGGTATGACAGTGGGCAGTATGTACAAGAGAGGAATGGGGATGGTATGATAGTGGGCACTATATATAGGAGAGGAGTGTGGAGGGTGCGACAGTGGGTAGTATGTACAGAAGAGGAGTCTATGACATCAGGCACTATGTACAGGAGGGGAGTGTGGAGGGTATGATAGTGGGCACTATGTACAGGAGAGGAGTGTGGAGAGTATGACAGTGATCACTATGTACAGGAGAGGAGTGTGGAGAGTATGACAGTGGGCACTATATATAGGAGAGGAGTGTGGAGGGTATGACAGTGGGCACTATGTACAGGAGAGGAGTGTGGAGGGTTTGACAGTGGGCACAATGTATAGGAGTGGAAGGATGTTTAGGGACAGCGTAGAGGTTAAGCGGGTCATACATGAATTGAAATTACACCAATTATGCAGAGACCAGCCATAGTCGATCTATGTATGGGCAGGCTGTGCAAGCAGGCCGTATCTCTGGAACCATAAATGATAGCCATCCCATATTTTGACCGGTTGTGGGGTAGGTCTTCAACTGACTACCCCCCAAATGTGGGGTTTATGTTACCTCTGGTCATCGAGCTACAACCCCCGAAGTCGATCTAAAAAAAAAAAAAAATTTTTTTTTTTTTTGGGGGGCAAATGGGCCTATCTTGAGAAAGGGGCCTGGAGCTGCAGCTCCATCAGCCCCTCTGTTAATCCGGCCCTGCCTGTGGGACACAATAAGTTAATGACAGGGATCTACAAGCAAACCACACTTTTAAGTACACAATGGGGTTTATTTACTAAAGCTGGAAAGCGCAAAATGAAGCTCACTTCTGCAAAGAAACCAATGAACTTCTAACCCCAGCTTCTTCAATTAGGCCTGGTAATAAAACCCGGAAGCCCATTGGTTTGTATGCAGAAGTGATCCTGATTTTTTGCTTTCCAGCTTTAGTAAATAAACCCTATTGTGTACTTAAAAGTGGGGTATGCCTGTACTGTACCTTTCCTAATGGTGACTCCAGCCCAAACTTCAGGTCAGATGTATTGTGTGGAGGGTACAGACATGTTGAGAAGACTAATGGGAAAACCCAAGGCATTCATGTACGCATTGCCCTCAGGAATTAATGTTGGGTGCTGTGGTTTATTACTCTGCTGAGTTCTATTGGAAAATGCATTTTTTTTAATTTGTTATAATAAAAAATCTACCATTAAAGCAGGGGTGTCCAACCTGCGGGCCAAAGCAGTTATGAATTTGGCACATTTTTTTTTTTTTAAGTAATGTAAACTTACTTAAAAATTATTTTTAAAAAAAAAGCTTTTTGTAAAAATGCGTAGGAGAGAAAAATTTTACAGTGTTTCTTTACTGGACTCAAAATCGCGCCTTATTAATGCTGTCAGTTTTCGGCAACACCTATTTTCAGAGATAAAACACACGAAATGCAAAATTACAACCAAAATATCTGAGGAGCACCTTGGGCATTCATGAAGAATTGCTACTACATCCATCAAACCAGATACTGATGCATTCATTTATCAAAAATAGTGTAAAATTTCACACTAGGTTTATATTCCCATCTTTTACTTTTATTATAAAAAATATTACAAAAAAATTTTTTTTTATTACTCAGATAGATCTATATCAGTGATCGTTAACTCTGCTCATCAGATATCCTTATTGTTCGTGTATTTTATGTGTGGCCCAAGACTATTCCTCTTCTTCCAATGTGGCCCAGAAAGGTCAGAATGTTGGACGCTCCTGATTTAAAGTATAGTCCTTCAAGCGTCTTCTATGGATCATGATACCGATACACATATACAAATATGTATATAAAGTTTTATTATGTATATATGTAAAGAAATATGACTCAAATTTTCTGTGAACTATATGCTTTGTTGTGTTATACGTATTGTTCTGTTTCTGTACAGGGCCAATATTTTGTATAAGACTGTACTACTTAACCACTTCAGCCCCGGACCATTTGGCTGGCCAAAGACCAGAGCACTCGTGCGACGTGGCTTCAAAACAAAATTAACATCCTCCCCCCACAAATAGAGCTTTCTTTTGGTGGTATTTGATCACCTCTGCAGGTTTTTATTTTTTGCGCTATAAACAAAAATAGAGCGACAATTTTGAAAAGAAAAGCAATATTTTTTTACTATAATAAATATCTGTATTCTTCTACATATTTTTGGTAAAAAATTGCAATAAGCGTTTATTGATTGGTTTGCGCAAACGTTATAGCGTCTACAAAATAGGGGATAGTTTTATAGCATTTTTATTAATATTATTTTATTTATATATTTTTTTTACTAGTAATGGTGGTGATCAGTGATTTTTATCGTGACTGCGACATTATGGCGGACAACACTGACACTTTTGGAGCTATTTTGGGACCATTCAAATTCATACAGCGATTAGTGCTATAAAATGCACTGATTACTGTGTAAATGTGTCTGGCAGTGAAGGTGTTAACCACTAGGGGGTGGGGAAGGGGTTAAGTATGTCCTAGGGAGTGATTCTAGGGGGCATGGCTATGAGTGACACGTCACTGATCGCTGCTACCGATGAGAAGGAGCAGACGATCAGTGACCTGTCACTAGGAAGAATGGGGGATGTGTTTACACTGACATCTCCCCGTTCTTCAGCTCCGTTACCCAATCGCGAGACACCAGCGGACATAGAGTCTGTGGGTCCTGTGAGCATGATCATGGATCTTGTGGCAGGGTCGCACACGGCGGCAAATTTAAAGGGACGTACATGTACGCCCATTTGCCTGTCCGTGCCATTCTGTCAACGTATAAGTTTGTGCAGCGGTCGGCAAGAGGTTAAAAAATGTTCATTGTAGTCTATCCCACCCTCCCCTCTCCATTTTGGAGCCCTTATAGCTTAGCTCAGCTCAGTACTTGGGTGGCTGTTTAAAATGGCCAAAGTTTTAAAGGAAAACTATGCCAAGGGTAATATGGGTTCTGTCATTCCCTTTAAGACAGAGGTTCACCCTAAAACATTTATATACCAATACATTCAGCATACTTCCGACATGTACAGTATCTTGTTTTTTTTTTTCGCTGTACATACCGTCTTATTGTTCTTTTCCACCCGGCTTCCGGGTTCTCACTCCCGCGGGGAGTAGGCGTTTCTATGAAGAGGCGTAGTGTCACCTGGGACTTAGCCCAGATGATTGACGTGCGGATAAGATGCGCCACTCGTTCCGAAAATAGCCGAACTTGGAGTTGGCTCTATACGGCGCCTGCGCAGTCAGCTCTACACGGCTCCTAGTCTTTGCGCAGGCGCCGTATAGCGCTGTATAGAGCCGACTCCCACTTAGGCTATTTTCAGAACGCGTGACGCATCTTATCCGCACGTCAATCATCTGGGCTAAGTCCCAGATGACACTACGCTTCTTCATAGGAACGCCTACTCCCCGCGGGAGTGAGAACCCGGAAGCGGGGTGGAAAAGAATAATAAGACGGTATGTACAGTGAAAAATGTTTTTTAGGGTGAACCTCCGCTTTAAGATCTATTGGCTTCAGTACTTTTCGAGCCACTGTCCTGGAACAAATATGCAGATCCAGAGAGACCCGGAGCAAATAACAACAAAAATAGGTGCAGGGCCGGGCATGACAGGGTTAACAGTAAACCCTTACAAGCCAGGGGGGAGTGGTTAGGGGAGAGGACAGTGGGGAGGGAAGGAGAGGCTATCAATTCCTCCTCCCCCCCTTTCCCGGGTAACACACAGCGTGGGGAGAAAAGTTCCCACCCACCCTGGAATGTTGGTTAATGGGGGCACTGCGGTCAGTGGTCGTCTCTGAGCTAGCTTGTCGGCTTGAGGCCTATGACCATAGGTGAGGTACCGCAGTGCCAAAAATGTCATAATGTTAAAAGGCTTTACAAGTCAGTGTTGGTGGTGCCTGCAAAGTCCAGCACTAGTATGAGAAGAACTGTTTTTCTCAGGAATTATATGGTTTATATATGTTATTTATTATTGGAAATTATCTAAAATAAAGGAGGCTGCTACGGCCAGTTTTTACTCCAAGTTACAGTGTTGGTCTCATTATTATTAAAGGTTTAAGAGGGAGTATAAACTGTGGGGTCTTAGCAGTAAAGGTTATATCTGAGATACCATAGTCAAGAGTTCTGACTTGGTCTATATATGGGATTCAGAATGCTGAAGACAGAAATAGTCAGTAAAGAAACTTTTCCAGATGGAGGTAAATCATGGTAACTTACACTTCTTCCCTTGCATTTTAGAAATGTGACGCACCAAAAAACACAGTTAAAAACACACCACAATCCTCTTTAAAGAAAAGTTTTGGAGCTTCTTTGGGGTATTGTTGCACGTAGGACAGCCCATTCAAGTGCATATGTTCTGCACCCCCAAAAATGAGATGTCAATGCATTTTTTGATCCATAGCTACACCATCTGCTTCTGTCCCTCCACCCATCACCATCAGCTTCCGTCACTGTTCCATTTCAGCTCCCACCCCTAAAAAAAGCTCCCAACTGTCTCCCTACTTGTACGGACTGTCCTTTTTTGGAGACAAATCCCTCTGTCCTTCTTTCCTTCTCAGCTGCCTCTCCTATTGGAGTGCAATACTAAACCATACCTCCCAAATTTTTGAGATGGGAATGAGGGACACCTATTAGCAAAAATATGTAGGCATAGGACATGCCCCTTCCACGCCTCCTTAAAGGAGACTTATACAAAAAATATATTAGTTAAACCCACTAGTGTGTTTTTTTTTTTTTTACTGGCTACTGAAATCTACAAATGTAGCCATTTAGAATTTGGATAAAAGGTTTAGCTCTGGGAAACATTTGAAAGATATATAGTACATATTGTACAATAGTACATTTTATAAACAACTATACAGATCAGACCAAAATGAGGGACAAATGAAGTGGAAAAAGGGACAGAGGGACTTTCTTCTAAATCAGGGACAGTCCCTCCAAATCAGGGACAGTTGGGAGATATAACTACACTAAACCTTTAATCCAGCCTCCAAATGATTGCAATAGTTATTTTTGATGCAGTAAGAAGCTGCGAATCTTGTGTTGTGAAACACTTAAAGAGAGCAAAGGATTTCAGTAAATTGAGTACGAATTTGCCTGGTAACTGGTACCATCTTGGATGGCTCTCATATGGGCAGTAGGTTGGCAGAGATCTTCTGCTAAGAGCCAGCAGTCAACCCCCTCCCTCACCTTCTGCCCAGGAGAGACATTTTTGACAGAATTGTTTATTGGTTGCTCTCCCAGTGAGTAACTGATGCAGATCAGATTGCCTCCATCCTGGTTGACAATTTTTTGGGGATAGGACCACAGATGGATCTATTTTCTGATACCAGCACCAACTTACCAGCCCACTCTTCTTCCAGTCTAGTAGCAGACTTGATAGAGCAAATTTTTGGTATTTGGAGGCCTCGTAGAAAAGATTTTGTTGTGTTCCGGTTGTGCGACGTTGCACCCAAACAAAATTCACCACTTTTTTTTCCCACAAATAGAGCTTACTTTTGGTGGTATTTGATCACCTCTGTGTTTTTTATTTTTTTTTTGCGCTATAAACAAAAAAAGAGCAACAATTTTGAAAAAAAAGCAATATTTTTTACTTTTTGCTATAATAAATATCCCCAAAAAATATATAATTGTTTTTTTCCTTAGTTTAGGCCTATATGTATTCTTCTACACATTTTTGGTTAAAAAATTATCAAAATAAGCGTATATTGATTGGTTTGTGCAAAAGTTTTAGCATCTACAAAATAGGGGATAGTTTTATGGCATTTTTATTATCATCACTGTCCTGTCACTAGGCAGAACAGGGAAATGCCTTGTTTACATAGGCATATCCCCATTCTGCAGCTCCATAAGACGATCGTGGGACACAGGCGGACATAGAGTCCGCGGTCCCGTGGGCACGCTCGTGGAGCTCACGGCTTTGATGGGGCATTATTCCTCCCAGTCATAACAACAATGAGACACTATTCCTCCCATTAACCACTTAATCACCGCCCTATAGACGAAATACGGCTATAGGGCGGTTCCTGTACTCTAACAGGACGTCCATGGACGTCCTCCGTTAGAGTCAGGTGTGCGCGCCCAACCGGGCGCGCACACGCGATCACCGGTGCTCACCGGGTCCACGGGACCCGCAGCACCGATGATCGCGGTAAGGAGCCAATGGCGGCGGCTCCTTACCACGTGATCGCGCCGTCCAATGACGGCGCGACCACGTGTGTAAACAAATCTGACGTGCGTCAGATCCGCGCGCCCGAGCGGGCGCGCACACGCGGTCACGGCGCTCGGCGGGTCCACGGGACCCGCAGCGTCAGTGATCTCGGTAAGGAGCCAATGGTGGCGGCTCCTTACCACGTGATCGCGCCGTCCAATGACGGCGCGATCACATGTAAACAAACCGCGTTACTTGCTGACGCCGGTTCTTCCCTCCTCTCGCTGTACCGATCGGTACAGCGTGAGAGGAGAGCGCGGATGGCTGCAGCAGTGTGGGGTGGATCTGTGACTATTGCAGTCACAGATCCATCCATCCCTGCTCAGCCATCCCTGCATTAACTCCTTCCTTCCCTGCGCAAAACTCTGCATACCCCCCACAATACTCTGCATACCCCCCAATACTCTGCATACCCCCCAATACTCTGCATACCCCTCAATACTCTGCATACCCCTCAATACTCTGCATACCCCCCAACACTCCGCAGTACCCCCCAATACTCCGCAGTACCCCCCAATACTCTGCATACCCCTCAATACTCTGCAATACCCCTCAATACTCCGCAATACCCCGCAGTACTCTGCAATACCCCGCAGTACCCCGCAATACCCCGCAATACCCCGCAGTACCCCGCAATACCCCGCAGTACCCCGCAGTACCCCGCAGTACTCCGCAGTACCCCGCAATACTCCGCAGTACCCCCCAATACTCTGCATACCCCTCAATACTCTGCAATACCCCTCAATACTCCGCAATACCCCGCAGTACTCTGCAGTACCCCGCAATACCCCGCAATACCCCGCAGTACCCCGCAATACCCCGCAGTACCCCGCAGTACCCCGCAGTACTCCGCAGTACCCCGCAATACTCCGCAGTACCCCGCAATACTCTGCATACCCCGCAATACTCTGCATACCCCGCAGTACCCCCCAATACTCCGCAGTACCCCCCAATACTCTGCAGTACCCCCCAATACTCTGCAATAATCTGCAATACTCCCGCACAATACTCCCGCACAATACTCCCGCACAATACTCCCGCACAATACTCTGCAATACCCCCGAACAATACTCTGCAGTACCCCCGCGCAATACTCCCCACGCAATACTCCCCGCGCAATACTCCCCGCGCAATACTCCCCGCGCAATACTCCCCGCGCAATACTCTGCAATCGTTTTTTTTTCAGGCTTCCCAGCCTAGAGGGGAGATGTGGGGTCTTATTGACCCCATATCTCACTGTAAAGAGGACCTGTCATGCTATATTCCTATTACAAGGGATGTTTACATTCCTTGTAATAGGAATAAAAGTAACCAAAACATTTATTTTTGGGGAAAAAGGTGTCAAACTAAAATAAATAAAGTAAAATGAACAATAAAAAAAAAAAAAAAAAAATTACAGCGCCCCTGTACCCGTGTGCTCGTATACAGACGCGACCGCACACGTAAGTCCCGCCCACATATGAAAACGGTGTTCAAACCACACATGTGAGGTATCGCTGCGAACGTTAGAGCGAGAGCAATAATTTTGGCCCTAGACCTCCTCTCCAACTAAAAAGATGTAACCAGGAAAAACATTTAAAGCGTCGCCTATGGGGATTTTTAAGTCGCGTAGTTTGGCGCCATTCCACAAGCGTGTGCAATATTGAAGGGTGACATGTTGGGTATCTATTTACTCGGCGTAACTTCATCTTTCATATTATGCAAAAATATTGGGCTAACTTTACTGTTTTTTTTTTTTAAGCACAAAACTGTTTTGTTTCCAAAAAAAAACGCGTTCGAAAAATTGCTGTGCAAATACAATGCGAGATAAAAAGTTGTAACGGCCGCCATTGTATTCTCTAAGGTCTTTGCTAAAAAAGCATATATAATGTTTTGGGGTTCTATGTAATTTTCTAGCAAATAAATGATGATTTTTCCATGTAGGAGAGAAATGTCAGAATTGGTCTGGGTGTTCCAGAACGCCTGATGGTGCTCCCTGCATGTTGGGCCTCTGTATGTGGCCACGCTGTGTAAAAGTCTCACACATGGGGTATCGCCATACTCGGGAGGAATAGCAGAATGTGTTTTGGGGTGTAATTTGTGGTATGCATATGCTGTGTGTGAGAAATAACCTAATAATATGAACATTTTGTGGAAAAAAAATTAAAATAAAAAAATCTTGATTTTGCAAAGAATTGTGGGGAAAAAATGACAACTTCAAAAAACTCACGATGCCTCTTTCTAAATACCTTGGAATGTCTTCTTTCCAAAAAGGGGTCATTTGGGGGGTATTTGTACTTTTCTGGCATGTTAGGGTCTTAAGAAATGAGAGAGGCTGTCAGTACATCAGATGTGATCAAATTGATCAATTTTCAGTAATTGGTACCATAGCTTGTAGACCCCATAACTTTCACCCAGACTAAATATTATCCAATTTTTTTTTTTTTTGTTACCAAAGATATGTAGCAGTATACATTTTAGGCCAAATTTATGAAGAAAAATTACTTTTTTGCAAAATTTTATAATAGAAATGAAGAAAAATTCATTTTTTTACAAAATTTACGTTCTTTTTTCATTTATAGCGAAAAAAATAAAAACCGCAGAGGTGATCAAATACCACCAAAAGAAAGCTCTATTTGTGGGAAAAAAAGGACAAAAATTTCATTTGGTTAGAGTGTTGTATGACTGAGTTATTGCCATTCAAACTGTGAGAGCACCGAAAGCTGAAAATTGGTCTGGTTATTAAGGGGGTTTAAGTGCCCAGTGGTCAAGTGGTTAAAACCAATAACTGTTTACACCCACTGACACCGGAGTATTTTCTACTGGCTACTTTCCGGCCAACGTAAAACCTGAAGGACAGTAAACTGGCCCTTTGTTTAGAAAGTTCGGTGACCCATGTTTTACATCATGTGAATGTCTGGGTGCGTGTGCTTCGCTTACCTGGACAAGAGATGGCACAGTATGGGAAGAAGGTATACTGGCGGAGGAAGTGTGATGCCTTGAGAAATGCTCTGCTGGGAAACCTTGCATCCTGCCATTAATGTGGATGTTGCTAACCGTCAGTATTTTTACTGGCAGCCAGTAAATAACAGACAATTTTCTCCTGCCAGTAAATGTCAGTAAAATTAAAAGGTTGCCAGTAAAAAATATTGCTGTGACGCTCCGCTTGCTCCAGAACCGGCTGAGACCGTCCAAGTGCCTGCTACAGTTTGATCGGGCGTCTCCGGCAGAGCCGGTGCCTGAGGTCATAATGCAATGGATCCAAGCACAGCAGCAAGTGCCTCGTGTGCGGATCTGCAGTATGGGAGCAAGGCAGGCTGGGATCGGGACGATCAAAGCCATTTAGACTGCAGCCGACTGGAGGGACCACTCGGCTTGGAGAGAGACTGTCACTGTGACTCAGGAGGGGGATGTTTTGTGTCAGTGAGGTCTAATCATCATCTGTGCTGCTGCACACTGCTGTCAGTGTCACTGTGAGAGTAAATTGTATGTGTGTGTGTGCCACCCATTCTAATTTCTTGCCCTCCTAAGGCCTGTCTCTGAGTTACTATATTGAAAATAAAATAAATGTTTTTTTGCCTTATTATCTACCTTAAATCACATTGCTAATTGCATGTTGTATTTGTTTGTAGCCTAAATGTTCTAATTTGCACTTAAAACTGTAATTGTGTAACGTTTGGAAATGCCAATAAAAACTTGGCTGTGCCAGTAAATTTTGGGCATTGTGCCAGTAAATTTCAATCTGGTAGGTTGGCAACACTGGTTGCTGACCAAGTATACCTCATCATGTCAATAGTATTCCCTGATGGCAGTGGCCTTTTTCTGCAGGATAATGCTCCCCGCCACACTGCAAAAGTGGTTCAAGAATGGTTTGAGGAACACAACAAGTTTGAGGTGTTGACTTGGCATCTAAATTCTCCAGCTCTCAATCTAATTGAGCATCTGTGGAATGTGCTGGAACGCAATCAATGCAGACCTCAACTTACAGGATTTAAAAAACGATGAATCCTTTGGAATGTTCCGTTTAATAATGGATATTCATAGGTAGAAAAACATTGCAGTTGTAAGCCACATGGAAGGTATACTGAGCTAATAAGAGAGAGACAGGAAGTGGAGGGGAATATAAGGAACTATGGTGAGGGAGAGAGAGTTCAGCTAGACAGGGAGCAGAGCTTAAAGACACAGAGCAATAATAAATCACATAGTGTAACACAACACTGGTGTACTGGCAGTTTTCCATAGCCATAGTCAGACTTCTTTTAGGTTGCACATTTTTGCATGCAGGACATTTTGTGCACTTTCAGAACATGCATACTTGCCAACTGTCCCGTTTTTAATGGGACAGTCCCGTCAAATAGGACCTAGTCCCAGCTAATTTAGCCTGCCGGGACTAGTCCCGGCTAGTGGGGAAGGCAGGTGCAGCTTCTGGGTCTCGGCAGGGGCGGGTCTCAGTCTGACTCTCCGGTGTCAGGTGAGAGCTGCTGGATGTAGCTGCTTCCTGCCTCGAGGACACAGGAAAGAAGACGTGCTCCTACTGATAGGTGGAGGGGAGGACAGAGGTAAAGAGGACTCACTGCACTTGTGTTTTAAATAACTATTTTGTCAACCACCACTGCTGGGGCAGCTGAGCAGCGATCTCCACACACTGCTGGCATAGCCTGTCCTATCAGATCAGTGGATGGAGGGAGGAGGCCAGGCAGACTGAACCATTAGGATATTTGGGTTCAGTGAGTCTGTCCCCCCATTACCTTATGACTGAGTAAGCCTGTGCCCCCGGCAGGAAGGCTGGATTAAAAAATACCGCACCAGAAGCCTCCGGCGTGTCTCATGTCTCCTTGGGCTTCTCTCTCTTGCACTGTGCACACTTCCTGGTTCCCGGGGCCCAGGCCCCTCCTAACACTCGGGCCCCTTACATGTGTATCCCCTGTACTCCCCTGATCGCAGTATCAGATGTTACAGCAGATATTACATGATTAAATTTACAGTGATGTATGCCACAAGGAAAGAGCAGAGTCAGTACTGTTTATAAGAGTGGGGAACAGAAGACAGGTTATACTGGCGAAATGAGAGGGGATGCCTGGGATGCTAGGGAGCATAGTCTCAGCAGTGCCATAAAACAAAAACTCTGTCTGGAAGAGAAAGATGGGGAGCAAGGAGAGAATACATTCTCTTTTTGTCCCGTCTTTTGCTGTCTCTGTATTCTTTCCCTGTTCACTATCTTTCTCTTCCAGACAGAATTTTTGTTTTATGGCACTGCTGAGACTATGCTCCCTCTCTAGCACAGACATCCCCTCATGTTTTCCAATATCTATCTTGTTCCCCACTCTTCTCTAATAAACAGCACTCTGCTCTCTTCTTCTAGCAGCCACTTCTGTAAGGGTCCTTCACACGGCGCACATTGAGAACTAGACTTTATAGTCGCAATCAATTTACCCAATCACTCCAGAAACATTATTATATTATGTACCAATTTACTACCATATTCAAATAGTTTTATAATTAAACAGGTATTGAAGTGTACTTGGCACAGGTTTAGAAATTAATGTATATGCTTGAATATATGTTTTTTTTTTTCAAAGCAAATTCTCTGAAAAAGACAATTCGTTTATATTCAGACCTCAAATGGACCTGGATGTCTGCGTGCTGCTCAGTGCACAACAGATATCCTTAGATGCTGCCTGACACCTATGGCATGTTTTCTGAATCAGAATGCTGGGGTCATGTGACATTCTAGAGCAGCACACAGACATCCTCTGGCTGCCCCTACTAGACATCAAGGATCATGATCTAGTTTGTGTCAAGCTATCTATCTATCTATCTATCTATCTATCTATCTATCTATCTATCTATCTATCTATCTATCTATCTATCTATCTATCTATCTATCTATCTATCTATCTATCTATTGCCCCAGGTTAGTATTTATTTCTTTAGTTACAGGAAAGAAAAATCTTTATGAAGAAAAGATAAGCTCCAAAAACCGTAGCATATTAGATTTCTTTAAACAGAGATCTGAGAAAGGACCTGGAGGCCAAAGAAAGACAAATGTTGCAAGGCCAACTGATATAGCAATTGCAGAGCAAGTAGAGCCAAGTGATGCTCTTCCAGTTGAAAGAAGCTCTATAGAGGAAGGACTAGGGTTGCCACCTGTCCGGTTTTGACCCGGACAGTCCGGGTTTGGACACATGTGCCCGGTTTTGAAGCCTCCTGAGACCCGGGCACATTTTTATTTATTTTTTAGCTGTCCATCCTGGCCCGGCCGCAACAGAGCTGCACATCCCCGGCTCCACCAGCTTGCCTGAGTGTTAGTAGAAGGTGTGCCGCCCGCAGCAGTGCTCTCTGTTAGCCCCCCGGCCGGGCTGTAAAGATGTGTGCAACTTCTCACTGTGCTAGCCCCTCCCCCTCCCTCCGGCGCGCCTCCGTCTGCATTGTGTGCTACAGAGTGGAAGAGGACACATGGGACACAGAGTGCTCAGCTCTTCTCTGACTGGCTACAGAATACACATGGAGGTGGGTGGATGGGCGGACCATACACTACCCCCACCATACACTAAACATACAGTTCTGCCCCCCCCTGCATATACCATTACCATTCACAGCCGTATATACAGTTCTGCCCCCCCTTCATACCATCCACAGCCATACATACAGTCCTGCCCCCCCCCCCTCCATATACCATCCACAGCCATACATACAGTCCTGCCCCCCCTCCATATACCATCCACAGCCATACATACAGTCCTGCCCCCCCCCCTCCATACAGGGCCGGATTAACAGAGGGGCTGATGGAGCGGGGGTTGTAGCTCGATGACCCGAGGTAACAGAAACCCCACATTTGGGGGGTAGTCAGTTGAAGACCTACCCCACAACTGGTCAAAATATGGGATGGCTATCATTTATGGTTCTGGAGATACGGGCCTGCTTGCACAGCCTGTCAGAAGCTACATACAGAGCGGCCATTATAAATACAAGCTGACACACTGCAGCAGACTGAGAAAAAAAAATCATCATTAATTTTTTGCTAGAAAATTACTCTATGGTGGTCTTTGCAACTTTTTATGTTGCACGGCAAAGAGCTGCACGATTCTGGCTAAAACGACAACTGCAATTTTTTTGCTTAGAAGATAGATGACGATTCTCTCACGATTCGTGTGGCATAACATCATCTTTCACATTAAAATGAAAAGAAAAAAAAATGGACTAACTTTACTGTTTTGTTTTTATGGTTTTTATTATTCAATGAAGTGGGCAAATGCAGCGTGACATAAAATATTGCAGCAATTCCCATTTTTGCCTCTGCTAATATATATATAATGTTTGATGGTTCCAAGTAATTTTCTAGCAAAACATATTGCTTTTTAACAAGTGTTGGACTTTAAGTGGTTACATTTCTTGCATTTACACACAGAAGTTTGATCTAAAAAGGAAGTTGGTTACAGTGTTTCATGTTGTTTACAAACTTGGCAGACTGCCCGATATTTTCTTTACACACAGAAGTTTATCCCTTTGATCTATGAAGAAAGCGTTGGTTACAATGTTTCCTGCTAACTTAGCAGACTGTCCAGATATTTTCTTTTGACAGCTGAAAGTCTCTCCACTTGTTATATGAAAGAATCAGCAAACTCTGCATTGGAGATGTCAGGGGGGTTGAATCGAGATCACAATTTTTTAACGATTAATTGTGCAGCTCTAGCACGGTACTGTATTTGCGCAGAAATTTTTCAAACGTGTTTTTTTTTGGGAAATAAACAGTTTCATTCATTAAAAAAAAACACTAAAGTTAGTACGATTTTTTTTGGTATCCTAAGCAATGCTTTAAATTTTTTTAGGTTACATGTTTAGAGCTACAGAGGAGATCTAGTGCTAGAATTATTGCTCTCGCTCTAATGATCGTGACGTATGTAACCTGTGTGTATCTGGCTCTGATACTAGCCAGTGCCTACCCAGCCACTGACTGGTATCTCTCCCTAGCCTGTCCCCACACACCCTCTCACCTGCTGACCTGTGGATGGGGGAATCACTCCTGTAGTGTTATTGTGTTCTGCCAGTGAGTACAATGATCAGTGTTGCTATCTATAGCTGGCAGCACTGATTGTTTTTGGAAAAACAGGCTGGTTGTACTCAAGTCAATTAATAGATTGACTTGTGTAAAACCAGCTAGACCATACATAGATCGACTATGGCTGGTCTCTGCATAATTGGTGTAATTTCAATTCATGTATGACCCGCTTAACCACTATGCAGTCCCTAAACATCCTTCCACTCCTATACATTGTGCCCACTGTCATACCCTCCACACTCCTCTCCTGTACATAGTGCCCACTGTCATACCCTCCACACTCCTCTCCTGTTCATACTGCCCCCATCATACCCTCCACACTCCTCTCCTGTACATACTGCCCACTGTCATACCCTCCACACTCCTCTCCTGTACATACTGCCCATTGTCATACCCTCCACACTCCTCTCCTGTACATACTGCCCACTGTCATACCATCCACACTCCTCTCCTGTACATACTGCCCACTGTCATACCCTCCACACTCCTCTCCTGTACATACCGCCCACTATCATACCCCCCACACTCCTCTCCTGTACATACTGCCCACTATCATACCCTCCACACTCCTCTCCTGTACATAGTGCCCACTATCATACCCTCCACACTCCTCTCCTGTACATACTGCCCACTATCATACCCTCCACACTCCTCTCCTCTACATAGTGCCCACTACCATACCCTCCACACTCCTCTCCTGTACATAGTGCCCACAGTCATACCCTCCACACTCCTCTCCTGTTCATACTGCCCCCATCATACCCTCCACACTCCTCTCCTGTACATACTGCCCACTGTCATACCCTCCACACTCCTCTCCTGTACATACTGCCCACTGTCATACCCTCCACACTCCTCTCCTGTACATACTGCCCACTATCATACCCTCCACACTCC
Source organism: Rana kukunoris (assembly GCA_029574335.1). Taxonomy (NCBI): domain Eukaryota; kingdom Metazoa; phylum Chordata; class Amphibia; order Anura; family Ranidae; genus Rana; species Rana kukunoris. The sequence goes on from CM056056.1 coordinate 123,220,393, forward strand.
TCTCCTGTACATAGTGCCCACTGTCATACCCTCCACACTCCTCTCCTGTACATAGTGCCCACTGTCATACCCTCCACACTCCTCTCCTGTACATACTGCCCACTATCATACCCTCCACACTCCTCTCCTGTACATAGTGCCCACTATCATACCCTCCACACTCCTCTCCTGTACATAGTGCCCACTGTCATACCCTCCACACTCCTCTCCTGTTCATACTGCCCCCATCATACCCTCCACACTCCTCTCCTGTACATACTGCCCACTGTCATACCCTCCACACTCCTCTCCTGTACATACTGCCCACTGTCATACCCTTCACACTCCTCTCCTGTACATACTGCCCACTGTCATACCCTCCACACTCCTCTCCTGTACATACTGCCCACTGTCATACCCTCCACACTCCTCTCCTGTACATACTGCCCACTGTCATACCCTCCACACTCCTCTCCTGTTCATACTGCCCCCATCATACCCTCGCACTCCTCTCCTGTACATAGTGCTCCCATCATACCCTCCACACTCCTCTACTGCATATACTGGTCACTGTTACACCCTCTTCACTCCTTTCCTGCAAGTAATACCTACCCTCTGCACTCATTTCCTGTACATAATGTCTTACACTTTGCACTCCTTTCCTACACATACCAACATACGCGCCACACTCTTGTATATACTGTTGTAAATTCTGCACTCCCTCCCTGCACATACTGTAATACCCTCTGTACTTAATGAAAATTAAAAGGTGAACTAATGCCCCTGATCTCCACTGCACTTACCTCTGTAGTAATGGAAGAGTTTTATTTTTTTTAAATGATTGTGCTAAGGTTTTTTCATGTCAGTGAGACTCTTACTTGTGGCACAGCAAAGTAAGCATATTTTATAGGTAAAATAATTATTTTGTTTAATTTAATCATGCCTCGTGAGGCCCCTCCCTCAATATGGCCACACCCACCATATGTAGTGGCATGTTCGGGTTTGGCTTGAGGAAAAGGTGGCAACCCTAGGAAGGACGCGCAAGTGGCACTCCTCCAGCTGAGAGAGTGTCTGAAGAAGAAGGACATGTAAGCGACACCCTTCCAGTGGAGATAATTCCTGAAGAGGAAGAGCATGTAGGTGGCACTCCTCCAGAAGAGAGAATTTCTGAAGGGGAACAAAGTTTGATTCTTCCATTTGAGAAAGAGCCTGGAAAACTAAGGGAACTGAGTCAGCGCTTGCCACTCAAGAGAATAAAGTAAGTGGAATCCCCACCAGCTAAAAGTGGAAAAAAGCGAAGAAGATCTGGTCCTGCTCTGCCACTTTAAACAATTGTCAGAAAGCGAGGACAACCAAGTCTTGCTCTGCCAGTTGAGGGAGGGACAGCAGAGAGAAGGTCCACTGAGCGAGGAGAGCAAACTCAAAGTCTGCGATATGTAATGGAGACAGCAGAGGAAAGAGAGGCAGAAATAGAAGATTGTCAGGCTCAGGTGACACAGAAGAGATAAGACTAGCAAGTGCTACTCTTCCAGACAGTAATCAGGGTCAACTCGATATCAGTCATTCTTTATTAGTATCCCCCTCAAAAAAGAAAAATACTCTCAAAAGGAGGAAAGACTACCAAAGTAAGCCATAAATGGCTATGCAGTTTTAACACCAAATGGCCATCCCAATTTCCTTTTATTAAAGCAAATAGAATAGGTAGTTCATATGCCTTTTGCACATACTGCTCTAAAGACATAAGAATTGCACATGGTGGAATTAATGATATCAGAGTGCACATGGAAACCAAGGTCCATATAGAAAAGGCTGGTGTGTTTTCTGCTGGAATGTCAAGCAAAAGAATAACAACTTGGGCATCAACGGCTGATACATCTCCAGCATATGACCAGGCCAACCGAGCTGCACTGCTTTGGACTGGTTATTTGATTGAACATAATATTGCATTCCTGTCTAGTGACCATGCTGCAAAACTCTTCAAAGAAATGTTCTCAGGAGAAGTTGCATCTAGATTTTCATGTGGGAGAACAAAAGCTACACACCTGTGCAATGGTATTATAGCACCAGAAGCACAAAAGAAAGTGTTAAATTCATTGGTGGACACTAATGAAGGTTGGTTTTCCTTGGCTACAGATGGCAGCAGTGATAGTGAAGACAAACTTTTCCCAGTTTTATTAAGACACCATGAAAAAAATTCAATAAATGTCATTACTTCTTTACTTGACATGTTTCCTTGTAACAAGGCAACCGGAGAACATATTTTTAATGGAATAAATGATGTAATTTTAAAAAAGGGATTGGATTAGAAAAATTGTGTGGCCTACAGCAGTGACAATGCAAGTGTTTTGGTTGGTAGACACAACAGTGTGCTGAGCTGAGTAAAAGCCAAACAATCTACCATGTTTGATGTGGGTTGTCCATGCCACTAAGCCCATTTGTTGAGCCAGCAAGCCAAAAAAATGTTGTCAGTGAGTGTTGAAGACCTTATTATTGACACTTACTATCACTTTGAAAAAGCCTGCTCCAGAAAAGAAGATTTGCGCGACTTCATGATTTTCTGCAATACGGATGTCAGGAAAGTTTTGAAGCACTGCTCAACACGATGGCTAAGCCAAATGAAATGCGTTGAAAGGATTCTTTCAAAATGGGATGCACTGAAAGGATATTTTTCTACTTACTTTGGTGATGGAGAAGATGGCAGAGGAAGAAATAAAGGAGCAGAGAGAGAAAAACATTAAGTCTCACTGTATGATAGCAGAATTACAATGATTTATCTTTGTTTTGTTCATGCAGTTCTCAATAATGTTGACAACTTTAACATAATGCTGCAATCTAATGGCCCAAAAGTTCATGTGTTACATGAAGAAATAATTCAGCTGTATAAATATTTCCTCGTCAAGCTGGTAAAACCAGAAGTTTTAGCAAACAAAACAGAAAAATTATTGGATGTTGATTTTTATTCTGGTGAAAACCATAAAGACAATAAGCAAATGTTTATTGGATTTGCTGCTCGACAGGCTCTTAGGCCGCGTACACACGACCAAATATATCTGTTCAAATCGGTCTGACAGACCGATTTGAACAGATATGTCTGCTGGCTGTTTTGGTTTGATCGCTGTACACACGATCAAACCAAAATTCCCGCCGGCAGACAGCGCGGTGACGTGGCGGCGACGTATGACGCCGCCACATCACCGCACCAGGAAGTAAAACACTTTCGCGCATGCGTCGAATCCATTCAACGCTTGTGCGGGCAGATATGTCTGCTGGTTAGTGTACTAACCAGCAGACATATCGGTCCGACGGGTTCCCAGCAGACAGATTTTAACCACTTCCTTACTGGGCACTTATAACCCTTCCTGACCAGGTGAAATTTCAGCTTCTGGCACTGCGTCGCTTTAACTGACAATTGCGCGGTCGTGCGACATGGCTCCCAAACAAAATTGGCGTCCTTTTTTCCCCACAAATAGAGCTTTCTTTTGGTGGTATTTGATCATCTCTGCGGTTTTTATTTTTTGCGCTATAAACAAAAAAAAGCGACAATTTTGAAAAAAAGTCAATATTTTTTACTTGTTACTATAATAAATAGCCCATTTAAAAAAAATAATAAAAATAAAAAAATTCTCAGTTTAGGCCGATACGTATAATTCTACATATTTTTGGTAAAAAAAAAAAATCGCAAAAAAGCGACTGGTTTGCGCAAAAGTTATAGCGCATACAAAATAGGGGACAGAATTATTATTAATTTTTATAATTTTTTTTTTACTAGTAATGGCGGCGATCTGCGATCTGCGACGTTATGGTGAACACATCGGACACTTTTGACACATTTTTGGCGCCATTCACATTTATACTGCGATCAGTGCTATAAAAATTCACCGATTACTGTATAAATGTGACTGGCAGTGAAGGGGTTAACACTAGGGGGGCATGGAAGGGGTTAAATGTATTCTGGGTGTGTTCTAACTGTGTGGGGGAGGGGGGGGGTGACTGGGGGAGGTGACCGATGCTGTGTCCCTATGTACAAGAGACACAGATCGGTCACCTCACTCCCTGACAGGACGTGGATCTCTGTGTTTACACACAGAGATCCATGTCTTGTCCCTGTAACCGCCGATTGCGAGTGCCTGGCGGACATCGCGGCCGCCAGGCACGCACATTGGCATCTCAGGAATGCAGCGGGCTCGCGCGCCCTCTAGTGGCCATTAAAAGCACAGGACGCACATATGCGCCCTGTCAGAGATTCAGGACAGCCCGACGGCCGCATATATTCGTACGGCCGTCGGGAAGTGGTTAAAGCAGGCTTTAAAATCTGTCTGCTGGACAAATCCGTCTGCTCGCCCGTACACACGATCGAATCTGTCTGCTGAGATGGTCTGTCAGACCGTTTCCAGCAGATAGATTTGATCGTGTGTACGCGGCCTTAGGACAGACCGATTTGAACATTATGCGGAGTGGGTGGAGCTTCAGGGAAGTGAGTGTGGTAATTAATTAATAGCTGTGCTGCAAAGTGTCCCTGGAAATTGTTTTCAAATGTTGGCAACTATGAACATGCAGTAAAAATGTGCAACCTCTATGGGACCATGCAGGAAGACTTTCAGTACACTAGCACTGCAGACAAAACGCAGCATGCCAGTGTGAGCCCACATTATAACATCTAGGGCAAGCAAGGTACTGTCACAGGCTGCTAGGAAAAAAAACCTCTTTAGTTGCAGAGAGGGGGAGGGAGGAGGAGTTCACTTACTTGGATGGTCCCAGCCTCACAGGAGACTCACTGTATTCAAGCCGAATGCTCAGATTTAACTTTCCGCCCACACATCCTCTTCACAGACAGCACACTGACTGGAGTGTGGGTGGGGAAAGAGTGAACAGGTCCAGCCTCTGCCTGCCATTCGTATGGAGGAGGGAGGCGCTGGGCAGGGCTGTGTTTTGCTCGGTAGACACAGACTGTCGGCCCTAAGACATCGCTGGTTCACAGTACTGGATGGAGATGCCGCACTCGGCCCAGCTCAAAAACTGCACATGTGCGGTTCTGAGCTGGTGACACAGTGGCCTTTGTAGAGCATATAAGAGCAGCCCAGGGGGCAATTGCATTTCTGCCCCCTCGGCCCAGCCCCCCCCCCTGCCCACTACTCACCCCTGACCATTCTAAATACTCCCCATTTATCACCACCCTCTGAACTCGCCCTTGTAGCCAGTTTTCAATCCATGTACTCACCCTACGGTCCATGCCAACGGACCTTATTTTGTACAGTAAACATTTATGGAAAACTGTGTCAAATGCTTTTGCAAAATCCAGATACAACACATCTATGGGCCTTCCTTTATCTAAATGGTAACTCACCTCCTCATAGAATGTTAATAGATTAGTTTGGCAAGAATGATTCTTCATGAATCCATGCTTATTACAGCTAAAGATACCGTTCTAATTTCTAAAATCTTGTATATAGTCCCTTATCATGCCCTCCAAGAGCTTACATACCCCTCCAAGTGTTATAACAGCCGCTATCAATAATCACATGTAAAATCATTCAGGCTAGCTTTACCCATGGTGATCGATTGATCAACTTGGGTACATTCAGCCTGCCCATAGATGGTTAGAATCGCGGGCAGGTTTCTGCTGAACCAGCCGAGATTCAAATCGTCTATGGTCTGCTTTAATCTTGATTGAAAAAGTTATGTGAACATTTAAGATAATTCACAAACATTTATTTTACTCTTAAAAGCTAAGATAAAATAACTCTGATTTTTTTCAATTTGTTTTTGCAATGCACAAAAAAACTCTACTAATTAAAGCATGAGTAATTTCATCAAAATGTGAGTTATTTTACTCATGAAACCATTCAGGATATTATCTCACGTGATACCCAGTGTGGTAGATACAGTAGATAAGAATTAAAAATCCCCTGTCACTTTATTGCTAATAAAGCGGTAAAATCATTTAATCTGTAGAAATATGCCAACTCACAAAGTCAGTGCGGTATCTGCAGCATATGTATTAATACAAAAGAAAAATTGGAATACCAAGCAAAGGGAAGTTGCTTTTCACAGGACACATGTAGTGTAAGTACATAAAAAATATCTTTATAAATGTCAAATATTGAACGGAAATTGACACAAATACACACATAATATGAATATATATATATATATATATATATATATACATATATATATATATATATATATATATATATACCCTTCTTCCACAAGTAAAAAATACAGCTTTGTCATTGTGGAGGATTTCCCTTCACTTCTGTCACAATACTGTCCCCTGTTAGAGCACAACAGTTCAGCTGGGGGGGGGGGGGGGTTAGATTGCTGGACTAACCTCGCATTGTTAGTACAGTGGCTCTTGACTGGAGCTGACAGTTTTTTTGGGGTTGCGGAAAAAAAACTGTAGTGTGTACCCAGACTTAAAGTGTTTGTTAACCTAAATATATATATATATATATATATATATATATATATATATATATATATATATATATATATATATATATATATCCTGTTCCTTTTAAAGCATGTTATACAGCACAGTGCTTGTGCTGTGTTATTTGGCCCCCTGTATCACCTAAAATACCTGGCTGATCATGCCTGGTTCTGCCCACCCCTTTGTAAACTGACCACGGTTAATCATGACTGCTGAGTCCTGACACTGTGGTCAGTTTACCTGCCTCAGGCATCTGCTCTCCCTCCTATGTCCTTCTCTGTGCTCTTCTCCATCCTCTCCTCCCTCCCCTCGCTTCCTGTCAGCTCTGTGTCCGTGCCCCCCCCCCCTGCTGCTGAAATTACTGTAACATTTGTACAGTATCCTCTCTGTTTATTATTGTAATCTGCTCCTGTGTCTGCACCTTATAAAAAAATGCAGCTGTATGCCTGATTTTTTTTCTCTTAACTTCTCTTTATTGTTTTCCAGTGTTTAATAATTTTGTGTTTTCGTACAGATAGTTAAAAAGTACATATTGCAATTGTATATATAAGTAAATACAAACATTAAAAATTGTGTACATACAGTGATTTAACATTTTTTTAACGTGCATTTTTTTTATACGGCACAGACACAGGAGCAGATTACATTAATAAACAGAGAATTCTGTTATTTTTACTTAATGGGTTAACAACCACTTTAAAGCGGAGCTCCACCCAGCAAAACAACATTTTGCCATGTTGTTTAAAAAAATAAAAATAAAAAAACCTGAAAAAAAAATAAAAATACTCACCCGAAATAGCTGTTGCTATGCGGAAGTCCGTAATCTGCCTCTTCCACGCCGCGGTTTGATGTCTTCTTGTCCTTCTCCTTGTGAATGGGGCGCGCTGCTTTCTGGGAACTGTGTGTGTTCTCAGAGAGCAGCGCGCCCATTCACAAGCCAGCGTGAGACTCACGCAGGCGCAGTAGGAAACGGGCAGTGAAGCTGTACGGCTTCACTGCCTGTTTCCCATAGTGTGAATGGCTGCGCAGGCGCCTAGGACAGGTAAGTGTCCTTATTTAAAGTCAGCAGCTACACTGTTAGTAGCTGCTGACTTTAAAAAAAAAAATGTTTCGCGGCTGGAGCTCCGCTTTAAAGCAGAGACTACTCCAAATTGGCTATTATATTTTAACATTCCTTAAATACCTCATGCCTGGGCTACTACGTATTTAGTTCATGCATTTATTTATTTATTTCCTTTAGTGAATTGACTTTAATACTGTTTTATGAGTTATTTACCTCATGTTTTTGGTTTGTGAGGTAAATAACTCATGAGGTGATAGTGAATTGCCATTTTCAGCATCTCATGAGCTAATTGGAGAAAATGAGTCACGTGATTCAATTATCCAATGAGAGATTCTTTAGTGAATTGAGCCCAATGAGCGAATAGTTGGTGTCAGGTATTTCAATCATTTAGTAAGGCAGTTCAATTAATTAAATGGTGGACTTGCATTGGCTTGCTTTGTTTATGTTTTTCATAGCAGAAGAACAATATGGTACAATATACAATATGGCCTGGCAAACTCAGATTCCAAGGGACCGCAGAAGTTGACCTTTATAAAAAAAAATTGTTTCAAAAGATTTCTAAATGCATATTTACTTTTAGAGTTATTTAACAAGGAACATCCTGATGTAATTGTTCAGTCAGGAATGTAACAAATTGAGTCACTTGAACCACTTGAGCCCAAGCTTTATTTGAATAAATAATAGTTGCCGATTTAGCAGAAAACTGTCCTGCTGTCGTTTTTAGCACCAATTTTTTAGGGTTCAGGCAGTGATCAGTGCTGGAACCTCTGGCTGTCAGTGACATTTGCCATTGAACAGTAGCCCAGAAGCTGAACCTATCATCACTTTAGCACAATTTATCTGCAGTATGGTTAAAGGGGGGGGAGGGGGGGTGCTGTATTTCAAGTGACTTGGTGAGGCTTGAGAAGATCTCCCCTTGCCTGGCCGAGAACCCCCATAAAGTACAGTAATAAATACATAAATCAATTACGATAATTATTATTATAATTCAGTAACAATAAAATGTTAAATAAATTCCCTCTACTAATTAATCGCAATAGGTTGGATGTTTGAATTTGCATTTACTGCATGTGTCAAATATTCACAAAAGCAAGTGCAAAGTCACTTACTAAACAGAGAAGTTTTAATTGCTGTAATTCATTCACATAAATCATATATACCACGCCACTGTATTTTTTTGTTTGTTTGTTTGTTTGTTAAATCCTCTAAATTCCATATTCCTGCAGTGCTGTTGTCTGGTCACATGATCTTTTCCTGTTCTTTGCCATCTGCAGGGAAAGATCTTTGGGAGAGGCTTGTATTACTCTGCTGATGTATGCTCTCTACAGTGTGAGTCGGATGATTAAAAAAAAAAGTTTCAGAAAAGCAATTCAAATTACATTATAAATGTCAAATAACTGTTTTACATCTCCCAATAAATATTTATTGAACATTAAATGTTTTTTTTTTTTTTGTGCATTAATATGGTGTGGGCGGAGTGAAAGATAACTGACACTAGCTGTCATTTTGTGATGGCATCTGCATCCAAGGCTCTTTTTTACTTGTTGTAGTTGCAGGTATTAGCAACTACATTTGATCATACTGTGTTTAATACTGATGTATATTAAAGCTAAGTATTTTGTGAGTTTCTTAGTGATCAGCATACTTTATCCCGCCCCCATAGTGTTTAGCAATAGGAGGGCATGGAGGAGGAGGGAGGGAACGGATTATAATTTACTACTGTGTATACGCTCATGTGTGGTGCCCAGATAAGAAAAATTAGGAATTAAAGAGCTTTAGAAGGGAACTAAAATTGAGCATGCTCAGTAGAGGACGCCCACTGATCTACACAATCTCAGGCTGCAGGAGGGACACAGAAGATTTGAGTGACAGCTGAAGGGCAGCCAGATATGACTTTACTCTGCACAAAAACAGATGCTTTAGTGGCTTTGTGAGTGTGCACATTCTGTTATGTAGCATGTAATGAGAGCTTTTCATAGTCTGGGTTTAATGAAACTTTAAGATTTCAATGTAAACCTATAGCTGATTTGCTTTTGTGCTAATTTGTGGCTGTGCAAGCCCAATTTGCTCTTATGTTATGTATGTGTGCAGTGTGTACTGTGGGTAGGTTTGGACTATATTTAAAGTGTTACTAAACCCTGCTTGTTATACTCACTGTGAATCCTAAGGGGTTAATCCTCTGCATTGTGTAAAAAGGCTGTTTGATCCTGTATGCACAGATCCTCCTCTTCTTGCATTAGTCAGGCTGCACATGCTCAGTTTTATGTGCATTGCTAGAGTTTTTTTGGAGAGAGAATGCATGTGATCAGCACAGGGCCAATTAGCACTGTCCAGACAAAGGGTCAGGGGCCCTGCATCATGTTAGGTCAGCTGGTGCAGTATAAAAACTCCTCCTACAAGCTTTAACCACTTAAGACCCCGGACCATTATGCAGGTTAAGGACCTTGTCCTTTTTTTGCAATTCGGCACTGCGTCGTTTTAACTGACAACTGCATGGTCTTGCAAACAAAATTGGCGTCCTTTTTTTCCCCACAAATAGAGCTTTCTTTTGGTGGTGTTTGATCACCTATGCGGTTTTTATTTTTTGCGCTATTAAACAAAAATAAAGCAACAATTTTGAATAAAAATTCAATATTTTTTGCTTTTTGCTATAATTATCCCCCAAAAATATATAAACATTTTTTTCCCTCAGTTTAGGCCGATACTATATTCTACTATATTCTTCTACCTATTTTTGGTAAAAAAAATGTTTACACACACCCCGTTTTTTAGATCTGGTGACCGATCACGGGACACCGGTGGCGAAAGGGTCCGCAGGTCCCGCGGACGTGGTCACGGAGCTTCGGACCTGCCCCACAGCTGGGCACTTAACCTCCCTGGCGGTCTTCCTGTGTGTGGCACGGGGTGAGATTTTTAAGCTACGATCGGTAACCCCGTGCCACACACGGACTTGCCTCGCTGGATGCAGAAAAGAGTTTACTTACCTTTTCTCTGCGATCCAGCGATGAATCTCCGCAGTACACGGCGGCTGGATGTCCGCCTGATGCTGTGTGTACCTCCGATTCCCTTCCCTGCGAGCGTCGCGACGCAGGGGGGGGAACGGCGCCAAATTCAAAAATGTAAACAAACACTATACATACAGTACACTGTAATCTTATAGATTACAGTACTGTATGTAAAAAATACACACCCCCCATGTCCCTAGTGGTCTGCCCTGTACACTACATGTCCTTTTGTATAATAAAAACTGTTCTTTCTCCCTGCAAACTGTAGATTGCCCATAGCAACCAAAAGTGTCCCTTTATGGCAAAAATTGTTTTAGAGCAGCTAAAAAACAGCGATAATAAATCAGAATCACTTGCAGAATTTAGCGATAGCGATTTATGGGGAAATTCGTCATAAAAAATAAATAAATAATGACAGCAAAAATTCTGCAACTGAGCAAATTTCAGTGATTTTGATTTGATTACATTATTGAATAATTTTTACTATAATTATATTATTATTTGTTATAATTTTTTATAATTATTTATTATATTATAATTTTTAATAAAAAAAAAAAAAAAAAATCATACCCGGGATGCCTATTAGACTCTTGTTTGGATAGATTTCAGTGAGTTATTCCTAAGAATTACAAGCCTACAGTATAAAACGCCAAATTCCCTTGCAAATAATGGTACCGCTTTAAGCACCTAAAATCTGAAAGAATCATACCGCCAGGGAGGTTAAAGTAGGGTGACCAGACATTCCCAGTTTCAGGGAACAGTCCCCTGATTGAGTACACTGTCCCCGGACTAAGTCTGTCCCTGGTTTTGTCCCCGGATTGGATTTAATAAGGAGCAGGGGCAATTTCAAAGACAGTCAGTGCAGAATTAAAATAAAGAAAATAGAATTACCCCCCCCCCCCTCCGCCATGCCTACTAGCATATGGGGGTTGTATTTTTCCATCATCTGTGCCCCTTTCTGATGATCATGTGCTGGTCGGATCGGAGGGAATATTTCTTCAGTTTCGGGCGCATGCCCATTCAGCTCCATTTGCATGTTCTTCTGCTTTGGCTCAAGTCTCGGCCAGCCACCTGCCTATCTCCTTGCCTTCCCTGGCGGAGTGATCTTCCTCCGCTCCCCATCCAGTAGTAGCCAGGGCCCAGAGAGTGAGACTTGAGAGACTGTGAGACGGGTAGCGGCGGCGAAGGGCAGAGAGTCGCTGATTGCCGCCATTACTAGTAAAGAAAAAATATGTCCCCGGATTTCATTTTAAGAATCTGGTCACCTTAACTTAACCACTTAGCAACCACCTGCCGAAAAATAACGGCGGCAAGGTGGTTGCTTAACTCTGGGATCACGTTATATAACGTGATTCCAGAGTCGCGCTCCCGCGCGCCCCCTGGGGCGCGCACACTGGAATGTCCGTGACCGCCGGGTCCAGAGGACCCGGCGGGTCACGAATCACGGTAAATCGCCGCTGATAGCGGCGGTTTACCACGTGATCGCGCCGTCCAATGACGGCGCGATCAGATGTAAACAGACCGGCGTCATTTGATGACGCCGGTTCCTCCCTCCTCTCTCTGTACCGATCGGTACAGTGTGAGAGGAGAGGGGAGGGAGCGGATGGCAGCGCCAGTGCTGCGGGCTGGATCTGTGACAAATGTAGTCACAGATCCATCCATCCATCCCTCCCTGCTCAGCCATCCCTGCTGCACATACTCTGCAATGCTGGGCAATACTCTGGGGGGGGGGCAATACTCTGGGGGGGGGCAATACTCTGGGGGGGCATACTCTGGGGGGGGCAATACTCTGGGGGGGGGCATACTCTGGGGGGGGCATACTCTGGGGGGGGGGCATACTCTGGGGGGGGCATACTCTGGGGGGGGCATACTCTGGGGGGGGGCATACTCTGGGGGGGGGCATACTCCGCAATACTCTGGGGGGCATACTCCGCAATACTCTGGGGGGCATACTCCGCAATACTCTGGGGGGCATACTCCGCAATACTCTGGGGGGCATACTCCGCAATACTCTGGGGGGCATACTCCGCAATACTCTGGGGGGCATACTCCGCAATACTCTGGGGGGCATACTCCGCAATACTCTGGGGGGCATACTCCGCAATACTCTGGGGGCATACTCCGCAATACTCTGGGCAATACTCCGCAATACTCTGGGCATACTCCGCAATACTCTGGGCATACTCCGCAATACTCTGGGCATACAGCGCCCCTGTCCCCGTGAGCTCGCATGCAGAAGCGAACGCATACGCAAGTCCCGCCCACATATGAAAACGGTGTTCAAACCACACATGTGAGGTATCGCTGCGAACGTTAGAGCGAGAGCAATAATTTTGGCCCTAGACCTCTTCTCCAACTAAAATGATGTAACCAGTAAAAATATTTAAAGCGTCACCTATGGGGATTTTTAAGTCGCAAAGTTTGGCGCCATTCCATGTGGCCACGCTGTGTCAAAAAGTCCCACACATGGGGTATCGCCATACTCGGGAGGAATAGCAGAATGTGTTTTGGGGTGTAATTTGTGGTATGCATATGCTGTGTGTGAGAAATAACCCGCTAATATGAAAATTTTGTGGAAAGAAAATAAAAATGAAAAAAATCTTGATTTTGCAAAGAATTGTGGGAAAAATTACAACTTCAAAAAACTCACAATGCCTCTTTCTAAATACCTTGGAATGTCTTCTTTCCAAAAAGGGGTCATTTGGGGGGTATTTGTACTTTTCTGGCATGTTAGGGTCTCAAGAAATGAGAGAGGATGTCAGTACATCAGGTGTGATCAAATTGATCAATTTTCAGTAATTGGTACCATAGCTTTTAGACCCTATAACTTTCACCCAGACTAAATAATATCTAATTTTTTTTTGTTTTGTTACCAAAGATATGTAGCAGTATACATTTTAGGCCAAATTTATGAAGAAAAATTACTTTTTTGCAAAATTTTATAATAGAAATGAAGAAAAATTCATTTTTTTACAAAATTTTCGTTCTTTTTTCATTTATAGTGAAAAAAATAAAAACCGCAGAGGTGATAAAATACCACCAAAAGAAAGCTCTATTTGTGGGAAAAAAAGGACGAAAATTTCATTTGGTTATAGTGTTGTATGACTGAGTTATTGTCATTCAAAATGTGAGAGCACCGAAAGCTGAAAATTGGTCTGGTTATTAAGTGGGTTTAAGTGCCCAGTAGTCAAGTGGTTAAAGAGGATGTACAGGTACATGCTTGTGCCCAGCCGTGCCATTCTACTAACGTATATCGGCGTGAAGGGGTCCTTAAGTGGTTAACCAAACACTGATAGAAGTCACAAAACTGCTATATACTGCTGATGAGAAAATGAATTTTGCAGTTTATATTTACTAAGATGATTGCATTTCTATGTTCTGTGTACTGTAGGAGACCAGATATAGTGAATGCAAGGCCCTGGAATTAGTAACACTTTAGGACTGGTTTGTAAAAAAACTGATTACATTTATATTTTGTGAAAATGTGCCTATGGTTTGTCATGTTTAAAACAATGTATATAAAAATATGTTTTGTGCTTTTTGTCACAGGATCTTCAAGAGTTCCATCCTTTAATCCACAAACATTGTACCAGTATGAATACACATTGGATATGCAAATTTCAAATATTGCTAGATCGTCAATACCACAAACGAGGCTGGAGGTTCACGCCAATATGGAGACTTACATTGTATGGAGGAACCAGACCCAACCAGAGGAACAACTAGTATATTTGCAGGTATACAGTTTAATCAATCTTTCAGCACACACAAGTTATTTACTAAAACAAGTTAGTGATGAATTAACACCTAAATGAAATATCATGCGTATTCTAATCCTAATATTCCAGTTTATTTATGCCTAAAAGCAACCTTTTGGTTTATTGCCCTCCACTAGACATGTGCAATTTTTTTCGCTACGAATACGTTTTCCGTCATTATTCGTTATTTTCGTTGATTCGTTAACCTACGAATAAACGAACGGTTTAGCGCAAATAATAACGAATAACGATATTTCCAAAATGAACAAATATGGAAAACTACGAAGATACGAAACTACTAAATGTTAAAGAACAACACAATGAAAGAAAAAATAAACGAAAACATAGAAATAACGAAAATACCGAACACAAAAGAAAAAAAATCATAATTACGAAAAATAAACGAAAATGCAAACTTACTAATATTCGAAGAACAAAAAGAAAACAACCGAAATGCCGAACAAAGAATAAAAAACGCAAAGCAAAACTAACAAAAAATAAATTACGAATCTTTGGAAAACGGAAATGAAATAACGTAAATTCACTTTCATTAGTACTGTGACCAATAGCCACTCAGCGCTGTCCCTTCCCCTGAAGAGGTTTGTTCCTTCCCCCAATGAGCTTCTTTCTTATTACCTAGTGGCTCCTTGACCTTGTGTCTTTATCTGTGTTAGACTGCAGTGCATTCCATCCAGAGTCCAGGGTGTGTTTGGGTAGGTTGCACCGGTTTTGTGGATCTGTCAAGTCAATCGCAGTAAATTACGATGTTTTACAAAATTACGACGAGTAGTGTGACGAATAAACGTAAAAAGTATTTTAACAGAATTACGAATGCAATAAAATCTACAAAAGAACGTTGTTACAATCAAATGAAATTAGACACAAAAATACGAATGATCATAAAGCAACGAAGATTTATTTCTTACGAAAATACAAGCGCGGCATGATGGAAAATATAATGTAAATACGAATATCAAAACAACGAAAAATAAACCAACGTAAAAACGAATGAACGAATAAATTTATTGTAAAAATACGAACGAAGCAGAATACAATATTTAACGAAAATATTAATCTCGAATCAACGAAAAATAAACTAACATAAAAAAACAGAAACGGAAAAAAAAGTGTTACGAAAATACTAAAGAGTACGAATACGATAACTAACGTCTTACGAAATTACGACTCGTTACGAATCACGATAAACAAACAGAAACGAAACAGAAATAAACGAAATTTTTTGTTGTGCACATGTCTACCCTCTACCCCAGTGCTCTGGGCACTCAATATATTTTATCTCCCAGACCTTTCACCATTTGTGTTACCCATCTCTGGACTCATTCTGTTATATCAATGTGTAGCGCCCCTGTACTTTTAAGTACGGACGCCATTCAAATTTAGAGGGGGATGAGAGACTTATTCAGCTCTAATCCATGTAATTGTGCTAGTTTAGTGCTGTGCTGTCCTGTTGTTCCATCCTGCATTCCAATGATGCTTTTCCATCTTGGAACGGCAGGTGGCAGCAGTGGAGATCAGCGAGAACTCTTTCCTGCCAGAGGTTTTTCCTCGCGGGGCATGCTGGAGGAGGGTATTTCTTGAGGGTGCCAGTGGGGCGTCAGTGGTTCATTTGAGGTTGGTCCAGGGTGTGGCACCCACCTTCAGGCTGTGCACACATCACGGGCCCTGGCGAGATGGCCTACGAGGCCGGGGCGCACGTGCTATGCGGAGTTTCTGACTCTGGGCCCTCATTGGCCTAGAGCAACTAAAACTGCAGATGGGCCCCAATGACTTACTGGGACCCCACTCCTTTGAGAAGACCCCAAGCGAGTTGTGCTGTTCGGTGGGGAGTCGGTCTGAGGAGAGCCCGGAGGCAGCTCTGGTTCAACAGGGCTTTGTTGAACCATCGGGGATCAAGGTAACTGGACACTGGGAGTTTGTCATTTGGCAACCTGTCAGTCAGTGACCTAGAAAGTTGTGGACTATCTGAAGACAATCCAGTCAGATGCTTTACTGAGAAGGAATTGCTCCGCCAAGTTACTTTTTCCAAAGCAAGAGCCTGTGGCAGAGGCAAATTCTTCCAAACTCCATTGAGCCAAGCCTGTGGCAGAGGCTTGTTTTCCTTCTCAGGGTTCCGAGCAGCATCCCAGCTGCCAGTTCTGTGAGAGAGACTGTCTGAGTGCACTTTACCCACTCCAGCTGGAGTGGCGATGTATCGAGAGAGTAAAAATTGAAGCAGGACTGCTTCTTATTGTTGAGGCCTGAATCTGCAACTTCTTCTTCACTATCCTGTCTTCACCTGAGGTACCTGTTGCCGTGTTGGCAGAATAAAAGCACACCTTGCTGAATGGACATTCGATTATTGTTCATTTAACCTGCTTTCATCATACCCCTAGACATGCTAAGAAAGGTAAAACGCTGATCCCAAATCAAACCAGCAGCTCCTGCGGGGGTAGCACTTCAAATATATGTATGTAAGTGTGGTCTCCAGAACTGGACACTTTATTCTAAATTAGGTCTCACTAAAGGGAATTAGGGCCTCCTTCCTCCTGCTTTTGTGACCCCTTTTGTGATGCATCTTAGAATTCTATTCACTTTCCCCACTGCCTGGTCACACTGTTTGCTCATTTTGCAATCATCTGAAATAGGTAACCCCAAAACGTATTGTTCTGTAGTGCTGGCCAACACTGTACCCCCAATGTTGTACTATCTCAAGGGATTATTTTTCCCTAGGTGCATTATTTTACATTTTGGCACATTGAACTGCAGTCTCCACTGCTTTGACCAATCTTCCAGCAAAGCCAATTTATGTTCTATGTTACAGATACGTTCAGAGATATCAACCCCATTACACACATGTTTATCATCAGCAAAAAGTCATACCTTGCCCAGCAAACCTTTAGTTATATCACTTACATATAGACTAAATAGGCAAGGACCCAGTACGAAGCCTTGTGATAGACCACTAGTGACTGGTCTCTGTTCTGAGTGAACCCCATTTACAACCTCACTTTGGTATCTATTCTTTAGCCAACTGCATATCCACTGAACCACCCAAGTCCTAGCTTGTACAACTTTTGTAATAGATCATTATGTGGAACTGTAATAAATGCCTTGCTGAAATCAAGATACTGTATGATATGTCCACAGCACCACCCTGGTCCACAACATTGGTAGTATAGTAAAAAAATGCAATCAGATTAGTTTGACATGATCTGTCCTCAGTAAAGCCATGCTGCTTTGGGTCCAGCAAGTTGTGTATTTTTAAGTGATCGATGATCCCTCTTTTCATGAGTGATTACATCAACCAATGTTAAATTCAATGGCCTGTAATTTCCGGCTTCTACTATACGTTTCTGCCCTTCTTATGGATAGGTACAATATTAGTTGTCTGCCAGTCATAGGGAACTTCTCCTGTTAGAAGAGATTGATTAGAAATATCTGTTAATAGTCCAACAAATATACCTCAAAGTTCTCTTAGAACTCTGTAATGAATGCAGTGGCGTATCTAGGGTATGGCAGCAATGGCAAGTGCCATGGGCGCCATATGAAGGGGGCGCTGATGAGTTGCTGGGCAGCAAAGCACTTACCAGGGTCTGAGGGTCTCTTTTTCCCTCCTCCTGAGCATAGGCAGAATCTCCTTTTCAGCACCTTTTCTAATGGACAATGACAGCGCTATCCCTGCTGCTTTCAGCCACAGCCCTCCCCTGTTCTCTCAGGGTCTCCCATTCAATTTGGTCGGTTTGGCAGCACACAAAGAAGACAGAGGAACATCAGTTTCTCCCTCTCTTCTGTGAAAACTGAGGCCTTAAGAGATGAAGATTTCATCACTTCCAGTATTGGTTCTGTATTTACCTGGCCTTGGAGGGCAGAGGAGGGATCAGGGGTCTAATAAACCCCAGATTTCTCCATAAAGAGGATATGTCACTACCAAAGGTATCACAAGGGATGATAAATATCACTAGTTTTGTTGGCTGTTTTTTTTGTTAAGGTTATCTGAGAGATCTGAGGGTTTCAAATGTTTCAACAGGGGCGCAGTTTTAGTGCTTGCCATAGGCGCTATTTTCACTAGATACGCCTCTGGATGAATGCCATCAGGGCTCACTGCTTTATGAAGCTTTAACTGACCCATTCCTCTGCTACTTCTGTCTCCAGAAATCCTAAAAATGAACCATCATTGACAGAACCAATATGATTCCCCAACTTGTTATTGTTGAGGAAGACTGAACAGAAGTAATTGTTTAAATTGTTTGCTACATCTAGGTCTCTCTCAACATATGTGTTGTGCCCAGTTTTCATTTGAGCGATCCTATTATATTTTTTCCTTCTATCACTAATGTACCTAAAAAGGTTTTATCTCCTTTCTTAATAGATTTTGCAACTTTCTCTACTTTTTTTTGCTTTGGCAGCACTGATAATCTGTTTGGCCTCCTGTTTGTCTATTTTAAACTCTTTTCTGTCAGCTACACCTCTTGTCTCCTTGAATCTTCTATATGCTTATTATTTTTCCTTTACTATCCTACTTACCTCTTTAGTGAACCATATTGTTTTTTTTCTTCCGTTTCTTTCTAACTTGCCTAATGTATAATGTAGTTGCCTCCGGGATTTTGTGCCTTGTACACACGACCGAGAATCTCATCGTAAAAGAAACGTTGTTTTCCTTGACGAGATTCTTATCAAGCTTTCCTTGTATACACACTGTGGAGACAAAATCTTGTCATTCTCAAACGCGGTGACGTACAAAATGTACGACAACACTATAAAGGTGAAGTTCGATTCCACTGGCGCCTCCCTTGGGGCTGATTTTACTAATCTCAGTTTACTGCGTGTTAGGTAAAAGTTTGAGAGGCGATTTGTGCTTTTCAGTCTGTTACAGCATGATGAATGTGCTATCTCCATTACGAACACTACTTTTACCAAAGGTGTGCTCCCGTCTCATACTTTATTCTGAGCATGCGCAAGTTTTTAAGCATACACACAAACGTGTTTCTCGTCGTAAACCAGCCCGACGAGAACCACGACAAGAACATTGAGACTCCCGACGAGAAAAAAGAGAGCATGTTCTCTTTTTTTCTTGTCGAGATCCACGACAGTTTTCTCGACGAAAAAAATACACATGACAGTTTTTCTTGGCAAGGAAAATGGTCGTGTGTACGAGGCATTAGTCTTTAACGGTGCCCACTGATTGCTTTCTCTTGTCGTTTTACACCAACCTTTCAATATATTTTTTAGACATTTTTTTTTTTTCAAATATAGTTTTTATAGGAGCAGTGGTTTTAATCAAGATTAAAGTGAAACAATAAAAATGAAAAAATCCTTCAAATATAGTGCCTGGGGGGGGGGTCCCCTTAGTCTGCCTGTAGAGTGGCGCATCTGTACCATGTATAGAACCTGCTGCAGGCTTCCTGGCCCTGCTCCTTAACAACCTACTAACTGTGCATAGCTATTTGGTGAGGTTATTTGGCAAACCCCTAAACGATGATGTTCAGGCCCAACCCCTCGCCCCTCCCTACTCCTGAAACTGATACTTATTATAAACTAAGAAGATATCAATAAATACAGGATAATCCTCACTCCATCCAATCATTTTTAGCCAGATAGGACATTATGTAATGTAGTCTAGATGGCATCCAGAAGACATCCTTAGCCAGTTGGCCCTTGGAAGCTTGGGTTTTACTGAATGATCACTATTGTTTAATAAAGATCAGTCAGGCCTTGGCAGGATTATTTAATATAAGAAGGGAGGACCAGGGTCTAAGCCCATGATGGAGATATAGACTTCTGTACACTGTGGCATGACCCGTCAACGAGTATACATTTCTGGAGTTATAAACAGGGTCAAGGATTAGCCATATAGATAATCGCATTAAACAGGACCAAAAATATGCAAGTGACACTTACCAAGGACATATAGGCCTGAACCTAAAATGTTTTGACTAGATATCAAAAAGAGCATTACCAAACTGAGAGGCATAGGATTAATTAATAAATGCAATGGTTTTGCACAGAGCAGCCCCAATCCGCCTCTTCTCAGGTCCCCCACTGGTGCTCTTGGCCCCTCCCCAATACGGAGTGTCTTGCTCGCTCCCAAGCCCCGCTCCCTGTGTCCATAAGACCCAGATTACGCAGCTCAGCCCCGCCCCCTGATCCCTCCCCACTATTGGTGATTGACAGCAGTGGGAGACAATGCCCCCTGCTGCTTCATCTCAACCAACGAGGAGGGAGAAACCCGGGAGAGACGCTGCTCTTGTACACATTGCTGGATCAAGATTGGCCTTAGGTATGTATTATAGGGGTCTGAGGGGGGAGTGTCATAGATTGCATAAAGGTACGCGTACACACGATCGATCCAACCCAATAAGAATGGTCCGATGGACCGTTTTCATCGGGTCAGCGCTGAAGTGGCCTGATGGTCTGATGTGCGTACACACCATCAGTTCAAAAACCGATCGTGTCAGAACGCAGTGACGTAAAACACAACGGCGTGCTGAAAAAACGAAGTTCAATGCTTCCAAGCATGCCTCGACTTGATTCTGAGCATGCGCAGGTTTTTGAACCAATGCTTTTGCGTACTAACGATCGGTTTGGACCGATGGTCAGGCGTCCATCAGTCCTATTTTAAAGCAAGTTTTAAAACTTTGGTCCGAAGGACCGATGGGCCATACACGGTCGATTTGGACCGATGAAACTGGACTTTAGTCTATTTTCATTGGTTTGGACCGATTGTGTGTACGCGGCCTTAGCCTTTAGAATCACTTGTTTTGATCTGGGGGAACAATAAAAAGATTTACTTTAATGATCCTCTGCTCCTTCCCTCAACTAGACCAGTCCGTGCTCACTCCAGCTGTCTAGGGTCCTGACAGAAACAAGGTAGGGTCCATAGCTCTGCAATGGATGTGATGATGCAGAGGGACAGTCCACCTCCGAAGCGTGGGGGAGCATCATCTGCTGAGGGAGCGGAGGATCAGGTAAGTAAAATTGTTTCTCCTCTGCCCTAGACAAAGAGAGCTATCAACCTTTGAAATGCAGGCTTATCCCTACTACAAGGGATAATTGTACATTTTTCCAGAGTTGGAGCATGTATTCTCTATTAGCCAAAATGGCAAGTTGACACACTTCATGATCATTGTGGATTGCTACCTTGCTTTAGATCTGCTGTAAAACCATTAAGATAATAGGGGCACTCCTATTTGACGTAGGAAATGCTCAGGTCTAAATACTGTATATGCACACATTTCTTTTACAGTGCTATCATTACAGAACAATCCTTACAGTCACAGCTGCCATATTGTAGCTAGCAAAAGTAATTTCCTTTCTTGCCTCTGCTAGGCAGATGATTACAGAAAACAGTAATGTGTCTGGACTGATGCATTGATTGACAAGCTTTGCACTGACCTCTTACTGTCCGCTAAGCCTTTCATTCTGGAAAATGCTACCAATTCATAAATAGTGCTAGTAATGTCCCTAGGATAGAAATAGGCAGTAATCTTAGACAATGATTTCTGAAATACGTGCATTAATATGCACCAATGAACAATGGCAGCTTTTGGCAAGGAGATGTTGTAACAAAACTAAAAAAAATGTATTACCGGTCATATTGTCTCACATACAAAACTGGTTTGTAAAGTAACTTCCAGCATTTTTTTTTTTTTACTTTTAGTTCAACAATTTTACTTACATAAATAAGAAAAAAGTGATTCCTAACAGAAATGAGGATACTACTGCTCAACACCCAAATGAAGATGTGAAGACCAAAGGCTTGATGTTACCCTTTCTGTTCCACTGGAATGCTGGGAAGGTAAATTGTGAAGTGATGATGGATGCTCTCTTTCAATTTATTTTTGTATTCTTAAATTAGTTTAATTTTAAATATGCATCACTGGCTGTTGTAATGATCATTAACTGACTGCTGGTGATATAACATTGCTGAATTCCTTTCTACAGTTGTGGTCTAGTGGTGGAAAATGATTGTAGCTTCTAGTAATGTTATGATTTTGTGCTAGTAAAGTGGTGGTCAGTCCCTAACTCATTAACTACTGATTTATTCACAATTACTTGAGAAGTTGTACAACACAATCATCTGCACAAGTCTTTTCCAAATCCTTAATTTTCAAGCCCTGGTCAGAAGTTCACTTCCAGCAGCAGCATGGAGCAAAAGCTATTGTGATGATTGTTGCAGAGAGGAGATCGTAGTGATGTAAAGCTAGTCAGTGAATAGAAAGAGATATTATATGGTCATCAACATGTATCTTACAGCCCAGAATGGATAGGATTTGTAGAGCCCTTAAAGCGGAGTTACACCCAAAAGTGGAACTTCCGCCTAATCCACTCCTTGCCCCCTTACGTGCCACATGGGGGGTGGGGGGTGGGGGGCTTCTGGAGGAGTGGGACTTCCTGTCCCACTTCCTCCTTCTTTCCAGGGACTGCCTAGGCGATACGTCATATCGCCTACAGCAGCCCCTCCCTGTAGCCGATCGTCTAAGACACATGACAGGTCTCAATCACAGTGCGTAGCGCCACTCGCGCATGTGCAGTGAGTGCCAGGCCGTGAAGCCGAAAGCTGTCACGGCCGGGTGCCCACACTAAGAATGAAGATGCCGGAGAGGGGGGAAGAGGAGCAGACCTCCGGCTGCCGCGTTGCTGGACCGTGGAGTGGGTGAGTTTATGTTTATTAAAAGCCAGCAGCTACACTTTTTGTAGCTGCTGACTTTTAATAAACATTAAAAAAGCCTGGAACTCCCCTTTAAGTAAACATAAAAGAAAGGACACTTTACACAATTCATTCCTTCACTCCTTGGAATTATCTCAGTGTCCTCCCAGATTTATAGAGTATGCCATTCTGCATGTTCTCTCAGTCTAGGTTAATTGTGCATGACATGGAGCAACACATAGGATAAGCTAAGAGCTCTGTGACTTTACTACCCTGAACCACCTCAGGGGGTGGCCAATGTGTAAGCAGGTGCAATCAACTTTTTCCACTGCAGGTGGTGGCACTTTTCCATAGCAGCCCTGCAGTTTGAGAGGAAGTCAAGAGGAACGTAGTTCCTCTATGGTTTCCTGGATCACTGGGTAAGCTATCCACACCATGTGACTCTAGCAGCCATTTTGGGTCAAGCAGAGTCTATTTAAGACTCTGGCTCCCAGGCTTGGCTAGAGTACAGACAAGTTACCCACCTCTTGGGGACAGAACTAGTGGCAGGGAAGGGTTCCTGACGAGAAGGGAAACCATAGGGAAACCATAGGGCTTGCAACCTCTGTGGACAACATCCTGTTTGTGCTCAAAGACAGCCATGCAGTATTCTGCCCCTCTTAACAGGCACAGTTTGGCTGCAACTTGCTCTCTCTACACACTGTTGGACCTGTGAGTGCTCCCAGTTGGGTTGACTTTCTACCGGGTTATTTGTGAACTGTCTGCATTATTTCAATACAAGTTCTTTCATCACGCTGAGAATTATTGCTGCTGCACAGTGCAAAACAGGAGGCCATTACAACACATAGAAAGAAAAGGAACTAATGAATAGAAGAGTTACAGTAGCCCTAAATGAGGGTGGCATGACAACGTGACAAGGGAGTCATGGACAAACTCCATTACATGCCAAATTACTAAGGCCGCGTACACACGGAGGGACATGTCCACTGAAACATGTCCGACAGACCGTTTCCAGCGGACATGTCTCCTCCGGATTTTCGTCCGACGGTGTGTACACACCATCGGATGAAAATCCCCTCGGCCAGGGAACGTGGTGACGTGGCGGTGACGTTGACGCCACACGTCACCAAATGAGGAAGTGAAATCCTTCTGCGCATGCGTTAGTGTACTAACCAGCGGACAGATCCGACGGACAGGTTTGTAGCGGACAAATTTCAAAGCATGCTTTGAAATTTGTCCGATGGACAAACCTGTCTGCTCGCCCGTACACACGATCGGATTTGTCTGCTGAAACGGTCCGTCGGACCGGTTTCAGCAGATAAATTTGATCGTGTGTACGTGGCCTAAGGGGAGCAGTCCTCCCTCTATTATACACTGTGTATATTAATGTTTACAATTTACTGACAGTAGCACTTTCTAAACTTTCCCCATTGGTGAACACAGTATAATGTTATAAAATGTTATAAAAGATATCTAAAAATAGAACATAAAATGTCATTTATCACAGTAAAAATATATTTACCCCATTTCATATTTCCTCTGCTCAGTAAACAGTCATACAACTACCTTTTCTTCATCAGTGATCTGCGTCTGCTCTCCCTCCTCTGTCAAAGCACAGCAGATTGTGTTCATCATCCTGATTCCTCCTACCCCCAGAACTGGCACGCTTTGACTTGTATATATTGAAGCAGGGACTGACCATAATTTATTTTACTGGAGAAACAGAGAGTGCAGCAGGACCAAAATCTCTTAAAAAAAAGAATAAGGTTCTAGAAGGATGAATTGCCCAAACTAAAATGTGCATTAGGGCACAAAAAGGTAAATATAGAATGTGCCCAATGGGCATACAGAGATCAATAAAAGCCTGACAGGTTCCCGATTCATGGGGAGAACATATTATTCAGTCCCATTGGTATTTGGATACATATTACTCATTTTTCACTTAGCTGTAATGATGAAGGACAGATATAACCATACTTTCTGTATTTCTGTATTGCTATGTTGATTATCTGAGAAATCGACTTTGTTTTATTAATGTGTTTGTTCATTTAGAGACTTATTTTTCCAAAAAAAAAATTGAAATATGGTGTGTAAAGTTTATTTGACCACAAGATGGCAGCTGCACACCTATCTGAGAAGGACCTTGCTGTCTGTTAGCCAAGCTTTTCTTTTCTTCCTACAGTACAAGAGCTTTCTAAGGGCTGAATTACACTATATTTCCCACATTCACTTTGCAGGGCTACATGTGCGTTTACAGGCATTTATAATGCATTTGTGGTGTGTTCTTAGGGCATTTGCGGCCTATTTATAGTGCGTTTTTAGGAATTTTTTATGTTTTTTTTTTTTTTGTTACATAAATTTGTGGTGCATTCATGTATGTTCCGATACATTTATATGCAAAAAATGCAGCATGCTGTACTTTCTGTTTAAAATGTACATAAAAAGTGCTCCAATGATGTAAACTAGGCTAATTGAAATTAATTAAGGATCCATGTATTCCCTCCTGACAGAACGGCGATCTGCCCTCCCTGTGTACTGAAGGATCGGCGGGTGGCGGCTCAGCTCCCGATACCTGGAAGAATAAAACTGCTATAGGACAGACCTTAAGCAGTTAAACAGATTAATATTGAATTGAATTCCTGTATAATAATATAATTGTAAAGACCTAATGTTACATAATATTTTTCAGGTGATTGGCTTGTACAGCACAGGGGAAAACAACAATCATGTGTTGGATTTAAAAAGAGGACTTGTTAGTTTATTCCAGTTTAATCCTCAACCTGGGACTTATTCAGAGGTAATATTACAGTTAACAGTACCTTGCTATGTTACCTGAAGGTAAAACTAAACATTTTGGGCCAGATTCAGGTACATCTGCGCATTATTGGACCGGCTTAGCGCACCGCCTTTACGTTAGACTGGCGCAATGTAGCAGCGCAATCACCCTATTCTCGTCGGTTTTACGCAAAAATTTGCGCCTGCGCAACGTTATTTCAGAGGCGCAAGGCGGAGTAATACAAATTGGGAAGGACGTGGGCGTGTTACATTGAAATGAGCCATGACCCCATGCAAATGAAGGGTCGGCCGGCTCGCGCATGCGCGCTTGAAGCAGACCATGGTCAGCACCTCGGGAACGGCACAATCAGTGAAAATGGAAGTGGACTAGGGCAAATTAGTGAACTACGCAAACAGCATAAATAGACAGAGACAAACGCACTTCCTTTGCAAAAGTACATCCCTTTGTATCCCTCCCTATACAGCAAGGTGCTTTTGTTCTGTTGTTTATTAGCGTTTGTTTGTTTGTTTGTGACGTGTCTTTGAGAGTGATTTTTGTCTTTTATGTGTTTTCTTTGTTGTTATTTTGTTTAAATTATATTTTTGCTGGGCATTTTTTATTTTTGCTGGTCAAATTATTATTTTTTTGGTTCTGTTTGTGTATGATTTGGGAATGTGGGGGTGACATTCCTGCCGGAAAAGGGGTGTCACCCTCATTTGTGGTGGAGAAGTGATCCCCAGGTCCGTGTGAATGGTGTATGAATGTACAGTGACATAATTGGAGCCGTGGCATGGCGTTGCAGCTCACAAGTCCTGCATTGTGGGCTTGTGCCAATCCAATGTGAAAGATGCCTAATGTGAGCTGTCTCCTGGCTGCTCTTCCCTCAGAAGACGGGGTAGCCTTGGTTAGGGGGGTTCCGTATAGGAGTCGTGAGATGGGGTCCCAGTGCATATGCAGAGTCACCCTGAAGGGATAAGACAGGAGGATGTTAGAAGTGCATGTGATTTCAGCATCATGGGGGGGGGGGGGGGGCAGTCATGCCTGCCACCCATGTCACTCACCAACCAGCCAGCTGTCCCCAAACATGTTCTGTTCGAAATCTGTGGGGATGGGGCTCTGATTGTATATGTAGCTGTCATGGGTGTCATGGGTAGTGTCATGTGTTGGGCTGGTGATGTCCTCCTGCAGGGTTGTGGTTAATTCCATGATGGCATATGAGGGGTGAATCTGAAGATGCGAGACACCTCAGAATCACTCATGCCATAGATGTCTAGGCGTGTGTGATATATCCTCTCCCGTGAAGAGTGAAGAGTGAAGAGTGAGGGGCTTGTATCAGATAAGAATATTGTATTAGATTAGATTAAATTGTAAAGTTTATATAAGCAAAAAAAAAGTAAAAAAAAATAAAAAATACTGTGCCCTCCTCAGTGCCCTCCTCAGTGCCCTCCTCCTTCTTTGCTCATCTAAAGTCAGTAGTATAGCTATGAGCATGGATGACACTGGCATGTTGGCATACAGTTTGTTGGGCAACACGTGTGACTGCTCAGCTCCTCACTAACAGTGTTGCTTTATCTGACATGTAGACAACTTGTCTAATTTTATACCAGCTTTTATATGGTTTAATTTTAGACAGGACATTTAGCTGTTGCGCACAGCGCGTAGCCTGCGCTGCACCAACGTTCTTTTGTGGATCCCCGTAACTCCCTCATTAGCATATTTGAATAGAAAATCAATGGTGTGTCTAGCGCAGTTTTGCGCGGACGGATGCGCCTGTCTAACGAAATTACGCTGGACAAAAAAAAATAGATTTCTTGCGTATCTCGTTTTGGGAGTGCCGTGCATCGAAACGCACGCGCACAATTAGACTTACGCCGCGCATCTCCTGTTATGCCCGCATAATCGCTCTGTGAATCTGGCCCACTGTTTTTAAATAAAATCAAATAAACGTAGTATGATTAAATATAAGTAAAATGTACCTTCCATCTCCCTCTTCCTAACAAGCCAGGGTATACTTGATATTTTAGAAAAATGTATGTAAAAAATGTGTCACTTTAAGGGAGATATCTCTAGAAATGATCTATGTCCATTCGTAATATTTTACATATCGTTTATTTTTTCTTGTATTTAGCCTGTTCAGCTTCAGATACTAGTGTTTTTATTGTTGTTTTAAGGATGTGTCTTTTTTTTTAATCTTTCCATTAATATTTCTACTACTGTTTTTTTGTTTGTAATTTGTTTATAATGTTACAACATTTTTATGTACATATTAAACAAATAACTGTATTGAGTATGCTGATTTTCATCTACCCATTGGCTTGATGAATTAACTACTTGCTTACCCCCCTCCTGCCCAGACCAATTTTCAGCTTTCAGCACTGACGCACTTTGAATGACAATTGCGCAATCATACAACACTGTACCCAAATGACATTTTTTATAAAAAAAAACACACAAATAGAGCTTTCTTTTGGTGGTATTTGATCACATGTGCTGTTTTTATTCTTTGTTAAAAATACATATATATATTTTTTTTAAATATGTATTTTTTTTATATTTTGTTATAAAATGTTGCAAATGGGTAATTTTTCTCCTTCATTGATGTACGCTGATGAGGCTGCACTGATGGGCAATGATGGGCTGCACTGATGGGCACTGATGGGCGGCACTGATGGGTAATGATAAGGCGGCACTGTTGGGCACTGATAGGCGCCACTGGAGGGCACTGATAGGCGGCACTGGTGGGCACTGAGAGGTGGCACTGAGAGGTGGCACTGATAGGTGGCACTGAAGGGCATTAATAGATGGCACTGGTGGGCACTGAGAAGTGGCACTAATAGGTGGCATTGATAGGTGGCACTGATAGCTGGCAGTGATGGGCAGTGATAGCTGGCAGTGATCGTCACTGATGGGTGGCAGTGATGGTCACTGATAGGCAGCACTGCTAGGTGATACTAAAGAGGCATTGATGGGTGGCACTCGTGGGCATTGATGGGTGGCACTTGTGGGCATTGATAGGTGGCACTCATGGGCATTGATAGGTGACACTGGTGGGCACTTGTAGGTGGCACTTGCAGGTGGCACTGACTGCACAGAGGACGCAGAATTGCATCATTCCTCTTCGGGACCGATGTCCCTTACACATGAGCCATCAGCGTGAGGAGAAAAAAAAAACGATTAACGGCTTTTGTTTACATCTCATTTGCTGACAGCTGATCATGTGGTAAGGGGCCAGGAACAGCCTCTTACTCGGATCTGTGATCACCCAAGTCTCAGGAACTGGGGTGATTAAAACGCGTCCTCCCGGCATTTGGGCGCCAAGTGGTTAAAGTCCACAAAATGTTCTAATATTCTCTTTTGTCATTTTTGTTTCACTTTGCATACTAAAAAGCTTCTGATATTTTTTTATTTGGTTAGGAAAATTTTCATGGGAGGCTCATTGATAAGTACAGGAAATATAGAGCTTTAAATGAGCATTGCACTGCAGTATTTGATGAGCTGTCCAGTGCTGAATCAATGTCCCTACAGGATTGCCAATGAATGTCTTGTTTATATATATTGTTTTCCCTGTTTTTACTGTAAAACAAAAAAAAAAGAAAATACATGGAGTGGCTCCCCCTAAGGCCTCATGCACACTGGAAATTTTAAACTAAACTCCCCTGCATGTTAGCCTGTGTGTACTTTAGCAGCATTTAGTGGCAGGAGAATTTAGAGGCAGAAAATAAAACCCACTGCCAGTGCGTCCGCGAGCAGCAGAGTTTGGCCAGAAAAAAAGCTTGATGCTTCTAAAAGCTGCTAAACGCATTTAGCACTTGAGCAATGATTAATTACAATGGCCAGAATAAATGACTTCTGACCACTGAAATTAATTTAAATGTGGTCTCTAGCGCTACCAAGTGAATAGGATGTGTGAATGAATACAATGAAATAGAATAATGTTAGATAAGATGGAAAACGCTGCTATATCTAAAAGTGTACATGTGCACAAAAAAAAGATAAAACCAAATAATGATAAGCGTGACCTCCTAAGTAAAATGCCAGACAAGCTAACGTGATGAGGTATGTGTCCAAACAGTTCCAAGTCCAAAAGAAAACACAAATAGTCCTTCTAGATCAGTGGTTCTCAACCTTTTAGCGCCGTGACCACTTAATAAAATTTTCCAAGTTGTGGGGACCCCTAACAGTAAAATTATTTTCATAGCGTGGGTTGTCAGCACCCAAAGCAAGACAAGTAATTTTCCGCTCAAGCTGTCTTGCATACACACGGTCACACCAAATTCCGACCGTCAAAAATGCGGTGACATACAACACTATGATGAGCCTAGAAAAATTAAGTTAAATGCTTCCGAGCATGCGTCAAAATGTTTCCGAGCATGTATGTTTTTTTCTCTGTCGGAATTCCATACAGACAAACTGAATTTCTGATATCATTTTTTTCCATCTTTTCCGAAGGAAAAAGTCACACCGTCTGACTTTTTCCATCGGAAATTCCGACCGTGTGTACTCGGCATTAGGCTGGCTTTCCATGGTTAGAATCTCAGCCAATTCAACTGGCCTGATATTCGAACCATTAATGGGCAGGCTGAATGTAACAAGTTGATCAATCATTCAACTTGGGTACTACCAGTCTGCCAGATTGTCTTCTCCCAGCGGGGACAGCATTTAAATTACTATTAATGTGTCAACATTCACATCTCGTAGTGGTCCAATATAACCAATCAGAAAATGTATTGGGCTTTTTGGTTTACAAAAGAAAAAATATAATTTGAATATGAATTTTTAATTGAAAAAAAAAACTTTTATTGCTCCCAGCCTCCTCCAAATCTGCATCTGACTTCCTGTTAGAAGAGTGGCTATATTTGTTCTCAATGGTTCCACTGTATGTAGGACCAAAGCTATCTTTTTTTGCTTACTCCCGAGATTAACTAGCCACATTGGGCTATAGGTTTTGAGAAGTGTAGTGTGCATGAAGTCTGCAGCTTACATGCATTTCTTGTTCCAAACATAAGAAAGTGAGGGAGAAAGGAGGCTGGGGAGCTCAGAGTTATTTACAAGGAGACAGACAAGCACAAGAAATCATTTAATGAAACATTGAATATAAGGCAATTAAGTAGTGGATGTGTATGCCATATTTGTGGAGAGTCAGTGTATCGTTTAGTGTCTTTTTCTTTGAATGAGACCATGTCTAGGAGGAAGTATACAGGGCACACCAGATCTATGTACAGTGTAATTGTGGCTAGGCTATGTAAATTTAAGTATTTCCTAAAACGCATTAAGTATGATTTTAAAACAAACCCTGACTGACCTCTGTAGCTGCAGGCACGTGGAGCAATTAATTTGTAAATTCATAGCAAAAGAGCTGAAGCTATTCATAGTCATATAAGTTACAGGGAGGACTTGGTAATAGTAATCTTTTGCTTCCACTGTGACATGTTGCTAGGTATATTTGTAGCAGGCATTTATTAATGTACAGTATGCTGTTCTTTATAAATAGGAGGTGGATGAGTACATGTGTGCATTTTATTTAATAAAAGAGACCTTGGTTCAGGAACCGTCCTTATAGTCCTCATCGTATTCTTCTTTATATGTGTACTTTTTCAGGAAGATGCTTTAGGAAAGTGTCAAGTTACTTATAATGTTTCTGAGGAATTCATCAACAAGACAAAAGATCTAAGCAGCTGTATAAGATCACCATTTGGCTATGAGGCAGATCACCAGGTAAGCAGTTGTCTAAGACATATATTAGAAACAAGTTTAGCGCTTTATTTGAGAACATTATGTAATATTACAAGGACACAAATAAAAGCATCCATACACAGAATTAACTGTAACTGCTTTGAGGAGTTTTCCTTTGTTCTCAAATCCTAGGTCATTGGTAAGCCACATATGTGTAGTGTCGGGGTACTTTATAGTACCGGTGCTAGTTACATTTAGAGGGAGATCAGAGTGTAGTTAAACTCTGATCCAAATTGTTAAGTCCAAAACAGGGTCTCTGTCTCAGCTTGGCTGTGCTGTGGGCTTATTCTGTTGTGCTGGGGTGTTCTTCCAACCCCAGTGCAGAAGATGGCAGCAGTGGAGTCAAGGTTTGGGGGCTATTTCCCAGCAGCCAATCAGGAGGGTTTGGCCTTGCTGTGCATGCTGGGGAGGGGTATTTATGGGGCAGACACCATTGGTTCTGGGTCTTTTTCTTCGAGTGTGACACCCACCTTTAGGGTGACCACATCACGGTGCCCCGGCATTATGGCCTACCTGGCCGGTGCTTAAGTGCCACACGGCGTTCCTGGTTCCGGGACCATGTTGATCCAGAGCATCTGAACAGCGATGGGGGACCCAGTGAGTGACTGGGTTCCCACCTTTGAGGATCCCAACTGTATTGCTGTTCGGTGCGGAGTCTGTATGAGGAGCGCCATTGAGAGGCTGGCAGTCCAAAAAGGGCCTGGACAAACCACTGGGGATCAAGGTAGCCGGACACTGAAGCATTGATCACCTGTCAGTCAGGAGCGAAAAGTTGAAGGAGATCCAGGTGTAATTCATCTAAGGAAGATTATCTCTGTAACTACAAATCGGAGAGGGCCTGTGGCAGAGGTATCTCCCTGACGTTCACTAAGGAGGCTTTGTGGCAGAGACCTACAAATGTTCGAGTGATACTCTGGCTGCCAGGTCAGTGAGAGAGGCCTGTCTGGGTATACTAAACCCACTCACCTAGGAGTGCCGCAGAAAAGTGTTAAGCTTGGGAGCAGGACTGTTTCCCTACCATCACATCACATTTCTTTGCATTCCGAACAATTTTCCTGGCAGTCGTGGCTGAAATTTTTGTTGGTCTACCTGACCGTGGTTTGGTTTAAACAGAACCCCTAATTTTCCACTTCTTAATTAGAATACGAACACTGCTGATTGCCATTCTCAATTCCTTGGATATCTTTTTATATCCCTTTGCTGTTTTATACAGTTCAACTACCTATTCCCGCCGATCCTTTGACAATTCTTTTGCTTTCCCCATGACTCAGAATCCAGAAATGTCAGTGCAGCACTGGATGAAATATGCAATGGGTCTGTCAGAAGTCCAGAAACTCATTGGCATT
This sequence comes from Rana kukunoris, assembly GCA_029574335.1. Lineage (NCBI taxonomy): Eukaryota > Metazoa > Chordata > Amphibia > Anura > Ranidae > Rana > Rana kukunoris. The sequence goes on from CM056056.1 coordinate 123,253,133, forward strand.
TTACACACGCACACTAATTACAAGCAAACAGATCACAGATGAGGATGGTTACCTTTAATAGCCATTCAAACCCTTTTGTGCCAACTTGTGTGCATGTTATCAGGCCAAAGTCACCAGGGTATGTAAACTTTTGATCAGGGTAATTTGGGTAGTTTCTGTTGTCATTATGATTTGAAAAGAGTAAACACAGTTTATTGATAATAAATGGCTTCAGCCAAACACTAACTATGAGTTAGTTTTTATTTATTTATTATTATTATTATTATTATTTATATTCTCTTAAATATGTTCTCTTAAATATGGCCAAGAAATCATAAATATTTATATTCTCTTAAATATATTCTCTTAAATATGGCCAAGAAATCATAAATTCTGCCAGGGTATGTAAACTTATGAGAACTGTGTGTGTATGTATGTGTGTATATATATATTAGATATGTGCATTCCCGTTCGTACGAATGTTATTTTCGTGCGAAAATGTTCATTTTCGTACCCGCGGGATAATGTGTACATATGAAAATGGCAAAGCACCAAAATATGAAAACGACGAGATAACGGATGAGCCGCATAACGAACGACCACAAATACGAACGAACGATCCGACGGGAAAAAACGACAAAACGAAAACGGCAAAATAACGAAAATTAAATCTGTATCAAGAGATTTGCATTGTGTATTTTGTTTGAATCCGTTTTGTGTTAGTTTTCAGTTGTATGTTCATTGTTCAATGACATCTATAACAAAAGAATTTCATTATGTATATTGAATGAATTCCTTTTTCTGTTTGTATTGTGTATTCAAAATACTGAAGGCAAATCTTTTGCTATAGGTGTCATATCAACATACGAAAATAACAAAAGAAACAGGTTCAAATGCAAATCTTTTGTTTATCGTTTTTTTGAATGGCCAGAGAGTTAGGCTGGCCATACATGATACAATTTTCTGTGCAATTTTCTGTACAATTTTCTTTAGATTTACCTTTAACTATGTAGTGCAAGGGCCTGCCTGATTGCATACAATTGAAAGTGTTGTTTAGTTTGACCTCATATTATATGGTTTTTGGTAAATCTAAAAGAAAATTCTATTGTTAAGCCCCATACACTTGGTCAGACTGTTTTAACAACAAACATAAAAACGATAGTTTTCCGATCGTTCTCAGAAAATTTGTTTGTTTTTAAACTGCATCAGAAAACCATTTTTGGGTTCAAAAGTCTGGCCAACTGAACTCCCTTCAGATGAAAATCCACAGAAAAGTTTATTTGGCTTTACTGTACAAGTGTACTCACTACTCAGCACAAAAGAGAAGCTGCTTTCAGTCACTGAGGCTGGCCATACATGTTCAATTTTCTTGTACAATTTTCTTTTAGATTTACCAAAAACCATATAATATGAGGTCAAACTAAACAATACTTTCAATTGTATGCAATCAGGCAGGCCCTTGCACTACATAGTTGAAGGTAAATCTAAAGAAAATTGTACAGAAAATTGTATCATGTATGGCCAGCCTAACTCTCTGGCCATTCAAAAAAACGATAAACAAAAGATTTGCATTTGAACCCGTTTCTTTTGTTATTTTCGTATGTTGATATGACAACTATAACAAAAGATTTGCCTTCAGTATTTTGAATACACAATACAAACAGAAAAAGGAATTCATTCAATATACATAATAAAATTATTTTGTTATAGATGTCATTGAACAATGAACATACAACTGACACTAACAAAAGAAAAACATTCAAGATACACAGAATGCAAATTGACGAAAATTCACGATAATTATTGTCTAACAAGAAACGAACATGAATTAAACAGAATAACGAACCATCCCGAATGTACGAAAATAAAACGGTAACGGAAATACGAAACAATCGGAATACGAAAAAATCGCGTCATACGACAAACGAACGGGAACGAACGGGAAAACGGGCTTCTTACGAAAAACGAACGGAAATGAACAGACGGGACCATACGAAACGGAACAAAAAAAAATAAAAAAATTTCTGTGCACATGTCTAATGTATATATATATATATATATATATATATATATATATATATATATATATATATATTAGCATTAATACATGCTCCCTATGGCAGTGCCCATTTTCTCAAAAGCTTGCAAACTGAGAGCATAAAAAATGGACTGGTGCTATGTTCAGGCTTTGCACTTGCATTAATCATTGGGGTTGATTTACTAAAGGCAAATAAACTTTGCACTTTGCAAAGTTGCACTAATTTTCCGCAGAGCTTCATGGATGTGATGACACTTCACTTTGTAAAAAAAACATCCAATCCTGTGCAAGGGAAAAAAAAGCAGAGTTTTTGCTCGCACATGATTGGATGATTGAAATCGGCAAAGCTTCATCACATTGACTGAGCTCTGGGGAGTAGGGATGAGCTTCATATTCGAGTCGAACTCATGTTCGATCATTCGTCGAATTCCGAAAGTTTTGGGCCATTCGCACCAAATTTGAGTTACGTTTCACAGCCCATAATTCACTGCGGCATCACAGTGCATTGCTGGCTGATGATTGGTCCAAGCATGCACTATGACCCACATACTTGGCCAATCACAGTTTGCAAAAAACTGAGAGCCATAATTGGCCAAACCAGGGTCTGCAGGTCGGCCTTGTGTAATTTGTTGCGGTGGTTAAGAGAACAGAGAGAGACAGAGAGAGTGTAATGTTTTGCAGGTAGATAGAGCAGGCAGGCTAGTCAGTTAAAGTTACAGTGTTTAGAGGATATATATGCATCCCAGGAGTTGTATATATATTTATACACTGTATAATTTAGCTAAATAAGCTCTTCCTAATTTACTGGCAGGCAGGTGATTCTGCTAGCCGCAGTATTCTCACGTGGTGTATTGCCTATGTCCTCTGCAGTATGCACCATAAGGCTGCATTCACACCTGAGCGTAGCATTTTCAGTAGTTTTTTCCGGCGCTTTGTCGCGCGTATTCGCACGTTTTTGAACTTCAACGTTTTTATTTTAGCCAATAGGAAAAATTATCATGTCTTTCATCACTTGTTGCTATGTTTGTAGATTTTTATCTTCTGCCTGGGTGAAATGTTCTATTGACTAAAGCGACAAAACGCCCGTAAAAACACTCATTGTCGCGCTAGACGCTTGAATCAAGCATTTTCATTACTTTCTATGGGAATACAAACGTTCTAAAACGCCCAAATCCATCCAATTCGCACGACAAAAAAGGGTCCGGGACTTGTTTGAGCTTCAGGCGTTTTGGAGTGGAGATGTGAACCATCTCCACTGAGAATAATGTATTTTTCCCCTCTAGCGATTTGGAGCTTCAGGCGACAAAACGCTCAGGTGTGAATGGAGCCTAAAGCTACGTGGTGTGTGTACTGCCTTTGTCCTCTGCAGTGTGCACCTAAAGCTACGTGGTGTGTACTGTCCGTGTCCTCTGCAGTGTGCACCTAAAGCTACGTGGTGTGTGTACTGTCTGTGTCTGTGCTATTTTTCTCAATGATTTTCATCCATATTGCAGGGACCAGACTTTACATTAAAGCCGCAAGCAGTTTTAAATGACTTTTTTTCTTATAGTAATCTCATTTTGTGCAGGGACAGTTCTAAACACGTGCCACTTCACAGGCATACTACAGACACCCAGCAGATACAATATTTAAAGGAATTTTTATTTTTATTTAAGCATCATTAAAATCACTGCTCCAGAAAAAATGACAGTTTTTTAAAACTTTTTTCCATTGATACATGTTCCCTGGGGCAAGACCTGGGTTCTCAAAGACGTTTTACAACAATAAATAGGCTTTAAAATTAGCACTTTTGAATTCGAATGTTCGAGTCCCATAGACGTCAATGGGGTTCTAAATGTTCGCGCGAACAGTCGGTCCGTTTGAAGGTTCATATGTCATATGACGTTCTCGTCTTTTAAAGCCGATAGGGGGTGTGCGCGCCCCAGTGGCGGCACGTGCGCGCACCCGCTGCGTTACTGGGAACACAATGCACGTGCCCAGTAACTGAGCAGGACCGTGGATCTCTGTGTGTAAACACAGAGATCCACATCCTGTCAGGGAGAGAAGACTGATGCTGTGTCCCTTGTACAAAGGGACACAGATCGGTCACCTCCACAGTCAGTCCCCTTCCCTTACAGTTAGAATCACTCACTAGGTTACACATTTTACCCCTTCCCCACCCCCTAGTGTTAACCCATTTCCTTCCAGTCACATTTATACAGTAATCAATGCATGTTTATAGCACTGTTCACTGTATAAATGCCATTCCTAGTAAAAAAAAATCATAATTATGTCCCCTATTTTGTAGGCGCTATAACTTTTGTGCAAACCAATCACTATACGCTTATTGCGTTTTTTTTTGTTTTTTTTACCAAAAATATGTAGAAGAATATAAATCAGCCTAAACTGAGAATTTTTTTTTAAATGGGATATTTATTATAGTAAAAAGTAAAAGATATTGGCCCGGATTCACAGACATCGGCGCATATTTATGCGGCCGTAGCATATCAGGCGTATCAGGTATTTCGTAGGTGTAAGCCGGCATAAGTGGAAGTAGGTGGAAGTGGGCGTGATCCATGCTAATGAAGCGTGACCCCATGCAAATGATGGGCCGGGCACCAGACAAGTACTTAAAACGAACTGCGCATGCGTCGAGACGTGGACGTATCCCTGTGCGCATGCGCACAACCACGTCGGAACAACTGTCTAAGATACGCCGGATCACAGTGTGCCTTTAGTAAATCTTCCCCTGTGACTCAGGAAGTATTCAAGTCAGAGGGTCATCACACTAGCAACTAGCATTTTCAAAAGCAGTTCAGCAATGGCTCTCTGAATTTCTCTTAGGAAAGGTTTACTGTAAACAGAATTCAGGACCTCTTTCTAGCCTACCAGTCAACCCAATACTACTTCATTACTCTGCGTGAGTGGCAATCACCAGGTCTAAACAATATCATGTGACAAGAGCCAGTACTCCCCATTGGATTATTAATCTTACATTTTGCTCTGATGACAACGCTAAAATTTAGAATTTCTGTCTCAGTGACAATGGCCTTTTGGACAAATAGAAATGGTGAGTCCAGTGACAACAAGAAAAAAACTTGACAGAGTATAAAACTATTTCCCACTTTATCAAAAAAAAAAAAAAAAAAGCTTTGGCTTTACATACAGTTTACTGTAAGTTCAGGCTGACTACTTTGGAAAGGGTTAAAAAAAAGTCCTAGAACCATCCGCCATATGTAATCCCTTCTGTCCTCCATGGCATTGGTTTTTACATCTTGCAGCTTAATGCAGACTTTGAGCAACGTTTCAGGTTCATATCAGAAAAATAGACACTTTATTTATTTTTTGTAAGCCAAAAATCTATTTGAAAGGTTGCTTATTCATCACATATATTTGTCCTTTCAGCTTCATAAATCAGCACAGACATGGTTGGTGGTCTAGTTCCAGGGCTCCTATCACTAGCTCACCTTTGAAACTGTCTTTGGTGCAGTGGAAAGGGTCAGGGCAACCTGACAGGTGAAGTCCAGTACGTGCGTCAGCTGTTTCATAATAGCTGCATTCTAGGCAACTGTCCAACATGCTTCTTTCCTGCTCTGCTTCCAGTCTCTGATTATCAGCTTTTTATGGGAACATGTTCTGCTGATTATGAGATCTTAGAAATGATTTTAAATAAAAAGAGATGACTACCTCCTGAGCTGGTTTCATTCATGGAGAACATTTAAAGGAACAAAAGTAGGAGAGGAAGCAAGGAGAGTAATGCAAAGTAAAACAAGAGAAATAATCTCCATTCCCCCACCTCCAGCTTTCACCCTTCGCCTCTGCTCCCTGCAAGGTGAAGCAGAGCCTACACAGGGAGGTATTAGAGCCAGGCAAGGTAGGAAAGAGAGATACGAGCAAGCTTTGAGAAGGGTTGTTGCGGTTGCACACTGTGTGTAGCTCACCCCTAAACCCTGCACACTGTGCATAGTGTACCCCTGAACTATTTAATGCGATCCTAAACCCTGCATGGAGCACACTCCTTAAATCTGCAAACTGTGCATGGCACATCCCTTAAACCTGCATTCTGTGCATAGCGCATACCATAAACCTGCACCCTATGCATGGCACCCCCCCTAAACCTTCACTCTGTGCATTGCACACTTCTTAAACCTGCATTCTGTGCATGGCACGCTCCTTAAATCTGCATTCTGTGCATGGCACGCTCCTTAATCCTGCACTCTGTGCATGGCACACTCCTTAAACCTGCACTATGTGCATGGCACACTGCTTAAACCTGCACTCTGTGCATAGCAAATTCCTTAAACCTGCACTCTGTGCATAGCAAACTCCTTAAACATGCACTCTGTTCATGGTGCACACTTCTTAAACCTTCACTCAGTGCATGGCACACTTCTTAAACCTGTCCTCTGTGCATGGTGCACTCCTTAAACCTGCACTCTATGCATGCATACATTCTTTAGCACAGCCGTGCCATTCTGCCAACATATATTGTTATGCGGCAGTCTAAAAGCGGTTAAGCAAGAATAACAATATATGTTGGCAGAATGGCACGGCTGTGCTAAAGAATGTATACATATGCCCCCTTTAAGAAGCGGCATTGTGGAAGCCACGTCGCACGACCGCGCAATTGTCAGTTAAAGTGACACAGTGCCGAATCGCAAAAAGTGCTCTGGTCTTTGGCCAGCAAAATGGTTCAGGGCTCAAGTGGTTAAACCTGCGCTATGTGCATGGTGCACACTCCTTAAACCTGCACTCTGTGCACTGCGCACTCATAAAACCTGCACTCTGTACACAGCACACTTTTGAGCTCTGCTTTCTGTACATAGCATAATCCTGAGTTCTGCACTCTGTACATAACGCACTTCTGAATCCAGCACTCTTTACTTGGTGCACCCAGATACAACCGGCCCTTTGAGGGCAACCACACTGCTGATGCGGTTCATGATTAAACTGAGTTTGACACCCCTGCCTCTGAGGTTTTAAAAAAAAAAGACCACTTTGGCTCTAGTACTCACCTTTGATCCAGAGCTGTTTCCAGCAGTATCCAATGGGATGTGAGCACCGTTTGAGTATTCTGACAGCTAGCACAGCTGGCTGTCAGAATACAATATCTTGCAGCAGGTTGAAAAAAGACACCTAGCCCATCTAGTTCAACCAATAAAAAGGACTAAAAAAAAAATACTATCCTATATACTCAATTCTATACCTGCAATTGTTCCAGAGGAAGGCAAAAAAAAAACCGGCAAAGCATGATTCAATTTGCTCCAGCAAATGAATCAACTTACCTGTAAATGTTAGTATCCAGTTATATTATGTACATTTAGGTAAGAATACATGTCTTTCTGAAAGCAATCTACTGAGCTGAACCTCATTTGCCACATACGGTAGTTACCCAATTAGAAGACATGTGCGATTCGTTTCGTAAAGGATTTTCGTACGAATTTGTTAGTATTCGTACATTCGGATCAATTCGAACATCCGAATAGCTGAAAGTACTAAAATACAAAAATTACCAAATTACGAATAAGCAAAAGAACGGACAAACGAAAATACGAACTTACTATTGGACTAAAATACAAAACACCGAAACAGCAAAAGAACAAAAATAACATCTATAACGAACGATTTGCATTCCGTATTTTAAATCCTTTGTCGGTTCGTAATTTTGTATAATTGTATTTTCATTCGTTTGTTCGTATTTTCATTTGTGTGTTTTGTAAATCTGTTTCTTTGTCTGTTCGTAAATTTGTGTACACAAATTGTTCCTTTGAATGAGCAATGGACAGTATAGTTAGTGAGTGATGTATCTTACTTAATATCTTAGCCATTCAGCTTATCTATTTTGTGCTGACTCACATTGGACAGTGTAAAGCCTCCTACACAGGATTGGACTTCAAACAAACTTTTCCGTGGATTTTTGGCCGAAGGGAGTTGGCCGGACTTTTGTTGCCGAAAAATGTGTCCGTTTGCAGAACAAACTTGTCCGATGAAAAACAAAAAACTTTGTGTGATGGAGTGTACACGCGGTCTGATTTTTTGGAAAACTTGCTCATTTTGAAGTTTGGGGGCAAAAAGTCAGGCTGTGTGTACGGGGCTTAAGAGAAAGTCTATCTTAATATGGATTAGCCGTGTGTTGAAAATGAAACTAAAATACAAGATGATGAATGACCGCGCCACAATGTATTTACGAAAGTACAAAATTACGAATCCATTGGAAGCACGGTAATAGACACAAATCACCGAAAACAAAACAAACAATGTTATGACTCAACGGAAAAGGCAATCTCACATAAGTAACAATTGCTAAATTATGAATAGTGTACCGAATAAACGAAAATTATTATCTAACAAAATTATGAATTTCGAATCAACGAAAATAAATTAGACAGAATTACGAATCATTCAGTATCAACAAAAATAAAACTGTTACGAAAATACGGGTCCGAATAGGAAAACTTGCGTCTTACGAAATTACGAATCTACGGAACAAGATAAAACAAAGCAAAAAAAACAAAGTTTATTGTTGTGCACATGTCTACCTATTAGACAGTGCATTGAGGTAAGGATGTTATTTCACTGCATAGCTTAGTGTCATCTGCAAAGACTGAATTGGTAATTCTAATCCCAGACCCAATATAATTTATAAAGATATTACAAACTATGGGTCCCAACAATGAACCTTTGGGTACACCACTGATAACCTTAGACTATTCAGGGTACGAATCATTAACCACTACTCTCTGAATTCTGTCTTTTAGACAGTTTTCTATCCATTTCCACACTAATATTTCCAATCCTGTAGACTTTACCTTACACAAAAGCCGTGTGTATATCACGTCCACACCCACCCCTCTGTCTAATGTTTTACTTACCTTCTCATAAAAATAAATCAGATTTGTCTGACAACTTCTGTCTTTCATTATTCCCTGCTGTCTATAGAACTCATCTATGGGCCAGATTCAGGAACACTTGCGCTGGAGTATTTGGATATGCGCCGCGTAACTGTGCTGATGCGCCGACGTTTCTATGTGCCCGTACCCACCAAACTAGATGCGCCCAATAACGGGTCATTTGCGACCGGCGGAACGTTCCGACGCCAGAGTATCGTCAGCGTTTATTTTCGCTGGGCGCATCAGTCGCGCCCATTGATTTCCCCTGCAAATATGCAAATGAGGGATTTTTCACAATTCACGAACGGATTAGCACCATACGCTGGCTACATGCGCCGCGCGTATCTGATCCGTCCGGCGCAAAGTTATTTCTACAAAAGGCTGCTTTATCTTTACTCCAGACGGTCACAGGTCAGCAGGAGAGCAGCTACAGCAGCGTTACCGACGATCGGAGCTAGCTGAGCACCCCCACTTGCAAGGACAACACCTCTGTGTGCCAACATGCCAGGGGCACTCGTGGTCCTAGAACTACTGATGGGTCCCCTGGAACCAAGAAGGCGGGCACGTGAGAGGATATACCGCACTCGTATGAACCTCTTTGGCATGGGGGATGAGGAGGTGTATCGCCTATTCAGATTCAGCCCAGATGCAATACTTGAACTAACCACAACCCTGCAGGATGACATCACCAGCAAGACACACCGATCACAAGCAGTGCAGCCACTGGTGAAGGTACTGGCAACACTCCATTTCCTTGCAAGTGGATCATTCCAGCGTACAAGTGGAGTGGTGGCTGGGATGTCACAGTCTTCCATAAGCAGATGTGTGCACCAGGTTGTCCCTGCAATCCTCAGACGCATGTCCAACCAGTTCATCAGACCCACCACTGAGGAGCTGCGGCTGAAGGCAATGACAGATTTCTACAACATTGCCAGATTCCCACGCACTGTGGGGGCCATTGATTGCACACATGTGGCCCTACAGCCCCCCAGTGCCACAGAGCACATATACCGCAATCGGAAGCATTGGCATTCCATCAACGTACAGGTGATAGCCGATGCCCAACGCCTCATATGGCACGTCCGTGCCAAACACCCCGGGTCCAGCCATGACAGTTTCATATACCGTCAGAGCCCCATCCCAGCAGAATTTAACCAGAACATGTATGGGGACAGTTGGCTGGTTGGTGAGTGACATGGGAGTCAGACATGACTATCCCCTCCCGTCATGCACAACAGAAATCGCACATGCATGACTAACATTCTCCTGTCTTTTACCTTACAGGTGACTCTGCATATGCATTGGGACCCCATCTAATGACTCCTTTCCGGAACCCCCAAACCAGAGGAGAGAGAAAATACAATGAAGCACACATCAAAACCTGTGCAGTGGTGGAGCAAACATTTGGGCTCCTGAAGTCCCGTTTCCGATGCCTGGATAAGTCTGGGGGGGCCCTATTGTATTCCCCTACCTTTGTGTGTCAGATCATCGGTGCATGTTGTATTCTGCACAACTTTGCTATGAAAAAAGGCCTGCATATTGACATACGTGATGACCTGACCCCCGACCCACACAGTCCCCCCCTGCCAGAGGACACCCAGTCTGCTGATGGAAGAGCAGTCAGGAGGGTCCTCGCCGTAGGCATCTTTGGACACTAAACCAAAACATTAATAACACAGACAGTGCACGCGTGTACACCACTGATGTCCCTAGATCACACACACCACATGCACATCGCATTGGATTAGCCCAAGTCCAGCATGTAGGAGTTGGGAGCAGTAACGCCAGCGTCAAGGCCCCAATGATGTCACTGTCCATTCACACACCTTTCACACGTCATTCATTCAGCCGTGGGGTTCACTTCACCACCACGGCCGAGGGTGACACCCCTTACTTTCAGGAGTGCCACCCTCTCACATTCACACACCATTCACACTGTCCCCTGCACTCCTGACCGTGTGCAGTTCAAAAATAAATTAGAAAGATCATATCCTGATCAATAAAAGAAAAATAATCTCATACCCTGAGAAAAATTAAAAAAAAACTCATGACCTGAGTATGTGAAAAACAATAATATAAAACAAGAAAAAAAAAAAGGCCTCATCGGGGATGCCGGGGGCTTCTTCTGGGGGCCCCTCTCTGGCTCCGCAGCTGCCTGGATGGAGTGGGTGGGGGTGGGGGGGCATCTGGAGGTGGCTGATCCCCAGGTGGGCCACTCCTGGCAGGTGTGGCCTGCGTGCCCTCCAAGGCCCTGGCTATCCGTCCAAGGTAATTGTTCGTCTGGGCCTGCATCCGGAGCTGACGGGTCACCTGGTAATGCTGGGCCCGCCGACTCAGCCTCCCCTGCTCCCGGATGGCAGCACTGTTGGCCTGGACCGCTGCAGTGAGGTGCTGGATATCCCCCTGCACCTCCCCCAAAGTGGTGACCACTGCAGCGCAATTAGAGCTCACATCCTGCACTGCGTTGCTGAGGTTGGCAACGGAGCCCAGGCTGTCAGACACTTTCTGCAAGTGCACCGCTATGGCCCCCATCTGTTCTGTCTGCCTGGCGTGATCCCTCGCCAACTGGTCCTGGACACCATCAGACACCCCCCTGGTCTTCTGGGTCGCCTTCCTGGGGCCAGAAGATGGATGTCCTCGGGTGGAAGGAGTCGCCCTTGAGGGGCTTCCAAGGATGGGGGAGGGGACGACAGACGGGCCAGGAGAAGGGGAGGAGACAGACAACACCAAAGAAAAGTCCTGCTCTGCCACAGCAGGATCTTCCACAACCACCTCGGCAGGTGTGGTGTGGCCACTCTCCTCCTCCACAACCTCTTCACCACCCAGTGGCTCGGGCACATGATGGCGTGGGGGGGATGGGGTGGAATGCAGGCTGACAGATGATGGCCCAGCTCCGTCATCTGTGGATGACACAAAGCAGACACATGTTGGTGGTCCCACACACTTGGCACATGTACCCCCCCCCCCAAATGCAAAACATCAAATAGGGGATTAAAAAACACTTACCTGTCCTTGTGCCTTCCTCCACGGAGTCATAGCCTGCGACCCCCTCCACCTGCTCCCTCTCCAGGCACCGAGCAACCACCTCCTCCTCTGCGGTCAGGGTGACAGGACATGGGGGACCACCACCTGTGCCCCTCTCATACCTCCTGATGGAGGCCACCTTGTCCCTCACCTTGCGCCGCAGGTCATTGATTTTCTTTTGTATGTCCCCAGCAGTCCGGGTGGAGTAGCCCAGGACATTGACCCTGGCAGCAATCGACTCCAGGATGCCCTGCTTCCTCTCCCGGCTGGTCTTCCGGCTTTTTTTCCCATGGAGAAATTCATTCTCCGTCTCCATAGCCGAGATAATGACAGAGACCTCCTGGGTATTAAAGTTGAGGTTCCTCCTCTCTCTGGGGGTAGCGGGAGCAGCCATTACAGAGCAAAAGTATCTTCCCTGGGGTGGGGGGAAACGGAACTACTTTTGCGCCGGAATGGCGTTTCCGCCAGCGCTTTTAAGCGCCCAGCGGAACGCATTGCGCTGACGTTTCCCAGGAAGTGGTGCCGACGGAAGTTGTGAGCATGCGCACAAGGGGGCGAGTGGAGCCGCACTCACTGCGCATGCTCCGTGGATGATGCGCTGAACGTAAGCCTCTGCGCTGGGCTCCGCCCATCATTTACATATGATCACACCCACTTCCACTTGCGTCGGGTTACGCCAGTGCATTATCGTTACTCTGGCGCAAGTTTACGCGCAACTGCTATGTGAATTACAGGAATTGCGCTGAAAGGGTCTTCAGAGTAACGTAAATGAGAAGCGTTACTCCAGAGGAAAGATACTCTCATCTACCTGAATCTGGCCCTATATGTTTTTTTTTATTACATTCTCTAGTATCTTTCCAACTATAGAAGTTAAAGGAGTTGTGAAGGAAAATTATTTTTTTTGCTGAAATGACTGTTTACAGGGTATAGAGACATAATAGTTAAAGGATTCCTTTTAAAAATGATTAAAAATAGATACAAATCAAACATATAATGTGCCTGCAGTTTCAGTTTCGTTTTTCATCTAGTTTCATGCGTGTGTGAAGTACAGAGACACAGAGCCAATACAGGGCAGTGTTTGTTTTTAAAATGAAACTGATTGGTTCTGAGGGGTTTTAGACACAGTAATCACACCTTCTTGATTAGAGACCATAGAGAGAAGCTCCCAGTACTTTTTTCATAATGAAACAGACAACCAGAAAGTGTGCAGAACAGAGAAGGATTACAGCAAAAATGAACAATGAGGACATGAAAATAGGACTGCATTAGGGTAAAGGAAGCTATTTAGCTAAAAAAAAGTTTTCCTTTAGTGACCCTTTTTAAATTATAAGGTCTATAGTTGCTTGGTAAAGACTTTGAATCATTTTTAAATATAGGCCTTGCGCTAATCCAGTGATACTTTTCCAGTCATTAAAGGGTCCCTAAAAATTAGAAACATCTGTGTTGTTAGTATGGATGGGGGAATCTTTCTTTCTTTCTTTATTTCTTTCTTTCTTTTTTAACTCTTTCTTTCTTTCTTTTTTTAATTCTTTCTTTCTTTCTCTTTCTTTCTTTCTTTCTTTCTTTCTTTCTTTCTTTCTTTCTTTCTTTCTTTCTTTCTTTCTTTCTTTCTTTCTTTCTTTCTTTCTTTCTTTCTTTCTCCTGAACAAGAGATTTCTATACATGTATGGCCAGCTTAAGTACTGTATTTTTCGGCGTATAACACTCACAGGCGTATAACACGCACCGTAACTTTAAGAGGGAAGTTTCAGGAAAAAAAAGTTCCACAGCCCCCTGCGTATAACACGCAGGCACAGTTTGCCCTCTATTTTCAGGGTCAAAAAGTGAGTGTTATACGCCAATAAATACAGGGCCAGATTCAGAGAGCCGTAACTCCTGTCTAACTGGTGTTAGACTGGAGTAATTTTAAATTACGCGTGTTTTTTAGCTAGTCGGAAACCTCAAACTTCAATAGACGGCTGCGGGCTTCAATTCGACTGGATTACGTGTTCGTACGCCTTCGGATCTACGCTGCAATAAAATTGCGGCCACTGGGTGGACTTCCCGTCGTTTTCCGCGTCGGGGTATGCTAATGAGCTTTTGCCCGCGATCCCAGAAATTACGATCTTCAATCGCAATCTCTTACGGCATCTTTAGTCATCTTTTTTTGCGTATCACTATACCAGCTTTTTGCTGGTCTAATATTAGACAGCCCATGTTAAGTATGGCCGTCGTTCCCGCGTCGAATTTCTACGTTTTCCGACGTCTTTTATTATTTTTACGTAAGTCGTCCGGGAATAGGAATGTTCGTAAATGACGCTACTCAAACAACGAATGACGTAACGACGTTATTTCGCGCAATGCACGGCGGGAAATTTCTGAACGGAGCATGCACAGTTCGAACGCCGCGGGAAAGCGCCTAATTTAAATGCTTCACGCCCCCTAATCGCGTATTTCGATTACGCGGCGAGAAATAGACTACGCCGCCGTAGCGTACGGGCAAAAATCGACCAGAATTCGATGTAGAGCCTGGTAAAATACGGCAGCGTAGAGTATTTCGATTACGCAGCGCAAAATTAAGTGTATCTGAATCTGGCCCACAGTATTTACTTTTATTCACCCTGTCCCTGGCTTATTGTTACCAGTGTTAGGACTGTAAATCTGATAAAGACACAGGGCCAGATTCACGTACAGTGGCGCATATATTGACCGGAGTAGCGCACCTCCTTTACGTTAGACCGGCGCAATTACCATATCCTCGTAGTATTTGCACCGGTGCAACGTAATTTCCGAGGCGTAAGGCGGTGTAATTCAAATTGGGAAGGACGTGGGCGTGTTCCATTTAAATGAGCCGTGACATCATGCAAATGAAGGGACGGCCGGATTGCGCATGCGCACATGAAGCAGATCGTGGTCAGCACCTCTCTGCACATGCTCACAACTCGGCACAGCGCAATCAGTGAAATTGGAACTAGGCCCGGTCAACTTAGTGAGCTACGCAGAGAGCTTAAATAGACAGAGACAAACGCCCTTCATTTGCAAAAGTACATCCATTTGTATCCCTTCCTATACAGCAAGGTGCTTTTGTTCTGTTGTTTCTTAGCATTTGTTGGTTTGTGACATGTCTTTGAAATATTTGGTGACTGTTTTGGTTGGGGTTTTGACAGTGATGTTTGTCTTTTCTGTGTTTTCTTTGCTGTGTTTGTTTTTTATTTATATTTTTGCTGGTAATTTTTTTTTTTTGCTGGGCATTTTTTAATTTTTTTTTCTTCTGTTTGTGAATGATTTTGGAATGTGGGGTTGACATTCCTGCCAGAAAAGGGGTGTCACCCTCATTTGTGGTGGACAAGGGTTCCCCAGGACCAGGGAGAAGTGATCCCCAGGTCCGTGTGAATGGTGTATGAATGTGATGAATGAATGCTGCTCACAAGTCCTGCATGGTGGGCTTGTGCTAATCTAATGTGATGAGGATGTGGTGTGTGTGATCTAGGGACCACAGTGGTGTGCATGCATGCATTCTCATTGTGCCATGATTAATGTGTGTGTTTAACGTGCAAAGATGCCTAATGTGAGCTGTCTCCTGGCTGCTCTTCCCTCAGAAGACGGGGTAGCCTCGGTTAGGGGGGGATTGTCTGGTTCGGGGGTCAGGTCATCACTTATGTCAATCTCCAGGCTTTTTCTCACTGCGAAGTTGTGCAGCATGCAACATGCACCGATGATCTGACATACAAAGTTTGGGGAATACAACAGGGTACCATGGGGGGTTCCGGATAGGGGTCATGAGATGGGGTCCCAGTGCATATGCAGAGTCACCTTGAAGGGAAAAGACAGGAGGATGTTAGTAGTGCATGTGCCCCTTGTGATTTCTGCATCATGGGGGGGGGGGGGCAGTCATGCCTGCCACCCATGTCACTCATCAACCAGCCGTCCCCATACATGTTCTGTTCGAATTCCATTGGGATGGGGCTATGATTGTATATGTAGCTGTGTAGCTGTCATGGGTGTCATGGGTGGTGTCTTAGGCTGGTGATGTCCTCCTGCAAGGTTGTGGTTAATTCCATGATGGCATGAGGGGTGAATCTGAAGATGCGAGACACCTCAGAATCACTCATGCCAAAGATGTCTATGCGTGTGTGGTATATCCTCTCCCGTGCCTTCCTCCGTGCCCTCCTCCTTCTGCACTCATCTAAAGTCAGTAGTATAGCTATGAGCAAGGATGCCCCTGGCATGTTGGCATACAGATTGTTGTCCTGCAAGTGTGGCTGCTCAGCTCGTCCCTAACGGTGTTGCTTTGACATGTAGACGGATTGTCTAATTTTAAGGCTGCTTTTATATTGCCTTATTTTAGACAGGACGTGCAGCTGATGCGCACAGCGCGTAGCCTGCGCTGCACAAACTTACTTTTGTGGATCGCCGTAACTCCCTCATTTGCATATTTGCCTAGCAAATCAATGGTGTGTCTAGCGCATTTTTTGCGCACACGATACGCCGGTCTAACGAAATTACGTTGGTCGAAAAAGTCTAGATTTCTGGCGTATATTGTTTTGAGGATACGGCGCATAGAGACGAAGGCGCATATTTCCAATTACGCAGGCGCATCTCCTGATACTCCAGCGTAAGTGCTTTGTGAGTCTAGCCCACAGTTATTACTTTCTGTTATTTTTAATCCAGCCAAAGTTTTCAAATGCACTTTGAAAATGGTACACCCACATAATCAGAATTAGAGCTGAATAGTACTAGGAAAAACACTATAAGTATTTCAATGACACGTAGAAAGTATTTTAAACTGCAAAAAACATGTTTTAGTAATGTTGTCTCCCTGAAATTAAGTTCTAGAGAATTCACTGGGATAGCTTTTGGGACCTTGACTATGATTTGGCAGGGATCTTGGCTATGAGACAGCGGGATAGGTCTAAGACGTCAATGAGCCCAAAAGTTATCAGATTTCATATTCCAGCTGTTTAATGCTTATACCAGTAGACTTAAAAATAGCCAAATATAAGCTAAAGCTGCATTCTCTATTGTGGGGTGCCTTGATTTTAATGGGGGTCAACTAGATTTTAAAATAAGGGTATGGTTTCTTCACAAATAGGATATACATAAATTGTAACTCCAAAAAGGACAGTCAAATAATTAAAACATCAATGAGAAAAAACATGTGCTGATTTAATAATAACATATGATTGGATGAACAATTATCTAGACACCTCCTTGTGTTCCTTGTCTTTGTCAAATTTTTTGTAGTGTATGTATAACAAGCCTTTGTCATCAGGTTGTTTAAACGATGGAGGTATGCTGCGGTGGAAAAAACAGTCATGGTTCCTTTAAATTTGTGATTCTTCCCGCAGTCCACCCCTATTTAAACCCCATTTGCAGTCAATGTGACATGACCTGAAGAAGGGTCACGCCCCAATACCCATATTTAAGACGCCATCTTCCCTCTCTACTGTCCTCAGCTTGCTCTCCACCTGTTGTGCTCAAAGCTTTGTTTTGGACCTGCGTTCCCTGATCGTATGACGTCACGTTCAGGTGTTCCCGTCCACCAGCTCCAGTCGGTGGATGCTCCAGCCTCTCGGTTCCTTCTTTGCTTCCTGGCTGCCTCATCATTCCGCCACACATCATTGGGGATCCGATTAAGGCTCCACACTGTCCATCTGGCTCTGCACAAGCTGGCTTCCCTCTTTCTAGTGACATCCAGGATCACATGAAAGTTTTGCCATCACATCACTGCCCCACCAAGCCAGCCCACCACCGACTGTTGCTTAAGGCACTGTCACAGTGAGGAGCATGCTTTGCAGTTGTTCCATCTATGCAAGGAGATGTCTAGATAATTGTTCATCCAATCATAAGTTGTTATTAAATTGGCACATGGTTTTATCTCATTGAACGTTTTATTTTTTGAATGTAGTCCTTTCAAGACTGTCCCAATCAGCACTTTCAATTGTGGTTGCTCCTGAATGTTTTTACTTGTATCCACACCCCTCCTAGTGTGCTCATCCATACAGCTTCTCTTTGGGCTCTTGCAGGACATTCACAAGGTTCTTAGTGCAATAGATGTCCCAGTTTCCTGGCGCCAGACTGTTTTTGTCTGTTCATTAACTACAAATAGGGACAGGCATACATTTTGATTACAAGGGGTAGGAAGGAAGGGATAAGAATACGTGGTAGATAGGGTCTTCTCCCTTTCGCACAAAAAAAGAGCCTCTGTTCAATCTTGAAACACTCCCGTCAGGTGGGCACCCATGTGAACTATATCCATGCTTGCAAAATTACTTAGGATTTGTCCAATAGGACATGCAAAACTCATCATTATTCTTCGCCCAAAGTGTGTCCTTTATTCTCTGAAGATGCTAAAAGAAACAGAGAGCAAATGTTGTGCAGAATGACCAGAATGTGTTTACCTCCTGCCTACTGGTCCATGTGCTAACCAATACAATCTTAGGACTTCGTCCATTAATCAGGGCCACTGCTAGCAGGCCCTTTCCTTAGTTGTATTTGCCTTAACACAAGCCTTTAGGGTGCTGCTTTTCCAGGTCGCACATTTTTGGTTTATATCAAAGTTGCATAAACATATATTTTATCAATTCCAACGTGTGACTAACCATCTATCCATGATGTGAAACATGTTAGCCTTGTGTCCCGTGTCCACTTTCTACTATTGATTGCAGTGTTGCATGCATTTTTGGATGTTATACAGCTTTGGATTTTATCCTTTGTTTATTTTGTTTCAATAAAGAGTGCAGCAGTCTAGGATCATTTCTTTTTTCCAACGTGTTGTAAGTCGGGACATAGTTCACCAAATTTAGAAGAATGCTTTCAGATTCATAGAACTATTCATAGACAGTTTTCATTCCCTAACTAGTACATTAACTAAATATGACACACAACAAAAGTGAATGTTGGACCCATGAATAAAAAAAGTTTATATTTGTTTATTACAGAACAGGTGTGGTGAAAAGCACATCGGTAGAATCACAGTATTTGTTTATTACAGGTATTTGTATAGCACCATCAATTTATGCAGCACTTTTTATATGTATTATACATTCAAATCAGTCTCTGCCCCCAAGGAGCTTACAATCTAAGGTCCTTAACTCACAATCATACATACAAATACTAGGGCCAATTTAGACAGGACCCTATTAACCCATCAGCATGTCTGTAGAGTGTGGGAGGAAACTCACACAGGCACAGGAAGAACATGAAAACTCCAGGCAGGTAATGTCATGGTTGGGGTTCAAACTGGCAACCCTAGTGCTGCTTGTCAAAAGTGTTTAATAC
The DNA here is from genome assembly GCA_029574335.1 of Rana kukunoris. NCBI lineage: Eukaryota > Metazoa > Chordata > Amphibia > Anura > Ranidae > Rana > Rana kukunoris. The sequence goes on from CM056056.1 coordinate 123,272,303, forward strand.
TTAGTTACTGGGTTCAGCCAGACAAGAAAATAAGGTGTCAGAGGCTTTATTAGTATGGAAGCTAGTCAGATACCCTGACCACAGAAGGTTTTTGTTATTGTTAGTATTAAGAGAAACTAGAATTGGATTTTTCCATTAAGCAAATGTAAGTATCATCATATTCAGGTATCATTATCAGCCATACACTGGTTCAGAGACTTTCTGCTCATAGGAAACTATCATAGGAGAATTCATGTCCACTGACATCAACATGAAAAATCCTAAGTTCAGAATACCTATAGTAAATAGAATTTATTGTAACTCCATCCTGCAGGTGTAAAGTACACCTATTTCTTAGCAGTAAATCTAATTTCGTAAAGGACACAACTAGGCTGACATTTTTCTTCTGTGTAGAGCTACAATAGAAGGTCACACATTGGCAATATCAAGTATGGCTGACCATGACCTTCCCTTTATTGTCATCACACTGTTGCTTTACCCTCATTATTTCCCTTCACCACTGAATCTACAGCTACACTCTCCTTCCCTGTACTTCGTACATATTGGATAATCACAACACTTGCCCAACAAACCTGCCATTCCTCTCCCCACTTTCAACTGGACATATCTCCAGCTATCAGGAGGCCCCACTCACCAACCTTTCCCTTTTCCAGATTCTGTTAGCTCACTTATTTTAGTTTTTGGAGAAAAAAGATCGATTTTAGAGAATCTGTCAGATTTTCATTGCTATGTCCTTGCTAAAGAAATTCCCCACCACTTCCTGTCCTGTGACACAACAGAAAGGAAGTACATTTCCTAAAAAAAAGACACAGACAGCTCTCAGCTTCCCCTATCTATGAAATTAGTTTGGTGATTTAACAGTGAAAAAGTATTGAAAAGCCCTTCCCTGTTCTGTTTAAAAAAAGTTTGGCTTTTTTACTGTGACTATAATCTGTTACTATAGATACCAAAGTCTATCTGCATAGCAAGTACTGCATACATTTTCTCTTTATTTCCTTAAGGTTTTTGGGGTATCTTGGAATTCCTCCAGTAGTGGATATTTGTTACTTAATGGCACAACATTCCAGAAAGCCGTTTCTCAGGAAAGTTATAATTTGTCTGCCAACTTGGGATCTCTTCTTGGAACTCATATCACTTCTAGGTAATGAATTACAATGTCTATAGTATGTAAACTCCTTATTTGCCAATAAATATATAATTCTGCTCAGCCTATTCTGCCAGTCGGCACAGCCAGGAAGGTGACATCAGTTCCTCAGTTAGAAATACAAAGGTGTCACCTTGCTGCCCACAGCCTGTTAACTAGACAATGAAGGGAGCGCAAAACAATAAGTAACTCTGTTGTCATCTGCTGTCAGCATGTGTCCCTTGTACAAGTCCATGCAGGAGAACCTTATTGACTCCTAGTGCTGCCCCTACCTCTCCTCCGGGTTTGAATCAGAGAAAGAGTTTGCTCCTGTGATGTTGGAGGTGAACAGTAAGAGCTGGGAGTGTTTAGTAATATCCTAGCAATAAGGCAGGATGGGATGATGCCATTTCTGGAAGTTTTTCAGTCAGGCTTCAGGAGGTATGTAAATGGCCTACACCTATAGCAAGGGCCTTATGCTTGAAATTATATTACCATTTGTCTGTGGGTGAACTCTTGTATTGTTCTTCTAGACAACAGTTAGAGCTTATGTCCTCCAAGCCTGGTCCTCTAGAGATTGTTGGAGAGAGCATTGAGGTCATACTGGGAAAGCTGCCTGAAAAATACCGCAAGGTTCCATTCCAAAGCCATCCTCCAATACATCCAGGACCATCAGATGAATCCAATTTGGTATGATAGCACTACTTTGACACTTCCATCGCTTTTTTTTTTTCCATCTTTAATGAACTATGACACACTTCTTTGTAGAAAATATACTTTTAAATGCAGGTCTAGATTTTTGAAAATAAGTATCCCAAAGCCCAACTCTTTCCAGCGTGCAGGGGTAAAAAAAACCATAAATCTATTTATTTCTATCATTATTTATGCTATGTATATCATTATTAGTTTTAAAAAATTTCAAGTATAGACATACAGTGCCTTGAAAAAGTATTCATAACCCTTGAAATTTTTCACATTTTGTCATGTTACAACCAAAAACATAAATGTATTTTATTGGGATTTTATGTGATAGACCAACACAAAGTGGCACATAATTGTGAAGTGGAAGGAAAATGATAAATGGTTTAATTTTTTTTTTTATATATATATCTATAAAGTGTGGCGTGCATTTGTCATCCCCCTTTACTCTGATACCCCTAAGTAAAATCTAGTGGAAACAATTGCCTTCGGAACTCACCTAATTAGCAAATAGAGTCCACCTGTGTGTCATTTAATCGCAGTATAAATACAGCTGTTCTGTGAAGCCCTCAGAGGTTTATCAGAGAACCTTAGTGAACAAACAACATTATGAATGCCAAGAAACACACCAGACAGGCCAATGATAAAGTTGTGGAGAAGTTTAAAGCAGGGTTAGGTTATAAAAAAAAATGTCCCAAGCTTTGAACATCATACCAGCCCAGACCTAAATCCATTTGAGAATCTGTGGCAAGATTTGAAAATTTGTGTTCAGATACTCTCCATCCAATCTGACAAATCTTGAGCTATTTTGCAATGAAGAATAGACAAAAAGTTCACTCTCTAGATGTGTAAAGCTGGTAGAGACATCCCCGAAAAGACTTGCAGCTGTAATTGCATCAAAGGTGGTTCTACAAAGTATTGACTCAGGAGGGCTGAATAGAAATTCAAGACACACTTTTCACATCTTTATTTGTAAAAAAAAAAATTGAAAACCATTAATAATTTTCCTTCCACTTCACAATTATGTGCCACTTTGTGTTGGTCTATCACATACAATCCCAACAAAAAACATTTATGTTTTTGTTTGTGATATGACAAAATGTGGACAATTTTAAGGGGTATGAATACTTTTTCAAGGCATTGTACTCAATTCACATCTAATACGTGCAAATATAGTTTTTATTACCTATAGCAATTAATCAGATTCTGTTTCCTGGTGCAGTTGATTTGTTAGTATGAGAGTCTATGACAGTTCTTTCTTTTCAGCTCATCACATATTACATCCACAGGCATGTTAGGCAGTGTATAAACATAAGTATGTGTTTTTCTTTTTTCCTATATTCATCCAATAGGTGCCTGCAGATGGATGTTACATTTATGATGATCATAAGAAACAATATATTGATCATAAGAAACATAGCACAACATTCCCATCTTATTGCTCAGTTCATCTTAGCCCTAATCATGGATGGACGTACAATCTGTGTAGGCTCTGCCATCACAGCACAAGGGCTCTCCAAGACTTTGTGGTCTGTTTATATCATACATGTGGGTCTGATGGGTGCTGGGACTCCCTCCTGCTGTCTTGAAGACCTGAATACTGCTCATTTCAAGAGTGGATAAGAGGTGTGAGGCCTTTTTTATAATGCCTAACCATTCTACTGGAAGAAGTGAACCTCCACTTTTTGGACCCCCCTCCGGTGTCACATTTGGCACCTTTCAGGGGGTGCAGATACCAGTATAAAACAGGTATTTGCACCACTTCCGGATTCTGACTCGCAGGAATCCAGCCCCTTCACATCACCCCCCCCCTCCCCCACTGTCTTCTAGGAAACAATGTTCCCAGGAGAGAGCGGGGACCAGTGACAGCACACTTGCACATGCGCAGTAGGGAATGGAGCAGTGAAGCCGCAAGGCTTTACTTCCTGATTCCCTCACTGAGGATGGCAGCGGAAGCAGCCGAGGACCAAGCGATTGCTTAGCCTAGTCTGCTGACATCGCGGGCACACTGGACAGGTAAGTGTCCATTTTTTAAAAATCAACAGCTGCAGTATTTTTAGTTGCTGGCTTTAAAAAAAAAAATGGGTGGATATCCGCTTTAAACACCAATGTGATGTCTAAGGGTGAGCACTTCCTTCATCCTCTACTAAGCACTGAGACATACAGATGCTTCTCCCAGGTCACCTTGACACCATATGAACCGGGAGTGCCAAGCTTGTTGGCACTGTTTGACCCTAGTTACAAATCATGGACTGTGAAAAAGTTAAGTGTACTCCAATATATTCTCTTCATCTATACATACAGTGGATACATATTTGAATTTAAGCAGTACTTGGATGGATTCCCAAAAATTGTTCCCACTCATGGGCTTTTTGGTGTCACTTGCACTAATTATAATTAACATAACAAAAACGTTTTTGACTATGTGCATTGCCATCTGCAACGTACATTCAATGGTTAGTGTGCCTTACCAGGACACATCACCATCTCAATAAATGGGGGGAACACACAACTGCATCAGATACCTAATCGGGCCTCATACATTTTTATGTTTGTATTTTATTAAACTTTGCTAACTATGTGTCCAGTGTAAGCATATGCACATTTATTCTGCTTCCCTTGCTACAATAGCTGGGGGGGGGGGGGGGGGAGCACTAAAACCAGAAGTGATAAAATCCTCGTCATTTCCATTACTTGCAGTTGGATTTTCAGTGATTATGTGGCTGTAAAGCTGCCCAGATCACTTTTACTGAACAGTCAATAATCCACTAAAAAAAATGACACCAGGCATCTGCAATTGCATCCATGAGCATGTTTTAACCACTTTAAACCCAGGTTTTTTTTAAATAGGCCTAAGGATGGCAAGTGGTTAAAGCCAAATCCAGACAAAATATCAACATATTTCTTTTTACTTTTGGTTAGAAATGAGAAGAGTTAAAACTTCTGATGGGATTTCTTTTCAATGTTATGTTCCTTTTTGGAAATGTTCACTCATTTTTCTGTCTGTGTGACAGGTGTAAGAATGAACCAGAAGTGAAATCACAACCAGGAGTAAAATTTCTGTCTACAAGTAAAGGTTTTGGCTTAGGATGGGTTTAAATAATTTAAATAACAAAACATAGTGATACTATCAATAGCAACCACAAATTTAGAATTATGCACTATATATTAAGTCTGGCTGTAGCACTCATAAAATAAATGTTGTGAAGCTGGAATATTTCTACAGTCACTACAGCTAGCAGCACATGTGTATTTTGGCACAATTCTTCAATGTCCTTGAACACAGTACTGTACTTTACACGGAGTGTTCCTTGCTGGTGACTCCTTTCAAACTCCTATGCGCTATAAAAGAAAAAATCTTTAGATAATGGCTAAATTTCTTTCTGTTGAGCTTTACAAAACTATGCATAATGTAGTACCAATTATGTTTGTTCTTGAAAAGAATTATATTTAGTCTATATACAACACAGAACAAGTCAGATAACTCACTTAAAGGGGTTGTAAAGGTAACCCCCCCCCCCCCCTAAATAGATTCCTTTACCTTAGTGCAGTCCTCCTTCACTTACCTCATCCTTCCATTTTGCTTTTAAATGTCCTTATTTCTTCTGAGAAATCCTCACTTCCTGTTCTTCTGTCTGTAATTCACCACCGTAATGCAAGGCTTTCTCCCTGGTGTGGAGAAAGCCTCTTGAGGGGGGAGGGGGCGATCAGGCAAGTCAGAACACTCTCTACTTTGCAGATATAGAAAGGAGCTGTGTGTTAGTAGGCGTTCTGACACTCCTGCTTGTTCCCTCCCCCCTCAAGAGGCTTTCTCCACACCAGGGAGAAAGTGTCACATTACGGTGTGTAGTTACAGACAGAAGAACAGGAAGTGAGCATTTCTCAGAAGAAATAAGGACATTTAAAAGCAAAATTGAAGGACGAGGAAAGTGAAGGAGGACTGCACTAAGGTAAAGGAAGCTATTTAGGGAAAAAGGAAGGTGTGCATCCCCGTACATCTGGCATAAAACGAATACAGCATTTCATAACCAAAACATCATACCATTATTCAGACATGGTAGTGGTAGCGTGATGGTCTTGGGCTGCTTTGCTTCGGGACCTGGACGACTTACCATAATTGATGGAACCATAAATTCTGAGCTGTACCAGAAAATCCTAAAAGAGAATGTCCGGCCATCAGTTTATGCAGCAGGACAATGATCCGAAACACCACAACAAGTTGATCTAGAAATAATTTAAACAAAGCAAAATTTAGGTTTTGGAGTGGCCTAGTCAAAGCCCGGACTTAAATCTAACTGAGATGCTGTATCATGACCTTACACAGGCCGTTCATGCTGGAAAACCCTCAAATGTGGCTGAATTAAAACAATTCTGCAAAGAAGAGTGGGACGAAATTGCTCCACAGCAATGTGAAATACTCCTTGCTAGTTATTGCAAATGTTTGATTCCAGTTGTTGCCGCCAAGAGTGGCACAACCAGTTATAAGGTTTAGGGGAAATTACTTTTTCACATAAAGCCAGGCAAGTTTGGATAGATTTTTTGCCTTAATAAATTAAACAATCATTTTAAAACTGCATTTTGTATTTACTCTGGTTATCTTTGTGTAATAATACATTTTTTGATGATCTGAGTCATTTAAGTGTGACAAATATGCAAAAAAAAAATTAAAAAATCAGAAAGGGGGCAAATACTTTTTCACAGCATTGTATGTCTGCCTCCAGCCTGGCAATACCAAACCTATGAGTTGAGCCAAAATGCCTCCTTCTCCTTCTCTTCCTTCTCCTGCTTCTTCTTGTCCTTCTTTCTTCTCATTCTCTGTCATGCTTACCTCTAACACAGGTTGTCAAACACTATAGTTTCTGTGTTCTTTACCTATAGCAGCATGCTTTCCCATAAGTCAAGCAGTCCTACCGGTACTCGGTTGCCCCCAGGTCTTATATACAATGCTATAGTGCCTGGCCCACCCAGAGACTGGCTACATCAATTACTTTGCAGGTAGACAGACCGGGAGAATGCCACAGACAAAACCAGGATTCTGGAATGAGTTCATATGTAAAAACTTGATCTGGACAGAGGTTTGATTTAAGTTGAAAACAAAACCTGAAGACATGATCCTTATACAGCATAAGGCATCTTCGGGGAACCTAATCACACATTATTACTATAACATGAGATTATTTTTAAATGTACCTGTTTAGCTCTACATCCTTGGTGCTGCTTTATTTACAGTTTACGATGACTATAGCCATTTGAAGACTAATGCAGAACCCCACTCAAAAAGTGAAGTACTGCTAATTCCCCAGCCTGTAACAGATTTTTTTTTTGGAGGGGTACCATTTTTTGTTGGTGCCTTATTCTCTCCTAGGTGAGGATGGCATCATTTGTCCTGCCCCGTCCCCATCTGTACCCTCCTGGGACACATCACATGTCTCAGGAGGCTGCAGGACCAGTATCACTGCACTGTGCAATCTCATGTATATGCAGTGGGGAGCCTGCTGTGATACAGCAATAAGTCACCACTGGCTTACAAATACAGGTTGGTGGTGTTGTGGGAAGACAATGCTGGAATCCATTGACTGGTAAATACTTGATTTTAGTATAATAAAAATAAAATATGACTATATTTTAGTACTACAATTAATAGTCGGTAACTACAATATTTGTAGCTAATGACTTTTAATTTAAAAAAAATACTGAAGTTCCTATTTATCGTTGGAAATCCCTAATTTGCCTTTATTGCATTCCTCATTGTTAGAGGTTTTCACTGCTGTGTAATAAAATCCAGTTATTATCTGCAATTTGCTGTATCCGTTCTCCTCCTGTTAAATTATTCTAGGGACTTGGATGGACTTTGCAAATACTTCCTTGTCAGGTGGCTGACCTCAGTATATCACAAGAAGGTCATCAGTTCCACATTGCACATTCTGATAATTGAAGGCTAGGCATCTTGTCAGCTCATCTCAAGGCTGCCTAAGTATTAGGTCCAAAGAGATAGCTACTTCTAGGACACATTGAAATAGGACATTTGAAGATCCATATCCATTCCCTGTCTTTTAAAGCTAGTCATTTGGCAGCTGAACACAATATACTGTAGTGAGGGATTTTAGAATATTTATCAGAGAATGTGCAGTTCATTCTAAAAACTTCTTTCCATTGTTAGAGTACATGTCTAAAGACATGGTCAGAATCATGACCAATCAAAACATATTAGAAAAAGAGTCAAATGCATTTTCTTAGACCTTTTTGCTTACCCTATTCTATGTCTGTGGTCCCCATTCTGTCTTGTTTGAGCCTTCACTATCTATGTGCCCCATTGTTTGTCTTTGTGCTAGTTTGTGCTGTTTTGCTGATCACAATGCCTCTTTTCTGTCAACCTAAGGTCTTGTTCCTTCCTAAATTGATTCTTGTCATATACCGTACCTCCTCTTGTAGTATTCTGTCTTTTTTTTATTTTTATGGCCAATGACCTTCTTATTGCGTGTCTCATTTACTTTGGTCACCTGCCATTTTTGATACCTCACTGTGTATCTCCTTTTCTCTGGCCCATTTTTTTTTAGGCTGCGTCCACACGAGGAGACATGTCCGATGAAACCGGTCCGCGGACTGTTTTCATCGGACATGTCTGAAGGGATATTTTGGTCTGATGTGTGTACACACCATCAGACCAAAATCCCAGTGGACAGAGAACGCGGTGATGTAGAAGACATTGACGTGCTCAAACAAGGAAGTTCAATGCTTCCATGCATGCGTCAAATCAATTCGACGCATGCGCGGGATTTCTGTCCGATGGTTGGGCGTACTAACCATCGGACATGTCTGACGGACAGGTTTCCAGCGGACAAGTTTCTAAGCATGTTTAGAAACTTTTGTCCCGCTGGAAACCTGTCCGCTAGGCCGTACAGACGATCGAACATGTCCGCAGACACTGGTCTGCGGACCAGTTTCAGCAGACATGCCTCCTCATGTGTACGCGGCCTTAGATATTTCCTCTCAGTTTTTGATCCAACTCTTTTTAAGATATTAAATTATGTAGAAAAATGTTTTCTACCATAGGTTAGAGCACAGAAAGTGTGATACCTGCCCAGTGACTTTAAGACAAACAAATTGGCTTTCTAAATATAAATCATTTTATTTGACCGAGAAGCAGGCATGGCAAATTCTAAAATAGCAATTTTTGGCACAAAAGGTGGATTCAAACGTTTTTTTTAACTTAACAAAGAATTGATGAATACCAATAATGTTTTTTTTTTTTATCTTGCCCATGTCAATTTTACAACAAGCTTCTACTGCTTAAACAGTATGCCACAATTATTTCCGAATGCTTTATACTATGCATTTTGTGTGGCATATTATGTACTCATAATTTTCATTGCCCTTTCAGCTCAAGAAGTACTTGCCAATTTCCAAAAGAAAAAAACTGATTGTCCATAAGATATCAACTGTCAAACACTTTCATGCACTTGTGAAAACTTTTACGCATGCCAAACAGAGGGATATTCAGCAGATCTTCCAGACAGCATCACCTGATTTACTGTGAGTCATCTGAATTGTTTTCTTCTAGAGGTACCATCCGATTAAGTCAGGAGAATAGAAGTAAGTCTATAGAGATATCAGAAAGTATCCAAATGGATAGGTCTGATCCGAGCGCTCTATGGATAGAGTGAGATATATATAAAATATATTGGGTGGCTTGTTTGCGCAGAAAAGCAGCTATTATAAGAGAAATGTAATGTAATGGAAAAAAAAATGTCTCTAAACAGAAACACTAACAGCGCTATGGGTGATGGGTTTAGATGTGTCTAAAATATACCCTTCTGCTAAAATAGGTGGATGGTCACTCCAATGTGTGTTGGGTGTGATAATGATAATAAAAAACATAAGGTCACATACACCTAACCTTAATGATGTGATAATTAAAAGAAAAATTGTATAAATTAATAATAAAATTGATAATAAAATGAGTCCATTCAAAAACACATGCGGGATCAATCTCTGTTACTGCTTGCTTGAAGGATCATATGGTATCCAAAAACTATCTTCACTCAGCATCTCCCATAGGAGTTCTACTCACCAGATACATTACTCCCATGTGATTAGCCTTAAGATCTCCTTATAGCAGCTGGGATCCTGTGTGTAGATTTTCCTTTTAGACCTCCTATGTGGTGTAGGTACTGTCTCTCCTTTCAAACCGCACTGCTGTCTCCAATCCTCTCCAGGTCAGTAGAATCAGTGTGACGGATGAGTATGAGGGTCATTCATGAAAGGTAAACATAAGGACAGGACATAGCGTAATACTGCAATTTTATTGAGAAATAATCCCTGCATAAATATATCCTTACAATGTTAAAATTGGAACAAAAGCACATCAGAAGGTGATACTGGAGCTCACGTATACCGTTGGGCTATGTCAGCTCAGCTCCAGCTGACAAGCTCTGCACTCAGTGAAACTGCTGTGTGTGTGTTGGACATCGTGTAGCCACGCAATGACGCGTTTCGTGATAGGCTCACGTCTTCAGAGGGCGTCCAACAAGCAAGCAGTAACAGAGATTGATCCCGCATGTGTTTTTGAATGGACTACTTTTATTATTAATTTTATTATTAATTTATACAATTTTTCTTTTAATTATCACATCATTAAGGTTAGGTGTATGTGACCTTATGTTTTTTATTATCATTATCACACCCAACACATTGGAGTGACCATCCACCTATTTTAGCAGAAGGTTATATTTTAGACACATCTAAACCCATCACCCATAGCGCTGTTAGTGTTTCTGTTTAGAGACATTTTTTTCAAGTCTATAGAGAGCTGAAGTGCTTGGAGAAGCACCAATGAAGTGTGACAAGGCATAAGATCGTGTTTGTGAGGAAGTGTATGATCTAAGGAGATCCTGGATGCTCTTTTTATTGGAGGTGAGAGTTTTGAGAGCCCATTTACGGATGAGATCAAGCCCCTATAGCCCCTATTGCCTTCTTCATTATACAGTCCCCGGAAAAACATTTACTGCACCAATTTTTTTTCACTGTTTTTCTAGTGGACATTCAGTTCCATTTACGTTCTCCTCCCTGGCAGTTCATTGCAATATACAGGACACCTATCACTATCTATTAATTTTATATATATATATATTTTACTCTATTGATCAGCATGTTATATTGGTACTGATGAGCACTAGTTATAACTGTCACTCATATATTTATTTGTATTGTTCAATTTTTGCGCAAAACCCTTCTTTTATACTAATAAACATGTCATACTTACCTCCACTGTGCAGCTCGTTTTGCCCAGATTGGCCCCCAGATCCTTGACTTCTGGGGTCCCCCGGCAGCTCTCGCAGCTCCTCCCCGCATCAGATAACCACCTAAGTTAACGCACTCTCCCAGGGGGTTACCTTGTTCTCCTGAGGGGGTTTCCTCGTTCCCGAGTCCAGCATTTGCATCCATAGACATGAATGCTGGACTCAGCCCCGCGCCCACATCATTGAATTTGATTGACAGCAGCTGGAGGCAATGGCTGCACTGCTATCAATCTATCCAATTAAGAAGCCAAGAACCCCGGGCAGAAGAAGAGCACGTCTCCGCCGGGTGAAGTTTCAGGCCTTAGGTAAGTAAAATGGAGGTCTGGGGGACCGGTGACTGCCAGAAGTTTTTTAACCTTAATAGATAGGATCCATTAAGGTGAAAAAACACAAGGATTTACACTAGGGATGTCCCGATACGACAATTGTATCAGTATCGGTACCGATACCGAGCATTTCCCGAGGACTTGTACTCAGGGGAAATGCACCGATGCTTCACCCGATACCTTGGCAGTCAGGGTGATCAGTGCGGCAGGGGAGTTGCAAGTCTTCTCCCCTGTGCTCCGTGTGCTGCCTTCTCCCCCATGCTCCCTTTCCTCCATCCTCCGTGTTTTGCCTTCTCCCCCCTCCGTGTGCTGCCTTCTCCCCCCTCCGTCCTCCGTGTGCTGCCCCCTCCGTGCTCTGTGTGCTGCTCCCTCTGTCCTCCGTGTGCTGCCCCCTCCGTCCTCAGTGCTCCCTGTGCTGCCCCCTCCGTCCTCCGTGTGCTGCCTCCTCCGTCCTCCGTGCTCCGTGTGCTGCCTCCTCTATCCTCCGTGCTCCGCGTGCTGCCCCCTCCATCCTCCGTGCTCTGTGTGCTGCCCCCTCCGTCCTCCGTGCTCTGTGTGCTGCCCCCTCCGTGCTCCGTGTGCTTCCCCCTGCGTCCTCCGTGCTCCGTGTGCTGCCCCCTCCGTCCTCCGTGTGCTGCCCCCTCCATCCTCCGTGCTCCGTGTGCTGCCCCCTCTGTACTCCGTGCTCCGTGTGCTGCCCCCTCCGTGCAGTCTTCTCTCCCCCTCCGTGCCGGAGGTAGGAGCCGCTAAACCCGACTCCTACCTTTTCCCGAATGGACAGTCAGTGATCACTGACTCTGTCCATTCACTTAACTGAGCATCACAGGTTACGATGCTTCAGTTTATGAATGGAGAGAAGCTTCTCATTCATTTCAGCTGAGGCTGCTGAGAAAGGAACTGGGGAATCTGTGTCCTTAGTCCGTTTCTCTCTCTTAAAGGGGAGATGTCAGGGGTCTGTTAATTGCAATAAATAAAAAAAAAATGTAAAAAAAAAAAACTAACAATCCACCCCCCCCCCCCCAAAAAAAAAAAAAAAAAATCACTGTTTAAAAAAAAGTAAAAAAAATAAATTAAAAAATAAATAAAAATACTGCCACTGTCACATGACATTAAAAAAAAAGTATTGGTAATCAGTATCGGCGAGTACTTGGAAAAAAAGTAGCGGTACTTGTACTCGGTTTAAAAAAACTGGTATCGGGACAACCCTAATTTACACCCCACAAATTATAGCATATATAAAAGAGCCTACTTTTGGAGATTAGTACCTGACAAACATACTTTGTTTTAAATTTTAACTACATAATAGAGTTTTATTTAAAGTGTCACTAAACTCACATCATGCAAAACTATCATTAAATGCTGTTCATACTCATTCAGTTACTATAAGGACGTGTACACACGACCGAGGTTCTCGCTGGAAACCAGCGAGAACCTCGCTGGAAGCTGCATTCCAGCGAGGAACTCGGCCGTGTGTACGCTCTCGGCGAGCTTCCCGTCGGGAAGCCCGTCGAGCAGAAATAGAGAGCACGCTCTCTATTTGCTCGACGGGCCGCCTGGAAGAATGGCTGGTTGCCATTCCCGACGGGCGGGTCGCCGATTTCGAGGTTCGTTCCGCCCGTCGAGGTTCTCTGCCGTGTGTACACGGCCATAGATTTGTTTTCTGTATTCTGCAAAAAAAAATGGTTGATCCTGCTGTTCTCTATCTCCACCTTCTGTCATGTCCTCAATGCAGCTAGGGATTTAGCAGAGCAGTGTTGGCAGCTCTGCGCATGCTCAGCTTTCAGTAAGTTTCTATGCTGAGCATTTCCTCCCTATCACTTCTGAGCAATCCACGTGTCTATATGGTTACACATGTGGGTGTATTCACAGTGGTAAATGACAGCCCACTCCCTCCCTCCTCCTACATGCCCACTAACCAGCTAAACATAATGGGCTAGATTCAGGTAGGAGCGCGTATTTTTAAAATGGCGTAGCGTAAGCTATTTACACTACGCCGCCGCAACTTTTACAGGCAAGTGCTGTATTCACAAAGCACTTGCCTGTAAAGTTGCTGCGGCGTAGCGTAAATGGCCCGTTGTAAGTCATAATGGGGAGGGTAGGGGGCGTGTATTATTTAAATTACGAACGTACTGCGCATGTGCCAATCGTGAATTTATCCCAGTGCGCATGCTCCAAATCACCACGCAAATTGTCAATGAAAACAACGTGAATGTCACTTACGCAAAGCCCTATTCACAAACGTTTTACGCAAACGACGTAAACAACGTAAAAAAATACGCCGACACGCCGTCCATGCTTAACATTGGTTGCGCCTCATATAGCAGGGGTAACATTATGCCGGAGTTACGCTTACGCAAACGACGTAAAAAAAATGCGCAGGATGGGCGTACGTTCGGGAATCGGCGTATCTATCTCATTTGCATATTTTAGATGGGAACGCCAGCTAGCGTTAATATGCAACGTTAACGGCGTTAACAGCGTTAATATGCAACTAAGATACGACGGTGTAAGTGCCTTACGCCGCTCGTATCTTAGCAACATTTAAGCGTATCTCATTATGAGCTTAAAGTTGCACTGGCTTAGATTAGGACTTACGACGGCGTATCTACTGATACGCCCGTCATAAGTGTTCCTGAATCTAGCCCAATAAGGGTAGGTAGGCTATTACATGTAGATTGATAGAGGCTTCGCCTCGACAGTATTATAACACACAGCTGGAGGGTCGTTACACAGCTTGTGACTAGCAGAAATACACCCACACCATGTTATTGCCAAAAAATAATAAAGATTTGATTTCAAATATATACTTTTATGACAATTTATTTTTACTCTGTATTCCAAAGGCATTTTTTTTAACATGTGACTAGCTACATTTGTATTTAGCACCCGAGTCAATACTTTGTAGAACCACCTTTGGCTGCAATTACAGCTGTAAGTCTTTTTGGGTGTGTCTCTACTAGCTTTGCACATCTAGAGAGTGAAACTTTTGCCCATTCTTCTTTGCAAAATAGTTCAAGCTCTGCCAGATTGGATGGAGAGCCTTGCGATAAGCAATTTTCAAGTCTTGTCACAGATTCTGAATTAGATTTAGGTCTATTCTTTGACTAAAGTACAAACACTAAAGTTAGCCCGATTTTGTTATATAATGTGAAAAATGATGTTACGCCAAGTAAATAGATATCTAACATGTCACGCTTTAAAATTGCGCACACTTGTGGAATGGCGTCAAACTTCGGAACTAAAAAATCTCCATGCATCGCTTAGAGTTACAGAGGAGGTTTAGTGCTAGTATTATTGCTCTCACTCTAATGTAACCTGTGTGTATCTGGCTCTGATACTAGCCAGTGCCTTACCAACCACTGACCTCACATCTCTGATCCCTACAACATGATGCTGCTACCACCATGTTTCACGTGGTGATGGTGTGTTTCGGGTGATGTGCAGTGTTAGTTTTCCACCACACATAGCCTTTTTCTTTTAGGACAAAAAGTTCAATTTTGATCTCACCTGACCAGCGCACCTTCCACATGCTTGCTGTGTCCCCCACATGGCTTCTCGCAAACTGCAAATGAGACTTCTAATGGCTTTCTTTCAACAACGGTATTCCTGTGGACAGATGCCCCCACCTGAGCTGTGGATCTCGGCAGCTTCTCTAGAGTTACCATGGGCCTCTTGGCTGCTTTTCTGAAAAGGTCTCTCCTTGGCCGACCTGTTAGTTTAGGTGGACCATGGTAGGTTTGCAATTGTGCCATATTTTCTTGATTTTGGGATGATGGATTGAACAGTACCCAAAGCTTGGGATATTCTTTTATAACCTAACCCTGTTTTAAACTTCTCCACAACTTTATCTCTGACCTGTCTGGTATGTTTTTTTGGCCTTAATGATGCTGCTTGTTCACTAAGGTTCTCTAACAAACCTCTGAGTGCTTCACAGAACATCCATATATTAATACTAAAATTACATTTACTAATTAGGTGACTGCTAAAGGCAATTGGTTGCACTTGATTTTAGTTAGGAGTATCAGAGTAAAGGGGGGTGAATACACTTTAGTATCACTTTAACCTCCCTGGCGGTGTTCCCGAGCGTGACTCGGGGTGTTTTTTTCTTGCCAAGAACGGTATCCCCGAGTCACGCTCAGGGTAGACATGCAGAGCCTGCAGCGCGCGCTGTCTTACCTTCTTCCTGGATCCAGCGATGCATCCACGCTGTGTGAGCGAGCGGGTGCTTGCTCGATTCACACAGCGTCCCCGTGTGCCGCCGAGCTCCGTTCCCTGCAACGTTACGACGCACGGGAGCGGAGAACGGCGCCAAATTCAAAAAAGTAAACAAACACTTTACATACAGTATACTGTAATCTTATAGATTACAGTACTGTATGTAAAAAATACACACCCCCCATGTCCCTAGTGGTCTGTCCAGTGCCCTGCATGTTCTTTTATATAATAAAAACTGTTCTTTCTGCCTGAAAACTGTAGATTGCCCATAGCAACCAAAAATGTCCCTTTATGTCAAAAATGGTTTTAGATCAGCTAGAAAACAGCGATAATAAATTATAATCACTTGCAGAATTTAGCGATAGCGATTTGTGGGGAAATTCGTCATAAAAAAAAAAATTATGACAGCAAAAATTCTGCAACTGAGCAAATTTCAGTGATTTTGATTTGATTACATTATTGAATAATTTTTACTATAATTATATTATTATTTGTTATAATTTTTTATAATTATTTATTATTTTATCATTTTTAATTAAAAAAAAAAAAAATCATACCCAGGATGCCTATTAGACTCTTGTTTGGATAGATTTAAGTGAGTTATTCCTAAGAATTACAAGCCTACAGTATAAAACGCCAAATTCCCTTGCAAATAATGGTACCGCTTTCAGCACCTAAAATCTTGAAGAATCATACCGCCGGGGAGGTTAACTATACGCACACTGCAACCCATAGTAATCTGATTTCAGTTCATCACAGATAGATCAATATAAAATTAATGGGGATTGGTTGCATTAGTGCATTTTGTATTTTGCTCTTTGTATGTGGATACTCCTTAAAAATACTGCAGTCAGGTATTTCCAGTAAAGGGTAATGTTAATATTACAGCATATGGTACAGCGATGTTATAGCCCAACGTACATTGGTATTGGTAATGTAATTGGTACAAATACCTACAGCAACTTTCTGGTTTTGGAATGAGATGTCAAACAAGCTTATAGGTACAGTAGATATGATGATGGGATGTCAACAAACGTATGACCTTATAGTAAATCACATATACAAGTTATGATGGGGAGATTAAAGTGATTGTAAACAATCACATTGTAAAACAACCCATTCAGTTCAAAATATAAATGAAAGTCAAAACATTTGTGTAGAAATATAAAAAAAACATTATAAATCCCCTTTTGCCTTTTTTTTTTCTTAAATGATCACATTCTCTCTGCTCTCAGCTGCATAAGAGCTGGGGGAGGAAAAGCAGCGGTACACTGAGCTTCCACGTAAAGAAATAAATACAAAGAGAACAGGATAATTTCTCATATAAGTACATGGTACAGCAGTCACAGATTTGTTGGGGTAACAAACGCTTTAATTTTAGGGTACTTTTGAATCATTTAAAATTCTGCTAAACTTTAATGTATGTATGTATGCACATGGGATCTATCTATCTATCTATCTATCTATCTATCTATCTATCTATCTATCTATCTATCTATCTATCTATCTATCTATCTATCTATCTATCAGATATCATTGTTACTGGATTAATGTTTTTATTGATTATAGTGATTCAGAAACTGATAAATTGTATATTATGTTGCAGACCGTTTTTTATTGATGCAGCAGTCGCAGCCCAGTCACAGGCTTCAATATTCGCACTTTCAGATTTCCTGGATTTTACCAAAAAGAAACAAGCAAAGACACATGAGAAATTTTTATATTCTGCAGCCTTTGCATCACAGCCCTCTATAGAACTCCTCAAGCTTGTGATAGTAAGTCTTATAACACTAAAGCTATTTTGCATATCCATATATAGTGTGTGCTTGTCTCAATCCTGAGCACTGTTATTCTAGTCTGCTGCCTCATTCCTCTACTATCTGCATGAGTCACTAGTGGCCCCTTTTTTTTCTGACACCAAGAGATAAAAAGGTGACAGAGAGGGAGGTACAGCAAACATTTAAAGGGAAACAAAATGTGCTATTGTTTCAATTAAACCAATCATAACCAGGAAGCAGCAGCTTAATGTGAGATAATCACAAAATAAGAATAAGTAGGAAAAGCTGCGCTAGTATAATCCAAATAGTTCAATGAATATATTCGGTAGTACAATTATATATATAGTATCGTGCTTCAATGGTGAAAAATTGGTAAGATAATAAGTTACTTCTTCTAGCATTAATACCACAGTGAATCACTCAACGAAGTGTGCCACCACCTATAGAAGAACTTGCTTACCAGATGGCAAGCAAAACCAGGCATGTGGCTATAGCCCAGCCAGGACAAACAGCCTGTGATTGACATCCTCAGCTCTGTTCCTGTGTGCTATGTGAAGGGGGCATGTCCCTTCCCTCCAATCGGCTCTTAGGCTCCATGCACACTAGGAGCAGAAAAACCATCAACGTTTTTAGCTTGAAAAACGTGGCATAAAAGATACAAAATGAAAGCATATTGTACAAAGTTTAGGCGAGTCTATGCGAGTTTAGGCGAGTCTATGAGAGTTTAGTTTATAGGCGTTTTTTGCACTACACTCCCCTCTGCAAAGGTTTTTACTCCCACAACACATCTAAAAAAACGTTGGCACTTGACGTTCAGAAGAGTTCAGAGGAGTTTAGGAGAGTTTAGGAGAGACTGACGTTTTTACAGCTTCCAAACTCCTCCAGAAAACGCGATAGAGAAGGTTTTTTTTTCCTGCCTCTGAACGTCCCTGACAGAAAACGCCTGTAGCAGTCAATAATGTGCAAAGACACATAGAGCACAATAGAAGTGCTTCTAGAGGCAGGAGAAAAAAACGTCAAACGCCTGTAGAATCATTTTTTAAGTCCAGTGTGCATGGAGCCTTAGATCTCCTCAGTTCTGCAGAGTGTAAATTCAACTTCATGCTCCCCTGCTTTCTGAAAGCTCAGAGAAGCTGTATAAATTGTGAACTTTGGACAGCTGTAGAGAAGAGAGAGAGCGGTAGATGTAGGAGGACTTGTTTAAACTCTGTGTATCACCTGGGCAAAGGGCATGCACATGGTGTATGCCGTATGTGCCTGGGTACATCCTAATCGCCCCCTGTGCATATCTCCTAACTGCCCTGGATTGGGCGGAACAGAGATAAGCAGTGCAGAGGTAAGACAAAGGGTCACTTACTACTTTACTACTGACCCCAAACTCTGCATCACTTAGCACTGACCTCTGAACTCTGCTTTACCGGATATTATACACTTTCTGAAGGCGCAAAACCACTCTTTCACTTTTTGCTTTGAGAAAGTGCACCAAAACCATGGAACATAATAGAAGTCTATGGTAAACCACAGCTAACCTATACAAAAACCACCAGTACTCTGTGCCGCACTACAGGTAAATTCCACTGCTTCAGTGTGAAAGCGCCCTACTTAGAGCGGGCCTCGCAATCGAACACACATGAGTGCCCCGATAGCAAGTAGGTTGCTATGGGGACACTAAGCAGGGGGAGGGGCACAGAATGCCGATCGAAAGCTGAGAATAGGAGGATCCGGTCTGCTCTGTGCAAAACCATTGCACAGAGCATGTATGTATGACATGTTTGTTAATTTATTTAAAAAAAAACACTTTAGTCCTTAGTATTCTCTGAAGTAAGGCTGTGTAAGGTCACTAAACTGCAAAATGTATCTCCCATTGTTTAGTTTCTAGTACCATCAGTGTGAACTCAGACAGAGCTCCCACTGAGGAGAGAGATGTGTAGGATGTGAACTCATTGTCTAACTAGAGAGAAGATTTCCAATATCCAGCCTGATCTACCAGTAGTCAAACGGAAAAAAAAACTGTCAGCTGTACTAATGACCCGACGTCAGTACAGAGATCTCCCGCACTGAGCTGTTGTGTTCTGACAGGGAGACGGCTCCTCCGCCAGAACAGTCTGATCAGCACTCTCTGCCATTGGCTAAGAGCGCTGATCAGTAGCCGATCGGCTGCTGATTTTTCGGCATGCTCCTCTGACAAAAGCCAGCCAAACGGCCGGCTTCTGTCAGACAGGGTGCCATACACATGGGCCGAATGTCGGCTGTTTTTTTTTTTTAAACAATAGATTTTTATTAAATTTTCAACCATGTATACATAAGGAATGCAGTAGATACAGGACACAATATACATAGTGAAAACAAAAAAACAACAGAAGCTTTTGCTTCACATCTTACATAACGACAATACATCGCCTATGTATGAGCTACAAGCATTCTCATTGGATTGACCTCCTTAAGAGGTTGGGCCTGTCACCCCCTGTGGGTTCAGTGGGCTGTTTTTTTTTAACTGGCGCAATGTTGGCCGGCATTCAGCACGTGTATAAGGGGGTTTAAAATAATGAAATGTTTGTTTATACTTTGTTGACCACTACTTTAATGTTGATAGTATGATTATATCAATATTTCTGAATGATCATAGTTTACGGTTAAGCAACCAACACATTATTACACAGAGGTCACAAACTGATAAACTAATCAGAAGATATTTTCTAATGGGATGGGGGTATTTAGTCCCAAAATAATCCTTTTACTGTAGCGTAGACGTGTTTTAAAGATATCTTGAAAATCAGAAGATACTGATGCAACTGCTGATTCAGGCTTAACAACTTCAATCCCGACATCCATCTTCCCTGCAAAGCTGCTTGCGAGTGCTAGGATTGATGGTATCAAACTTTTTAGCAATTACTCCAAGCAATGTAATAAATCACTGATGGTTTGCCACAGTTAGTTTTGTAATAAACCCTGAAGGTAAAACTGCTCTTTACATTAAGCTCAACCAAGATAGTATGCCCCCAATCCTTACATTTTGATGCTTCTTTTCTACCTCAGGAGTGTGCCCTGTGCACAGCGGTAGAGGTGCTAGCACTGTGTCCAGCCAGCACATATTCAGTATGAGGCCACTGGGACTGTTCCCAGCTGGCATATGCAAAGTACTGTGACTAGACAACTTAGGATCCAGGACATCATCTGTTAGCTGAAGCTCCATTGCCTCTACCCGATCAGTCAGATCAGTTATCCCCTTTAATTTTCAGTGGCTTTGACTACCTGGCTGTTGAAACAAGGTTCTGAAATATACAGTGGAACCTCGTAATCCAAAGTACTCCCATATCACAGCGAGTTTCCCCATTGAAGTCAATGGAAGGGAAAATAATTTGTTCTGCATTGACTTCAATGGTATGCAAAACCGCATGCGGCCAGAGGCCGGGAGCATCGGAGAGCCTCGGAAATGTCCGGAAAGGCCAGAGAACAGTTCAGCTGACCTCGGTAAACCTCAGCCGAGCTGTCCTTGGGCCTTTATACTGGTGTAAGTGTCTGGGGATTTTTTAGTAGGCTTTGTTATTTTTTTTCCTTCTATTTGGGGTATACCAACAGTTGGTCTTTAGCATCATTAAAGGTCATGAGTCTGCACTGTTCCCTCTTTTTCAATGTCCTCTTGCTAATTATTCTTTGACATGTACTTTTAAAAAAAAGGGTTCCAAATGCTGCTCCCTGTGATCCAAGTGTGGGTGTTATGCCCCTCACTACACGTGACTGATGTGTATTCAGGCACACTGTTAACTCCTCTCACACCAATGCATTCCAGTAGGCGCAGAATCCTTTTGAACTTTTTTTGATATAAGACAGAGTAAAACTGAAACAGATACAAACAAGTACAATTAATAAATAATCACACAATTAGAGCATCCCTAACTATCTAGCTAGAGACACAAAGATAAACGTACCGGAGATGGACCGGTATGGCTGACGTGGGATAGAACTCAGCAGACATGTAAGAAAAGAAAAATTGCGCTAACCAAAAATAAATTTGATATTGATATCAAAATAGCAAAGGCAGCAGTAAGCGTGTATACCACAATAACATATAAAATGAGAAAAACTGCGCCAATATGAAAAAAACATAAACAACAAAAAATCCTTGCGAACACAATGTGTTAAAGTCCAAAAAAGTGCTTGAAGATAAACAACACCCAAGTGCTTTGTATGATCCAGTGAACCACCACCATATGGACAGAGGCTTACCAGCAGGTAGTGGGATATCAGCATATATCAACTCCACAGCCGTTCAAGGGATAGAGGCAGATAACAGTGGATGAAATCCAGGATCAGCAGATAGTAAGATACCAGCATACATCAATTTAACAGCCGTTCAAGGGATAAGGCAGATGACAATGGATGGAATCCAGAATATAATCTCATAGGAGGTCCTCAGTACAGGTGCAGGTAACGCTGTTAGAGAGACAGACGATGAATCCTTTTGTATGTTCCGTTTAATGATGGATATTCATAGGTAGGAAAACATTGATCCTACTATCTGCTGATCCTGGATTTCATCCACTGTTATCTGCCTCTATCCCTTGAACGGCTGTGGAGTTGATATATGCTGATATCCCACTACCTGCTGGTAAGCCTCTGTCCATATGGTGGTGGTTCAGCAGACATGTGCTTGCTTCCAGTGAGAAAAAAGAAAAGACTGGAGGAAGATGATGCAAGGCCTCATGGGATTGAAATACGGAGGCTTGCATGGACCAAACTAATAAACTATTCTAACTGACTGTATTGAATAGAACTAGTGCAGTTAAACAGAATGTTCATTATATGGCAGCATTGATTTAATTCAAACAAATCAAAGTCAATAAAAGCTTATAAGCCTTAATTAATGAAGGCATGACAGTGGGATTTAAATCTAGTATTTTCGGTGGTATGAAGAATTTATTTTGAATCTAGTTGGGAAATATCTTTGACATTGCTATCCCATAAGTTAGTATTTCCTGTGACCATCACTTTGGTAAGAAGGGTTTCTGAGTAATCAGCATTGTCCTTTAGGAGGCCTCATTTGTTACACATAGACAAGGTTGTTTTATAACCAAGGACCTTCTTTTTACCCAAAGTGGTTTCTGCTTTTTATTTCACGAAGATATTGTATTGCCCTCCCTGTGTCTAGCTTTAGCTCACCTCCTAGGAGATATCTCTCAATTGCTGGGATATGTTGAGGACAATCAGGGTTTACCTTCCTGACACTGCATTTTTAGGCAGAAATGTTATCTTTTTGTAATTTCAGAAGGTCATAAAAGAGGTTCTCTGGCTTCCGGATCCACTGTAGATAGATTAGACTTGTTATCGCGCAATACTATGAGTTTCAAAATAAATTACTTCCTTTTCCCATTAAAGATCACTCCACCAGGGAAGTGAGTATTTCTTAGGCTTTTAATCATCAGGCCTCTATGTTTCAAATCTGCACAGCTATAACCTAGTCTTCTTTACAAATGTTTAACAAGACTGATGTGTCTGCCTTTGCAAATACCAGTTTTGACTAAAAGGTTATGCAAGGGATTATTTAACGACCTAGGTTGCCTTTTGTTCTGTTTTTGCTCTTGTTGGGCTGGGTCACCTGTGTATGTTTTGGCATGTCTACCCCTCAGTTTAGATTGTTTTTGGAAGTCCCTAGGTTGCTTAATTATCATGAAACTGTGTACCTCAATGGATGATAAGGAAAATATGATTTTTGTACTTATGATAATATCCTTTTCTTGGCATCCTTTGAGGCACACAGCTCACTCCCCTCATTTGCTATCATTCCGTCTTTGGACTATTTGCTACAACTGTGCAGGTGTTAAGTGGGAGTATTTCAAGGGGAAGGCCTGCCGTTTCTATGTGCCTAGTGCCTATATATTCTGTAGATGGCAGTTTAACCCTAAGTTACTTAAATATCATCAAGCTATGTCTAGAGTGAGTACAAAAATCCTATTTTTCTCAACCACACCCACATTTGTGGCAAACCCATCCTATATTAAAAGTAATATAAAGTAAACTTTGAGCAAAAAGCTGTATTTGCAACTGACATATACTGTATGTGTGCACTGTTTTACATGCTGAAGGACTGCTAATCCTGTTTAGCCAAGCACCCCTGCCAGAAAGCACATACAGGAGCTGGACATAACGGATGTAGCAGCATAGGTTAATCTAGCACACCCTCAGCCTGCTGATTGAGTAATGCAGAAACAGCAGTATATTGAAGAAACCATCCCTCTGCTCACTTTGGTCTCTTCTACTGGCAGTATGTTCCCTGTCAGCACACTGAAATACAAGAAAACCTAATTGGTTTTAAGTGCTGACTGAAAAATATACAGTATATTAAAAGTAAATTCAGGTACTTACACCAGACACATTTAAAATACATTTTATAGTTTTAAATTAATATACATAGCTGCTTTGATTTTGTGTTTATTTTTCTGTAGTTCAGCTCTAATGAAGGTAAGGAATGTCCAGACAGGTGGGAGAAATGTTGTAGCATGTAACATTATATTTATTTGTATTACAACTACCTATGGATAACATAAGAAAAAGAAAAACTGCACCAATATAGTAGTATACACAGAACAGCAAAAAGTCCTTGTGAATGAAGGAATGAGTCCAAATAATAGTGCTTGGCGACAAACAGCACCCTTGTGATGAGGAAGATCCAGTGAACCGCCACCACATGGACAGAGGCTTACCAGCAGGTAATGAATAACAGCATAAATCAACTCCACAGCCGTAGGGGGACACAGGCAGATGAAAATGGATTCGATCCAGGGAATAACCTCATATACGTTCCTCAGTAAGGTGCAGGTATCAACAAACCATAAAACGAAAAGATGGAGGGACCGCACATAGTGTAAAACCATTGGAGATTTTAATAGCGAATAAAAAAAACTACTTACAAACAGAGATGAACTTGATCGTAAAAACAAATGCCGGCCGGCAACAAGAGGAGCCTTTAAGGACCATTCAGTATCGAAGCATTATCGTTTGCATAATAGAGATCCCTCGAACACCCTGATTCTTGGTATCTAGTGAGAGAAATCTCTAAACTTGAGATGTCTTGGATTTTTAGTTTAAAATGTTATACACCTTATGGTCTTAATATCGAAACTGACGTTAATGCTTTTATTAATAATGCCTGATTGCATTTTATGACTTTTATGTATGTATATATATTATTATACTATTATACAATTTTTATGAAAAAATCTTTTTGAGTACAAGTCTCGGTCTGATATACCAGGATAGAGGTCAATTGGTATTTTTTTGGGAATTAAGAAATGATAACCTTAAATTATTCCCTTCTTAATTCTTATTAATATATTTTTTAGAGTTGCTTTTTCCTTGTTTTTTCACCTCACCTTTAAATATATATTTAATTAGGCATTTCCTGCCTCCTAATTGTGTCTATTATTAGACACATTCTATTATTCACATTTATTTGTTATTCTGGCAATTATCCTTTTCTTGCCACTGGGTGGTAGTCATGTTGTGCTTAGATGTTAACATGCCTCTTTTCATTACCTATTTACGATATACAATGATCCCTGATCGGGTCTCTTTTACTTTGTCTTTTCAGTTAGATTAAGACTGTTTTTTTTTTTTTTTAGTATTAATATCCTTTAAAGAGTATAGATCTCCCCATACAGTCCGCTACTGTTTACTAGCGTTTTTTTCTGAAATTCCCACTTTCAAAATGGAGTTTTGGAACTTCCGGTTCCTGTTATTCAGAGCGAGGCTTGGGTATTAAAATAGCAGTGGATCACTGCAGGGCCCATCCCCATTGAGAACGTATTTCTGTGACGAAACGCGTCTGGGTACACGGCGTGCAGTGACGCCACCGCGCTCTACGTTACAAGGAAGGGCTCCTCTTGTTGCCGCCCGCCATTTGTTTTTACGATTGAGTTCATCTCTGTTTGTAAGTAGTTTTTCTTTTTTTATTCGCTATTAAAATCTCCGATGGTTTTACACTATGTGCGGTCTCTCCATCTTTTCGTTTTATGGTTTGTTGATACCTGCACCTTACTGAGGAACGTATATGAGGTTATTCCCTGGATCGAATCCATTTTCATCTGCCTGTGTACCCCTACGGTTGTGGAGTTGATTTATGCTGTTATTCATTACCTGCTGGTAAGCTTCTGTCCATGTGGTGGCGGTTCACTGGATCTTACTCATCACCTGGGTGTTGTTTGTCGCCAAGCACTATTATTTGGACTCATTCCTTCATTCACAAGGACTTTTTGCTGTTCTGTGTATACTACTATATTGGCGCAGTTTTTCTTTTTCTTATGTAATTGTGATATACACGCTTACTGCTGCCTTTTGAATTTATTCTTTACTTTACACTTAGTTAGCGCAATTTTTTCATTTTATTAACCTATGGATAACACACTGTAACATATAAAAGCTTTTGATTGCTTTCGTATACAAAAAAATTATATATACTGTTGTGTAAGTACAAAAATTGAGAACTGACTTTCATTTACAGGAAAAGCTTAGAGCAAAAGTGGCAAAACCAGAGATTATGGAAACAGGAATTATTATAGCAGGAGCAATTATTGGCAAGATCTGCAGAATGGACCTTTGTGAAGAAGAGGTAGGTCATCCATTAATTCCTTAAGACTTTCCTTTCTGGTTGACATTATCCCTGAAGTCCTAAGGGGTTTGTTGTCATAACCGTTATTGATTGCAGACGTGTACTCTGGAAAATGCTTTCTTCCCCAAGTATACTTTTGTCTATATGTGCTTACAAAAGAGTGCCTGCTCATTGAATGAGTTTTGCATTAAATGTATTTCCAAGTTCCTATTATTTTTTTAAATGTACACTGCACTGCACAGAGTTTAGCAGTCCCAGGAATGTAATGTGTAGCAACAGTGGTATGTCATACAACATAAAGTGGAGAATTGGCTGTAGTAGCATTGGTTGATAAAGAAGGGCACAGGTACAGCATTCATAATTGAAGAAGTGTGGGTGCAGCTGTGATCAGGGAGTAAAGTAGGTGGTGCAGGGTTGGTCAGTGAAGTAGTGAGTGGGCACAGTGCCAAATTCTGATGAGGTTTTACATTGATTTTTATTTGTGAGTGGTTCTTTGGCATTTCTTTAATAAAATTATAGTCCATGCTACACTTATGCCGCGTACACACGATCAGTCCATCAGGTTAACCGATGAAGCTGACTGATGTGCCTACACACCATCGGTTAAAAAAACGATTGTGTCAGAACGTGGTGACGTAAAACACAACGACATGCTGAAGAAAACAAAGTTCAATGCTTCTAAGCATGCGTCGACTTGATTCTGAGCATGCGCGGCTTTTTAACCAATGCTTTTGCATACTAACGATCGGTTTTGACCTATCGGTTAGGCACCCATCGATTACATTTTAAAGCAAGTTCTGTTTTTTTTTTTTCGCCGAAGGATAACTGTCCGATGGGGCCCACACACGATCGGTTTGGACCGATGAAACGGACCTTTAACCGATCATGTGCCTTAGAGGTGCTTCCCTCCTTATGTTTCCTTGTTTGCATACAGAGCTTTTTACTATAGCTTAGGGATTAGCTTGCCCATGTGAATGGGCTCTGCCACATTACCTGAGTGTGCCTACTTACTTTGCTAAAGTGTAGACGTGTGTGAGTGCAGTGTTGGTCACTAGAGAAGTGTTTGGGTGCAGTGGTGGGTAGTGGGGAAGTGCGTGGGTGCAATGTTGGTCACTGGAGAGTTGTGTGGGTGCAGTGGTGGTGAGTATAGAAGCGTGTGGGTGCAGTGTTGACTTGACCAGTGTAAAAAGAGTATGATTGTGGTGGACAGAAGTGTGGGAGCAACTGTGATCAGGGAGAAAAGTGTATGAGTACAGTGTTGGTCTGTGGAGAAGTGTGTGGATGCAGTGGTGGTTAGTGGAAATGTGTGTGGATGCAGCAGCTTTTAGTGGGGAAGTGTGTGCATGCGGTAGTATTTAGCGTAGAAGTGTGTGGATGCAATGTTAGGCATTGGAGGAAAGTTTAGGTGCAGTGGCAGTCAATGGAGAAGCATGTAAGTGCAGTGTTGATCAGTGTAGAAGAGAGTAGGTGCAGTGACAGTCACTGGTGATGTGCGTGGGTAAATTGGCAGTCAACGTAGATGTGTTTGGGTGCAATGGAGATTAGTGAAGTGTATGTGCAATTTTGATCAGTGTAGAAGAGTGTGGGTGCACTGTTGGTCACTAGAGAAATGTGTGGGTGCAGTGATGGTCAGTGGAAAAGTGTGTGGGTGCGGTGTTGGTCAGTAAAGAAGAAGAAGGGTGCAGTAGTTAACAAAAAAAAAACAATGCGTCTTCTACAATTTACAATAAAAATCCCTCAGAGTGTAAACCACTTAAAAATACATGTGTGAATAAGCCCCCCCCCCCCCCCCCAGAAAACAACACATGTCATTCACATAAACATCATGAATACATGTGCTATCTTCTAACACAAGGGGGTTAATCACATATTTATAAGTAGATAATAGATTTTTGTAAAGTGTAGCACTGCACAAATTGAATATATATTTTGAGGTTGCATTGGGGGTCACTACAGAATTGTGTGGGTGCATTGGCAGTCAGTGAAGTGCAATATAAGTAGAGTGTGAGTGCAGCAGTGGCTACTGGAGAGATGTGTGGGTGGATGTGTGATCAGGGAGAAAAGTATGTAGGTGCAGTGTTGTTCAGTGGAGAAGTGTGTGGTGCAGTGTTGGTTGGGAGAGAAGTGTATGGTTGCAGCAGTGCACAGTAGAGAAGTGTGTGGGTGCAATGTTGGTGAGTGGAGAAGTTTGTAGGTACAGTGGAGACCAGTAGAAAAGTGTGTGGGTGCAATGTTGGTGAGTGGAGAAGTGTGTAGGTGAAGTTGTGACCAGCAGAGAAGTGTGTGGTTGCAGTGTTGTTGGTCAGTGAAGAAGTGTGTGATTGTAGTGGTGACCAGTGTTAAAGTGTGTGGGTGCAATGTTGGTTAAGCAGAGAAGTGTGTAGGTGAAGTGGTGACCAGTAGAGAAGTGTGTGGTTGTAGTGTTGGTCAGTGAAGTGTGTAGGTATAGTGGTGACCAATAGAGAAGTGTGTGGTTGTAGTGTTGGTCAGTGAAGTGTGTGATTGTAGTGTTGGTCAGTGAAGTGTGTGGTTGTAGTGTTGGTCAGTGAAGTGTGTGGTTGTAGTGTTGGTCAGTGAAGTGTGGGGTTGTAGTGTTGGTCAGTGAAGTGTGTGGTTGCAGTGTTGGTCAGTGAAGTGTGTAGTTGCAGTGTTGGTCAGTGAAGTGTGTGGTTCTAGTGTTGGTCAGTGAAGTGTGTGGTTCTAGTGTTGGTCAGTGAAGTGTGTGGTTGTAGTGTTGGTCAGTGAAGTGTGTGGTTATAGTGTTGGTTAGTGAAGTGTGTAGGTATAGTGGTGACCAATAGAGAAGTGTATGGTTGTAGTGTTGGTCAGTGAAGTGTGTGGTTGTAGTGTTGGTCAGTGAAGTGTGTGGTTAAAGTGTTGGTCAGTGAAGTGTGTGGTTAAAGTGTTGGTCAGTGAAGTGTGTGGTTGTAGTGTTGGTCAGTGAAGTGTGTGGTTGTAGTGTTGGTCAGTGAAGTGTGTGGTTTTAGTGTTGGTCAGTGAAGTGTGTGGTTGTAGTGTTGGCCAGTGAAGCGTGTGGTTATAGTGTTGGTCAGTGAAGTGTGTGGTTGTAGTGTTGGTCAGTGAAGTGTGTGGGTACAGTGGTAACCAGTGGAAAAGTATGTGGGTACAGTGGTGACCAGTGGAAATGTATGTGGGTGCAATGTTGTTGAGTGGAGAAGTGTGTAGGTACAGTGGTGACCAGTGAGAAGTGTGTGGTTGCAGTTGTGTTAAAGTACTTGTGATGTGGTGTTGATGGAAAGGTGTGCCATTCTTGTTTTCAGTTCTTGATTTTAAAATATATATATATTTTTTAGGATAGAATACATGTACTTGTCTGCAACATAACTTTTTACACCATGACTAGTGGTTTTGGAGTTAAATGTGTACATCTATTTCTTGGCACACGCTCACAGTTAGCTCGGAACATAAAACTTTGTACATGTGTATTAAAAACTGACAGTAATCTTATGAAATGGCTCACAGCCAGTTTATAGTAGATCAAAATATACTTTACAGTTCATTAAAGTCTTGCTTTAAGGCACATTCCAATCACAACTGAAAATGAAACCTTGAAATGCTTACAGGGAGCACAGACTGACTGCCCACCAGGCCATACCACTTTGTACTGGTGGTAGACTGGTGATTTTAGAACATTCATTTGCGATGCAAAAGAAGAATTTTTAAGCACACCTTTTGCAGGATCCTTGCTGCCTCTTGCACACAAAACTTCCAGTGTAAAAAAAAAAGTCAGTAAATAGGATTCAAATATATATTGGAATTTTGTATGTGTTGGCGATGTAGGCAACAAGCACAGAGGAAGTTGCAAAACCCAAGCCCTATGAAGTACACTCCTAATAATCCTGTGTAATGCTCTCAGGATTCTGCTTACACAAAACTGTGGACAAATGCAGCCCGGTCCGCCATCGGAGGGGGGGCAGCCCATACACTTGTAGGGGGCGTCCCGACTATGTAGCATTTGCTGAATACAATTTTCCTGATTTGATTTCACATCTTGTGAATAATTCATCTATACTCAGCGCTGCTCCTATAATACAGTAATGCCGTGTACACAAACAAATGTTCGATGGGAGCTTGTTGTCGGAAATTCCGACCGCATAGTCTCCATCGCACATTTGCTGTCGGAATCATTTTAATCTGTTGTCAGGACACTTGACTCGGGGCGTCATGGCGGTCTAGTGTCCTTGGTCTTCTTGAATTTAGGTTTATCCCAAGTGCTCGTCAGTAGGCTCGAAGGAGAAGGGCGTTTGGTAGATCCAGCATCAGAGTTGAAGAGGTCCATCGCAGCCTCGTGAGAGATGAGGCCAAGGTCCAGGAGTAGACGTTCTTCATCATGGAAGTTGTGGAACGAGTGCGCCCTGCCCTTGTGTTCAAACTTCAGAGCAAAGGGGAAGGCCCACTTATATTTAATGCCATGTTGCAATAGAACTGTGAGAAGGGGCTTCAGGGCTCTCCTCTTTTGAATAGTTGTCGGTGAGAGATCTGCCTGTTGGATTTCTTTACTACCCCTAATGGGATAGATATGGGTCTCTTCTATGTCTTGTTCAACCATCATTTTAAACACATCAAGACATTGATTGTTACTGTGCCTAGGGTTAAATGTGGACTTATTCCTCAGTCCACTGTGTTCAAACAGTGAATCTGTGTCAGTAATATCCTGAGCTTTCATAGCAAAATGTTTCTTAATATTTACTCTTCTAATGAACGTTATATAAATCTATGAAGGTTCTAAATATATGAATATTCTTGGGTGGACTAATTTTAGACCCAATTCCAAGACTTTGAGTTCCTCATCATTAAATTGTATACTACTAAGGTTAAAAATTCCTCCATCTAAACTTCTCTTTTTATTTTTCTGGCCTCTTCTACTGCCTCTGCTCTTCCTTCTCCATTCTGTATTGTAGCTGGTATCTTCCCTCTGTATACTGTTGTGGGGGTAAGCTCTGTACCCTCCTCTCGGCCTCCAATAATTTGTGGGACACCTAGGTGGACCTTAATATCCTCCTCTCCCCCTCTGTCCTCTCCAGGGAGGTCTTCCATGGTGTGGCAGGCGCAGCACTATGAAGTGCCTCATGCACTGTGGCATTAGAAGAATTGTGATATCTCTGACTTTTCAGTCCAACGAGACTGTCTATTACTCTGAAATTCCTCGAGCGCCGTTCTATGGAAGCAGTAGGTTTAATGAGCACACCAAATGCTTAAAATAACTTCTTTATTAACTTCACTTTTCTTCATAGATAACACTGCTGTTTTGCAGAAAACAGTCCATGTACAAAAAACATGTGTTGAATGAAGTATAACAGAATGGTGGTTCAAATATTCAATCTTGTCATTTAACATAAGATGGTGGATATATTTCTTTCTTCAGTATTTATACTCTCTCTGTAAGTTATTAATGCATTCTCTGAAAGGTATAACTCTGTGGTTTGCAACTTGGTTTGCAAGGTTTGGTGAGGTTGATTTTGTTTGTGAATTAGGTTTGTTAGGTTGCAGGGTTTGTTAGGTTGCTTTATTTCATAAATTAGTTTGGTGGAACTACAAGTGAACACATAACTAGTTCAGTATACAGTTATAATCACATTATGTACAATAGGAACATATATATATATATATATATATATATATATATATATATATATATATATATAACGGTATGACATCCCTATTTGGCCCCTTTGCTTCCATAAAACTGAACTCTGGTTCTGTGTCTGTTCTGTTCTCTGTCTGTGGTGGAAAAGATTTTGCAGGCCATGTGCTGGGAACTTTCCAGACAGAATGGATGCAAAGCTGGCTGTGATAGGTCAAGACTCTTGCTCAATGTGAGATTTGCTGTGATTGGCCAAGGCTTCTGATGAGTCACAAAGGCTTAACTCTATACTTTCTGGTATGAATTCTACTGTGTTATTGCTTACCTCTTCTGTCATATAAATAAATGATTCTTAAAGGCATATTTTTTCTTTTGCTTCTGTGAACACAACATACAACTGTTATATGACATCCAAGCATAAAATTACAGTAAATAACTCTGCTTTTGTCTCTCACATATAAACATGTGCACTACATTTAGGTTCTTAGCAGGTTTAGCTGTATATACATGTAGGTTATATTAGCGACCTAGGACAGGTTCTATCTGGCCAGCTACACATGGCCCCTGTCCCAAAAATCCCTTCCATAATAAGGTGGGTACCCGTTATGTTCATAGGTCTTTGGTAACGGGGTTCTACTCTGAAGGGTGGAGGGGGGTAGTGGTGGTGGGGTGTGAGGTCTGATGGATTCATATCTGTTGTTTGTAGTGTGAGGATGGGACCCTGTGCTGTGTGAGAAATGGCTCGTTTACTTCAGATTCAGGAGAGAATTGGACAGCTGTGTGTCCAGGTATATAGTTCTGACCTGAACAGCATGGGAAACCGCCAAGGAGCCTGTATTGATAAGGCAAGTGGTTTCCCAGGACAACTGTAAAGCCGCCCTAGTGGGCAAAATAATTCCTTTAGAGAGGAAGGGTGATGTGCTGAGTCGCATGCAGGGTGCCATGCGTTTTGACAAAAGTCAATCTGATAGAGATTATAAAACTTCTGTGTTTATAAATGCTGATGTTGAAGATAATGCTGATGATACATGTACTTATGGTGATGTGATGCTTAATAAGGTAGGGGTGATCGCTAAGCAGGATATGCGATTCCCCTTAGCAACAGTAGGTAAGGCTGCAGAGGTGTCCTTAGAAACCTCCAGGGAGCTCTGTGTGTTAGAGCCAGAGGTTGTCGGGGACAACTGTGGTGCCGCTCTGATGGATAAGAGGGTACTTGACCTTGGTGATGAGGAAAATGGTAAAACTCAAATGTTTAAAATTACTTGTAGTGATAATGGGTTACTATGGTCTGTCACTGCTGGCAGATAAAGTTCTCATGAGTTTAATGAAGCACCACCATGAGCAAAGTGGTGAAGTTATGTTATTGCAGCCTGCTGTGTTTAAAAATGTGTGTGGATAAAAGTGAAGTGGACACAATTTCTGCTGTGCTAAAGGGAGAGACTACAGGGCCAGTAGAAACGGGTGCATTGGCTTTTGCAGAAGTTAACCCTCTCTCGTTGGAAGGATCTGAAGGGGGCGCATGCATAACAGAGGTTTTGTCCACAGCAAAAGAGAGTAGAAATGTTGAGCTTCAGGATGATGGGGTAATGGATAGCGATTTGGAATCACACAGTGTTGCTGAAAGTGAGAGGATGAGTGTGACACATGCAATTTGTAGTGCTCAGGGGAAGCAGCAAGTTTTGTCAGTTGCCTCTGAGGTAGAGGTCTCTTTAAATGACTCAGCCTCTCATGCCTTAGCAAATGAGCCCCTCTATCATCATTGGTAAAGGAAAAATTCCTAGAGTTCTGTGTTTAGATGTGGCATGTCTATAAATAACTGAGATGTTGTTGCAATTGGTGAAAACCTTTCCTATGTACGCCTGCATGTATCCACAGCAGATGGACGACACAATACTGCGTAGTACCAATTGTTGGACACAGGTGGTACCGGCATTGTTAGGCAATGTTGATGAAAATTGGTTGTTGTACTGTTGGTTAATTTTGTGTAAGTTTGTCTCACAGTTCTCTTCGAGAGTGCTTACAGCGGCGGTTGTGTGCAAAAGGCGCTCAGGAGAATTGTTAGAAATAATAGACATAGTGGAAGTCTCTCCGTCTGCTGATGTGATGGAGTGCGTTCCTACTGGTGCGGTCCGAGGTATGGCTGAGCAGTGGTTGGTACAGGGCGTGCGTACTTACTTTTGCCCAAACCAATCAAACGCTTATTGTGATTTTTTCGAACCAAAAATATGTCGAAGAATACTTATCGGCCTAAACTGAGGGCAAACATTTTTTGAATATATTTTGGGGGAGATTTATTATAGCAAACAGTAAAAAAGATGTCTTTTTATTTACCAAATTGTCGCTATATTTTTGGTTCAAGCAAAAATAAGAAAAAACGCAGAGGTGATCAAATACCACCAAAAAAAATAAAAAATGTTTGGGGGGGAAAAATGAGGACGCCAAATTTGTTTGGGGGCCACGTCGCACAACCACGCAATTGTCAGTCAAAATGACGCAGTGTTGAAATGCCAAAACTGGCCCCGTCAGTGACCAGTAATATGCTCTGGGGCTCAAGTGGTTACAAATTAAGAATACACTAAAGTTAGCCCAATTTATGGCCATAATGTGAAAGATGATGTTACACCGAGTAAATAGATACCCAACATGTTACACTTTAATATTGCACACACTCATGGAATGGCGCCAAACTTCAGTACTTGAAAATACCCATAGGCAACGCTTTTTTATGTTTTTCAGGTTACCAGTTTAGATTTACAGAGGAGGTCTAGTGCTAAAAGTATTGCTCTCGCTCTAACGTACGCTATGATACCTCACATGTGGGGTTTGAACGGGGGTTCAATATGTGGGCGGGACTTACACATTTAAGCACTAGACCTCATCTGTAAATCTAAACTGGTAACCGGAAACAAAAAAAAAGCTGCTTGTTCGCTTCTGACTGCGAGCTACTAGGGACAGGGGCGTTTAAATTATTATTATTTATGTTTGTTACGTAAAAATTCTATAAGACCTCCCCTTCAGCTTGTAAAGCATCAGTTCAGGGGGACCAAAAAAAAATTAAACACCTCTAATGCTTTCATCCGCCATTGCAGATTTGATTCTGGTACTGCATTTCGAGTGAACTGGGCATGCTCGAACACTTAGAAAAAGAAGCTGGTTGTCTGAGCCTGAAAATGACATGCATCTTTCTGAGCATGCTCAGAAAGCTGTTTTTTTGGCTTAGTAATTTAAGGACATCCTTAACAGGTGTAAGCAGTTACAAGTGCACACAAACTAGAGGCTGACATTTCTTCATGTGTTTCCAATTGGTTCATTAGCACACATGTTATAAAAAGCGTGGATAGTGCACGTGTCAGCTGCCCTCAGAGGGGGCAGATTTGCTGGCTGGAAGTAATGGCGGAGCGAAACAGAGATGTTTTGGAGCAAGTTTTGTTTTTTTTGATGTTTTGTCTGCTGCAGAATTTTGCTAAATGTTTCTCAAGATGTTAATGACTAATGTTTTAATCCTGTGGGTCTATCCTGTTATTTCAAAAGCATGATTTATTTTCCAATGACTGTGAAATAAAAGTTGGTCTTTTTTGTTTTTAGGTTTTTTTATATATTTTTTGGTGTGTTTATTTGTAATTTTTTTGTTTTGCTTTCCTTGTTTTGTGGACCAATAAAATTACTTTCAAATTTTGAAGTTTGTTTTGTGATATTTTTTTCATGCTATGGATTTCAACCGCTGCAGCTTAAATAGTTTGGGCCTAAACCATCAAGTGTGATTTGTCTCTAAGCTCTTTCCTGGTGTGTATGCATGAAATGTTTAGTCACCAGAAAAGGAAGACAAAGCGGTAAGTATTGTTTCCTAGAATTGATGTCCAGACTGACTTTTTAAAGCACATGTGCAAGATGTAGGAAAAGCTGCAAACATGGCCTGTTGGAGGGGGGGGGGGGGTGGTGTATTGGTGGACAGGCTTGAAGTGCTGATTTCCAGCGCTGTGCTTGAAACTAGCACAAGACAATCCTATTCTAATTGTGGGTTGTTTGAGGGAAGCCAATTGAGTGTTAGAACCCCTGCTAGTGTTTTTAGGTTGGGCTTTGTGTCCCTTTTCCTAAAATTGGCTTCACTTCCTGTCACACAGCTGAACAGGAAGTGAGGTTAAAACCCTACCAATGGTCTTTTCTTCGGGACACAGGTCAATCTAACTAGTGTCACCATTAAGCAAATTGCACTGCAGTGTACACCCCAAATGATTAGTTACTTTGGGGTTTAGTAAAGGCAAAGCCGCTCTGCAGTAGAAGCGTAGGCAATGAAAATCAGAAGGGAAGCACTGATGGTTTTTACTTCCAATCCCGCCAAGTTTTTATTTTTCTTCCTTGCTTGTCCACTTGTAGTGCAAAGTGGATTTGCCTTTAGTAAATGGACCCCAAAGTCCAAGATTCCTACTAATTTGGGGTGTACACAGCAAAATGCAATTTCCAAAATGGGAAACTATTTAGATTGATCTGTGTCCCCAACAAAACATTACTCAGGTGTTTCCCTCACTTCCTGTTTGGCTATGTGGCAGGAAGTGAATGAATTAAGTAGAAAGTGACAACATTTGTGAGGTGTCTTTACCCTATCAGGGGTGCAGGCATCCCCAAAACAAACAAGAAAATTGTTGATTTAACATTGGGTGGTGTTTGTGGGGGTCCCTAACACACATTCATACATATTAGCAATGCTGGATCCTGGCCTATTGGCATGGTTATATTTTCTTAAGCCTCTCAATAAAATGATCTGAAATTTGGGGTTAAACTGGAACTATAATCATCACTTTTATTTTTTTGTTTTCTTTCATTTTGGATAGAGTTGGGGGGGGGGGGGTTAAAAGCTCTGTCAGTTTATTTTGTATTATCCCTGTCCGTTTGGGGAGATTGGCCTTCACTTCCTGCCCCATAGCCAAACAGGAAGTGATCGAAAAACTAGGCAAATTAAGGGACTCCTGTGCCCCCCCTACAAAACTTGTGTGTGTCCCCTGAAAATTCCTGGGTGGGTCATAAAAAAACAGGGTGTGGCCTTGACAGGAAGGGTGGGTCATTTTTCTATTAGGGGGTGCCAAAATTTGGTCAGGCCTAGGGCAGCACAAAACCTAAATATCCTACTGCATATTAGGGCTTATTTAGACAGGATCCAATTTACAGCATGTTTTTAGATTGTGGGAGGAAACCCGCACAGGGAGAACATGCAAACTCCAGGCAGATAGTGTCACGGGCGGGATTCGAACCAGCAACCCTTTTGCTGCTAGGTGAACATGCTACACACTACACTACTGTGCTGAACGAACATGATCGCAGCTGAAAGCATGAGATGTTTTTTTTTGTTTTTTTTTACCAATTCCATGCTTTCCAGCCTGGAGGACAGATGTGGGGTCTAATTGACCCCGCCTCTCTCTATAAAGAGGGCCTGTCACACACTAGTCCTATTACAAGGGATGTTTACATTCCTTGTAATAGGAAGAAAAGTGAAAAATAATACAAAAAAAGGGACAAACAAGTGCAAAAATGAAAATATTAAGTTAAAAAATAAAATAAAAAAGGAATTTAAATGCTCCTGTCCCTAGTAGCTCGCACTCAGAAGCGAAACACGCATGCAAGTCCCACTCACATATGTAAACATCCTTCAAACCCCACATGTGAGGTATCATAGCGTGCGTTAGAGTGAGAGCAAGAATTTTAGCACTAGACCTAGTGGTAACCTGAGAAAAAAAGTCAAGCGTCGCCTATGGAGATTTTTAATAACGAAGTTTAGCACCATTCCATGAGTGTGCGCAATATGAAAGCGTGACTAGTTAGGTATCTATTTACTCGGTGTAACATCATCTTTTACCTTATCCCTAAAAATTGGGCTAGCTTTACTGCTTTCTTATTTTGTCATTCATGTGAAAATTTTTGGCGCAAATACCGTTGGAAATGTGTACGAAAAAATGGCCGCCACTTTATTCCCTAGGGTGTTTGTTAATAAAATATATATATAATGTTTGGGGGTCCTGAGTAATTTTCAAGGAAGAAAATATAATTGTTACATGAAGGAGAGAAGTGCCAGAATAGGCGCGGTATGGAAGTGGTTAAAGTGCAACAATAAAAGTTAAAAATTCCTTGAAATTTCGTACCATGGGGGGGGGAATCAGGGCCGCCATCAGGAATTATGGGGCCCCTTACACAGCTTCAGGCATGGGCCCCCTGGAGCAGAGAACAGGGGGGGGGGGGGTGCTGCTGCCTGAAATTGAGAAGGGGGGGGGGCTGCCGCAATTTGATAAGCGGGGGGTTCCTTTACAAAAAAATAAATATCGAAAAATATATATTAAAAAAAGGGTGGTAGCCATCCGGGGGCCCTGGGGACCTCTGGGCCCTTTAATAAAAATAAACCTCTGGGCCCTTTAATGAAAAATTAATTAAAATATCTAGATATATATATATATATATAAAATAATAAAAAAGGGGGTTGCCTTGGGAGCTCTGGGCCCTTTAATAAAAAATAACTACCAAAAATCTAGGGGCGTGGCTTGACGTGCAGTGTGGATGGACGCATAGCGGAGGAGCTCCGGTCCGAGGGTCAGAATACGCGCTGAAAATCACCGTTCCCTGGGGGACTATGAGCACCAAAGCAAGGAAATCACTTCCTAACTGGCAACTACGCTCGATGGGCACACCGAAAGGCAAATCTACAGCCACAAGCCTGCACAAGTACCGTTACACGGGCGGACAACAGAAAGTTAAGATGGCGCCCGTACATGGCCACGAGGAGAGGGAAGACATAGAAGATGATCTGGCCTCCCTTCCAGCATCTGAAGATTACAACAGAGATGATATCCGCCCCGACTGCCAACTGAACTACACTACAATGATGGAAATTGCCTCGGATATAAAGAATTCCTTCTCGGTTGCTATATCTGACATAAAGTCTGAGCTGCTCAAATTGAATGAACGAATGGCGGTTTCAGAGAGAGCGGGGAAGAGGAGAGACCGTGCCCTCACCAGACTAGACAACATCGTGGAGGTTCACTCCCAACAACTGATTGATGCCAACCGACAAATAGAAGATTTAGATAATAGAGGACGCCGTAATAATATTAGGGTACGGGGGTCCCCGAAACGGTTCTCCCGGAACAAATCAAGCCCGCGCTATCCACCATTTTCAACAACCTCCTGGACAGACCTGAGGAATCGCCCATAGAGTATGACAGAGCTCACAGGGCATTGCGCCCCAGGGCTCCAGACAATATGCCGCCGAGGGATATAATCTGCCGTCTCCCAAACTTCACCCTGAAGGAGGAAATTCTACAGAAGGCCAGAACTGGGGGTCAGGTTACCTTTCATGAAACGGAGATCCAACTCTTCCAAGATCTTTCGCCCATCACGCTTAAGAACAGGAGAGCTCTGAAGCCGCTGCTGGAAGTACTAACCGCGAAAGACATTAGCTATAGATGGAAGTTTCCATTTGCCTTACAAGCCACTTACAATGGCAGACAACACTTGCTGAGAACTCCGGATGACTTGCGACAGTTTTGTGAGAACCTGCAGATCGCTCCGGTGGCACTCCCGGACTGGTACGCGGAATTCTTGATCCCACCAGCCCTCGCCCATCAACCGCTCCCGCAGGACCCGTCCCCAGGCAAGTCTCCTTATTCTTCAGGCAAACAGCGGAATACCTACCGCAGGGACAACGCCGCCTCTCCGGCACCCAAGAGTGCTAAAGTGAGAGTCCAAATGTGTTGAGGTATCGGAGAGTTTCGTCCCAGCCCGGAGCCATCGTGAGGACCTTCTTGGACCCGGCAGCCCAGTGCACCCTACGGGAGCAGATACCCGTTCCTACTTAACTGTGGTTTTTTTTTTTCTTCTGCAGCGTTTAAGAGTCCTCCAAGTTTACAGTCGCTCTCGGTGTCTATTACCCGTGTACAGCCCATAAGGTACTGTATCCTGCTTACCTCCTGTTCTTAAATTTATCCCTACTTTTATTTTATATTCTTGTTTTCTTTTTGATACGCTTTGTCCTCTTTTGGATTATCTACTGTTGGGCTGTGAAGTACACGGGGTGCTAGCAATGAATGAAGGGGTTTATGGCGGTTGTGTCACGGAGTTAGTTATTTTGAGCCCCTGCCGGATCTCCCGTGGAGGTCCCAGCCCTGCCATTACTTGGATCCAGGGACTTTTCTGGCAGACTATGATCCTGTGACCCCAGACTTCGCTGCACGCTCACTTCGACAAGAGAAACTCATATCCTGCAACTCTAAGGAACCCTTGATTTAGCGGGCTGTTTCCCTTTTCTTTTCCCAAACCTTGGATTGATAAGGAGATGCTGCCCTGCAGCGGGGTCGGGGTTAACAAGTTACCAGCTACTATTACACCTCTCTACCGGATGCCTTCCTTCCTGGATTTTGCTTATTGTACACTGTACCCTTCTTTTGTTTTATTTTCCCGTTTTTCGCTTTAATTTAATCTCTCACTAACCTTTTTTACCCTCGGAGGCTGGCGGAGGGGGGGAAAGGGGGAAGGGAAGGGGAAAAAAAGGGGGAATTTTTTTTTTTTTTTTTTTTTATGTCATCAGGAAAGTGAGCCTGTTTAATAGTGCTATAGTCATGCTTCTATGTTCGATAAGGGATCGTAAGGGTTTCCTTTTTTTTTTTTTGTTTCCCTTTTCTTGAAATGCTCATGCAGACCTCAGGGAGACCGGAAATATTTGCCCACTAGAGGGCACTGTTTACCTGCAAACTGTATTATGTGCTTAGCTCTCTTTTGAACTCTGGCATTCAGGCTAATATGGAGAGACGGATTGAATGTCTGTCCTGCTCTTCACTGTTCCCATAGGGGACTCGCAGCTGAATGCACAGACTTCCGACTTTATAAGCCAGGTCTGCATGGGCATACTAATATTTGTTTTGACCCCCCTTTTTTCCCCTTGACTGCGTAGCTTCTGGGGTAGAACTAGCAGAGGCCTGCAGGGTTGATCATTATACTATGTTGCATATCTCCCTAGTGCTTTAGTTACCTATGGGTTCTTGATGACAAGTATGACATAGTTTACTTTACCTTAGCAGGAGCAACAGGAAGGAGCACTGTTTAATTTCGTTCTCATGCCAAAGGGTTGCTTCTGCACTGCCAACTGATTCAGATGGCCTTAATATTGGTGGCTACATACATAGAACATTGTGGGCAG
Organism: Rana kukunoris; assembly: GCA_029574335.1. Taxonomy (NCBI): domain Eukaryota; kingdom Metazoa; phylum Chordata; class Amphibia; order Anura; family Ranidae; genus Rana; species Rana kukunoris. The sequence goes on from CM056056.1 coordinate 123,313,128, forward strand.
TTGTGTGTACCCCTACTGTTGGATTCAATGCTTTGGGCGAGTTTCACTTGGACAGCCCCTATGTTGCTGGACTCGCTGGCAAACACAAACATCAGGACTCTCTGTGTTTACAACACCTAGAGGGATCTCTGAGGTTTTAAGTTGCTTCACGGAGGGGTGCACATATGGCTGGTCCAAGGAATGGGCCTTCCGCGCTGGGAACTGGGTTGACGGCTTATCTCCATACTTCAGGTTCTTGGTTCTGGACGAAAATACTTTCTGTTTATTGTTTACTGTTCATTTGTGTTTTTTTTCTCCTTTTTTGTGGCTGTTCGATAATTTCAAATTACATGAAAAAGAGGTGTTCTCTCCTACCTGCCTGCTGGCTTATACCAGAGTTATTCTCCTCCCCCTAGGAGGTTCGGTTAAGTTTAATGCACATTTACATGAAGCCCCACATCCCTGACCCGGGACCACGATGACAGTTGCTTCATTTCCTTCATCCACGGAAACGCCTCCCGCGTTCCCATCAGAGTCATATTGACATTCTTGTTCACAGCTGGTTTCTATGATAAGAGTGTCCGAGTGCCCCCACATACCAGTTACTGGTACTGGGCTAAGACTCAAGTAAGGTGTTAGCTGTAGTAGAGCTAACCATACCAATTCTTTCCCCACTTCCATCCCGGTGGGATTGCCTCACGGCCATCCCCTGACCTTCCCTCCCTTTACCCACATCTACCACAACCCCCCCTTCCCCTCTCGCCCCCCCCCCCCATTCAATTTTTTTTTTCTCCTCTCTCATCCCCCTCCCCCCCCCCCCCACGGATCTCAAGAGTATAAATGGCTTACTCCTTCTTAGGAAAAACCCCCACGTTAATCTCACACAACATCAATGGATTAAATATCCCCGAAAAAAGGTCCAAATTTTTTAAAGAAGTCAGGAAAATCAAGCCCTTGTTGATATTCCTGCAAGAAACACACTTTAAGGGCCAAAATATACCCAAACTAACAGATAATCTCTACACGATAGCCCACCATGCAACGAACCCTACTGCTAAGACCAAAGGTGTTTCGATACTGATCAACAAAAATGCCCCATTTGCTCTCAAAAATAGCCTGATTGATCAAGATGGCAGATACATATTACTCAAAGGCACCTGGGAGGGCTCTCCCATCACACTTGCCAATGTCTATTTCCCAAACAAAAACCATATCTCCTTTTGTCGAAAAGTTATAGACGAGCTGAAATGGTTTGCAGAGGGTTGTATTCTCCTAGGTGGGGATTTCAATATCCCTCTCTCCCCACTCCATGACACATCAACAGGACACACACATGTGACCTACAGAACTCTAAAGAGATTGAAAGCCTTGCTCTTATCAATGTCCCTGGTAAAATCATGGAGATCGACTCATCCTACGGAGAGAGAATATTCCTTCTACTCCGCCCCACACAAAAGGTACTCTAGATTGGATATGATATTCATTTCTCAACGAGACTTACACAGACTGGCAAGGGCGGAGGTGGGAATCATATCTCTATCCGATCACGCCCCAATAGCACTGACTATGAAACCTGGCTCTAATTCAGGCCAGAGCTTCAACTGGAGGCTCAACCCGGCATTGCTGACAGACCAAACAATACACGACGACATATATAATTCCATTCAGAACTATTTTGAGGACAACCTGGACGCACACACAAATCCCTTAAATAATTGGGAGGCCCACAAACCGGTGATAAGGGGAAGTTTGATTAAGTGGGGAGCAATGAGGAAGAGAGAAAGAGAAAAGGAGTTGACATCATTATCCACTAAAATTGCCCGCTTAGAGCTACAACACAAAAAAACGCTTTCGGAACAGGTAGAAAAAGAGCTATCTGACTGTAGAAAGGCCTTATTGAGAATTTTGAATCTGCAAACCCAAAAATCCCTGTTTTTTAAAAAAAATATTTTTTACGAACACGGGGACAAAGGAGGTAAGTATTTAGCTAGAGCTCTGAAAGAGGCATCCTCCGCTAACCGTGTTCACGCGATCAAAAATAAACAAGGAACCCTTGAACATGACTCAATACGCATAGCTAAAATCTTCCAAGACTTCTACTCCAAGCTGTACAACCTCCCGCCACAGCACAAACCTGCACATATCACATCTACACGGACGGCAGTCATTGAGGAATTCCTGATAAATAGTGAATTACCCTCGATTCCAGCTGAAGAGGCCAAATTGCTAGAAGACCCCATAACTCAAGACGAACTGCTAGAGGCGGTTAAACTATTGAAACCAAGTAAAAGCCCAGGCCCCGATGGGTTTACGGCTCAATATTACAAGACATTCCCTCAATTAATTTTGCCCCCTTTACTCAGGGCCCTAAACTTTCTGGCCAAAGATAAACATAACTCAAACTCGTTTCTCACAGCTCATATAGCTGTGATCCCTAAACCTGACAAGGACCATTCCGACTGTGCAAACTTCAGGCCCATCTCATTACTGAACATAGATGTGAAACTCTTGGCAAAGGTGATTGCAAATAGACTGAAACCACTCCTTTCAACTGTAATTGGCCCGGAACAAGTTGGGTTCATGATAGGGAGGGAGGCTAGAGACAATACCTCAAAAGCCCTCAGTTTGATACATCACGCCAGGCAGTCCGGGATCAGGGGCCTTCTCCTATCCACGGATGCGGAGAAGGCCTTTGATAGGGTTTCGTGGGATTACATGTTGGCCACGTGTAGGCACATTGGTCTGGGGGGAAACATGCTTAACTGGATCGAGTCCCTCTACACCAACCCAAGGGCTTTGATCAAAATCAATAACACCTTTTCGGAACCGCTACAAATCACGAATGGTACACGCCAGGGCTGCCCCCTATCCCCTCTTTTATTTATTATTTCATTAGAACCCTTAATAAGATCCATCAATCTTTCAAAAGACATCAGGGGTTTCACGGTGAACCACAGGGAGTATAAGACTGCTGCTTACGCAGACGACCTCCTGTTTTTCATCTCTAAACCGCACATCTCCATCCCTACCTTACTGAAAGTATTTACCACCTTTGGATATGTCTCCAATTTCAAAGTTAATCACAGTAAGTCGGAAGCGATCAATCTGACCCTCAGTCCTACTGAATATGACACGCTGAAAAATAATCATAATTTTAGATGGGAACAATGTCACATTAAGTATTTAGGTATAAGATTAACCCCAACAATTGAAGGTCTCTATACAGCTAACTTTAACCCCTTGCTACAATCCATCCTTAATGATCTACGCAGATGGTCATCAAAACTTTTCACCTGGTTTGGTAGGGCCTCCATCCTTAAAATGACAGTTCTGCCAAGATTGCTCTATTATTTCAATGCCTTACCGATTAAACTTCACCAGTCCTTTTTCACCAAGTTGCGTACTGCCCAACTGAATTTTCTCTGGGCCGGCAAAAAGCCAAGACTGAGCTTTTCTCAACTGACCCAACCCAAGAGCAAGGGGGGTATAGGTCTTCCGGACTTTAGAAAGTACTACATAGCTGCCCACGTTACCAGGTTGATAGATTGGCACTGTCACCTGAAGAACAAGGATTGGGTTAGCCTGGAAGGAACACATCATACTAGATCACTTGCATACTATCCCTGGTCGACTGTCTCGAGGCAGACTCGTAGACTCTCTCACCCCCTAGTAGCGGCGACGCTTTCGGTCTGGCACAATGCAATACGGCCTTTTAACCTAGCTAGCGTACCAGGTCCTCTGACCCCACTGACAGATAATCCAGACTTCCCTCCAGGAATGGAGGTTAAGATACCTACGATCAACACAGGGAAGCTTTTGGCCACTCACTGCCTGGTAGACAAAAAAATCAAATCTATTAATAGGTTGAAATCGGAGCTGGGACACAACTTCCCTGGCTTTTGGTTCTACCTACAAACACGAGACTTGCTGGTCAATAGTAAGTATAAAGTGGATTTCTGCAGAATCCCTACCCAGTTAGAACAAATCTGTCTAGCGACCTCACCTGTCCTGAAGACAACTTCCCTGGCCTACTCGTGGTTGATCTCACATCAAACACAAACGCCTGACAAACACCAGACAAAATGGGAAAGTGAATTGAATATTACACTCTCTGACAGTCAATGGGAAAAAGCGTGCGTGTTTGCACATAAATGTTCCTTAAGCTCCAAGTTTCAGGAAATTTCGTATAAGATCCTTACACACTGGTATATTACTCCCCAGAAAATAAAGGCCTGGTCGCCGACCGCGTCTGATAGGTGTTGGAGGTGCAAGAGCGATATAGGGTCATACATTCTTATTTGGTGGTCCTGCCCTTTGATCTCAGACTTTTGGTCACAAATAATACAACGTATCAAGCAGATAACAGACACGAGTATCCACCTGGATGCTGCAGCTTGTCTGTTACATGTTAATCACATGTCCATTCGCAGATACAAAACATCGCTGACAAGACATTTACTGACAGCTGCCAAAACGCTAATACCACTGTTCTGGAGGTCCTCTACATGCCCTTCGGTTGTGGACTGGTTAAATAGAGTACAGTACATATACAAGATGGAGGAATTAATAGCTATGAGAAGTGAAGATTCAACCCAATTCAATGAAACTTGGCAACCATGGATAATGTTTAAATTTTCCAATGACTATCAGTTGTTGATAGCTTGATTTATTCTGATTCTGAAAAGCTTTGTAGAACACTGAATACTGTATTGTTTTGGTCTTCTCTCTTATCATCTGTCAACGTCCGAAAGTAGATAAACGGTTTACTGATTATATGCAAACATTGGATATTTATACTTACGCTCAAACGATCCTTATCCTTCTCCACCCCCCTCCCCCCCTCCCTTTTTTTTTTTTTTCTTTCTTCTCCCCTTCTCCCCCCGTTTTTCTTTCTTTTTCATATTGTGGCTATTGAAGGGATGCTCTGACCCAATCATCCCGTGAATAAGTGATACATCCCATATTTTGTTAATGTTATGCTCCTGTTTTTATATGTTTGGAACTTGCTCTTTCACATGATTTGTCCTTCACTATTGTACTTTGCTACTTTTGATTCAATAAACTTGGATTGTGAAAAAAAAAAAAAAAATCTAAAAAAAAATAACATGGGGTGGGAGCTGCGGTGGCTCAACGTGAATGGCACTGCGCTGACAAGCCGTTTACCTCTGCAGCCAAGGGTTCGGATCCCGGTCTCGGCTACATGTGAATTGAGTTCGGTGGTCTCAGCCCGGCACCACACTTGCACGCACACGAACGCACTTTGGCCATGAGGTCTCCTAAAATAAAGAGAGGCGAAGGACCTACAGGGCTGGCTGGGTGGGCTAGACTCCCTCATAGGTGGAGGCCCTCTGTCCCATCATCGGGCTCCCAAGTGTAGCAGGTAGGGTGGGGTGAGTGGGAGGCCCCCCCTCACACCCGCCATTGCCACCGGGGGCATGGAGAAGGATGGCGATTGCAAGTCCAGCTCCTCTCTCTCGACTTCACGCACAAAATACACTTTAAAAAATAAATTAAATAAAAAACCTGGGGAAAATATAAAATGTTTATAACATTTTTATAAGCAAAAAGGTTGTCATCTGGGGCCCTCTGGGCCCTTTCATAATTATATAATATATATATATATATATATATATATATATATATATATTTGTTAAAAAAATAACCAAAAAATATATAAAAATATATAATTTTTTGTATTTTTTTTTTATAAAGGGGGGGGGGGGTTGTCATCTGGAGCCCTGGGCCCTGGGCCGCCATCAGGAATTTTGGGGCCCCTTACACAGCTTCAGGCATGGGCCCCCTGGAGCAGAGAACCGGGGGGGGGGGGTGTGCTGCCGCATGGAATTGAGAAGCGGGCGGGCCCTTTACAAAAAGAAGAAATAAAGAAAAATATATATAAAAAAGGGAGGTAGCCATCCGGGGCCCTGGGGACCTCTGTGCCCTTTATAAAATAAAAAGAAAAAAGAGAGAAAATATATATATATATATATATATATATATTTTTTAAATATAACATTTATATAAAAAAAAAAAACAAGGGGGTTGCCTTACAGGGCCCTGGGGACCTCTGGGCCCTTTAATAAAAAATAAAAATATAAAAAAAAAAATATATAAAAAAATAATAATAATAATTATAAAAAAAGGGGGTTTGACACATGGGGCCCTGGGGACCTCTGGGCCCTTTAATAATAATAATAATATATATATATATATAATATGAAAATAAAAGAAATAAAAAAATATATAAAAAATATATTTATTTTATAAAAAAAGGGGGGTTGTCATCTGGGGCCCTGGAGATCTCCAGGTCCCTGTGGACCTCCGGACCTCTAAAAAAATAAAAGAAAAAAAATTGTCCCTTTAATAAAAAATAAAAGAAAAATATATAAAAAAAAATATATTTTTTTGTTTTTAGGGTGGTTCCCATCCGGGCCCCTGGGGACCCCCGGGCCCCTTACAGGTGTAATGCCTGTACCCCCCTGATGGCGGCCCTGCAGGTGTACTGCCTGTACCCCCCTGATGGCGGCCCTGGGTGTAATGTCAGCATGTGAAAAATGACATTCTGAAGGAAAAAAGCCGTTTAAAACTGACTCGCGGCAATAATGAATTGTCAGCTCCCGGCAATTGCAGGAGAATTCATTCATAAAAAACACCAAAAAAAGCATGGGGGTCCCCCAAAATTCAATAACCAGACCCTTTAGGTCTGGTATGGATATTAAGGGGAACCCCGCCGTCAATTTAAAAAAAAAAAATGACGTGGGGTTCCCCCCAAATATCCATAACCAGACCCTCCAGGTCTGGTGTGGAATTTAAGGGGAACTCCACCCCAAATTTAAAAAAAAATGGCGTGGAGTCCCCCCTAAAATTCACACCAGACCCCTTATCCGAGAACGTTGACCTGGCCGGCCGCAGAAAAGAGGGGGGGACAGAGCGCGGCCCCCCCTCTCCTGAACCGCACCAGGCCACATGCCCTCAACATTGGGAGGGTGTTTTGGGGTACCCCCCAAAACACCTTGTCCCCATGTTGATGAGGACAAGGGTCTCTTCCCCACAACCCTTGCCCGGTGGTTGTGGGGGTCTGCGGGCAGGAGGCTTATCGAAATCTGGAAGACCCCTTTAACAAAGGGGCCCCCCAGATCCCACCCCCCCCCTGTGTGAAATGGTAATGAGGTACACTGTACCTCTACCATTTCACGAGAAAAATAAAAGTGTCAAGTGTAAAAAACGACAAGAGCCGGTTTTTGACAAGTCCTTTATTATCTTCTTTCTTCTTTCCTTCGGGTTTCTTCCTTCTTCTTCTTCTTCCTCTGCTTCTGTCTTGGGTCTTCTATTCCCGCATCTTGCCCGGCGTGTTCTTCCATCTTCTTCTCCTTCCGCTGTCCTTCTCGTCCGCATCTTCTCCTTCTTGTTCTTCGCCGGAGGCGCCGCTTCCAATTGAAATCCCCGCTGTCTGCCGGACCACGCCCCCCTCTGACGCCACGGGCAAGCTCTTAGGAGTGTGGTGCAAGTGCGTCAGAGGGGGGCGTGGTCACATGTCAGAGGGCGGCAATTCAATTTGAAGCTTGTGCGCGGCTTTTTCTTTGCCAGAGTCGCCGCTTCCAATTGAATTGCCCGCTTTCTGGAACATGTGACCACGTCCCCCTCTGACGCACAGGCACCACACGGGGACTTTCCTAAGAGCTTGTCCGTGGCGTCAGAGGGGGGCGTGGTCCGGCAGACAGCTGGGATTTCAATTGGAGGCGGCGCCTCCGGCGAAGAAAAACAAGAAGAAGAAGATGCGGACGAGAAGGACAGCGGAAGGAGAAGAAGATGGAAGAACATTCCGGGCAAGATGCGGGAATAGAAGGCCCAAGACAGAAGCAGAGGAAGAAGAAGAAGATGGAAGAAGAAACCCGAAGGAAAGAAGAAAAGAAGAAGAAAGAAGATAATAAAGGACTTGTCAAAAACCGGCTCTTGTCGTTTTTTACACTTGACACTTTTATTTTTCTCGTGAAATGGTAGAGGTACAAGGTACCCCATTACCATTTCACACAGGGGGGGGGGTCGGGATCTGGGGGGCCCCTTTGTTAAAGGGGTCTTCCAGATTTCGATAAGCCTCCTGCCCGCAGACCCCCACAACCACCGGGCAAGGGTTGTGGGGAAGAGAGCCTTGTCCTCATCAACATGGGGACAAGGTGTTTTGGGGGGCACCCCAAAACACCCTCCCAATGTTGAGGGCATGTGGCCTGGTGCGGTTCAGGAGAGGGGGGGGGCCGCGCTCTGTCCCCCCCTCTTTTCTGCGGCCGGCCAGGTCAACGTGCTCGGATAAGGGGTCTGGTGTGGATTTTAGGGGGGACTCCACGCCATTTTTTTTTTAATTTGGGGTGGAGTTCCCCTTAAATTCCACACCAGACCTGAAGGGTCTGGTTATGGATATTTGGGGGGAACCCCACGTCATTTTTTTGTTAAATTGACGGCGGGGTTCCCCTTAATATCCATACCAGACCTAAAGGGTCTGGTTATTGAATTTGGGGGGGACCCCCACGCTTTTTTTTCGTTTTTTTTAAGAATGAATTCTCCTGCAATTGCCGGGAGCCGACAATTCATTATAGCCGCGAGTCAGTTTTAAATGGCTTTTTTGCTTTGAAAAATGTCATTTTGTGCAGAGACAGTTCTAACCACGGGAAACATGCGCTTTTTCACATGCTGACATTAGAGCCCCCCATGGTACGAAATTTAAAGAAAAATTACACTTTTATTATTGCACTTTTAGCATTATTAAAATCACTGCTCCCGAAAAAACGGCCGTTTTAAAAAAAAAAAAAAGCATTGGTATATGTCCCCTGGGGCAGGACTGAGGTCCCCAAACACTTTTTAGGACAAAACTTGCAGATTAGCCTTTAAAATTCACAATTAAGATTTCCCCCATAGACTTATACAGGGAGTTTGGCGGCGGCTTTACTTATCAATTACATCGCGCTGCTGCTGCGGCCGGTTCATGCGCCTAATTAGGGCTTCATCCAGCGCACGTATTAAGGCATGTACCGGCGCAGCGCAGCTTCATTAGTAAATAAGCCCCATTGTGTCTTTGTATTTAAACATGTTCAATATAGAGTTAAGTGGTTCTCTTAAAGTTTGTATTTTATTCTCCAATAGTTTTAGTTTCATTTTCCTCCTATATATAATCAATCCCTATAATCTTTGTTCATTAGTGTTAAAAAAAATTATACCATTCCTCTGTGGTTTCTTGACTATCCAAACCATCGTTGGGTGCTTTATCCCAACTGAGTCTTTTTGGGGTGATACCCTCTTCCAATGTGGTAATGTCCCACCATGTTCTCTCCTGTTTGTCTAAAGTGTGTTTAAGTTATTTGAGATTGTACTCATTGTCAACACCTTGCCTTGCATTACTTAAAGTGTATTATTTTTGATGTACACTCCCAAATTTACCTCACTGTGCTGCCAGCCCGGCTGAAAGATACTTGGCACCGTGAGTTGTGTACTTTATTGGAACTGTGCAAAGTGTGTGAGTGGTTACGCGATTTTGTGGCAGAGGATCGTGGGACAGCCTGACAACACTTATTAGGTCTGTGGCAGAGACTTTGACGAGCTTCGCGCCAGCTGCTAGGCCAGTCAGGCCTCGTACAGACAATGTGATTTATCCGCTGTAAACGGTCCCCGGACCGTTTACAGCGCATATGTACGCCGGGCTATTTTGGTCCGATGGCTGTACACACCATCGGATCAAAATCCCCGCCGGCAGACAGCGCGGTGATGTGGCGGTGACGTTGACGCCGGCATGTCACTGCACCAGGAAGAAAACAACTTCCACGCATGCGTCGCATCAACACGACGCTTGCGAGGGAGGATATGTCCGCTGGTGAGTGTACTGACCAGCGGGCATATCCGACGGCTAGCTCTCCGGCGGAAAAGTTTGAAACTTTTCCGCAGGAGAAATCCGGCCAAAACTGTCCGTTTGCCCCTACAGACGAGCGGATTTATCGACTGAAATGGTCCCTCGGACCATTTTCAGCGGATAAATTCCCTCGTGTGTACGAGGCCTGAGAGTAGGCCTATCTGGTGGTTGCTGAAATCCAGTGTGGCGCTGAGTTAATCCTCTGGATCTAAGTTGTACCCATGATCCGCAAAGCAAAGATACTTGAGTCTTTCCCCATCCCTCTACCCCTCTACCCCTCTGTTGGAGAACTTTGTTCAATAAAAACCTTGAATGAGACTTCAGGTTTGGTGCAAACATTTCTGTGGGCAACTCTTCAAGAAAAAACCCTGAAATGAGTGTATGGAACAGTAAGGTAACGGCAGGCCCAAATGTAAACCAGCAGCTCCCTCGGGGGTAGTGCTACATATGTAATATATGCAAAAATAAATATAAAATATACAAAAAACTGTGTAAGTGTACACTAATCCCTGCATATCAGTCAGTGAGTCAGCCAGTCAGTCAGTCACCGTGGTGCATGCAGGACGCTCTCACACGAGTCGGCTCACCGAGACAGATTAGTCAGGCAGGTGTTCCCTCCAGCCCCTGGCTGCATCCAGGAATCACAGCCTTTCAGCTCTCCTTCCACCCTTTTGCCCAGTACCTGTCTTCTGGGGTCTCACAGGTAAGCCTGTTCTCGCCGGGCGCTTGTGTTCCCCCCCCCCGCCCCCCCTACCTTCTCTGGGACAGCGCGGCCGTCCTTCTAAGGATAAGCCACGGCTCTGCCCACCGGAGCAACGATCGCACTTCGGTTGCCTCCCGTTCTCCTCCCGAAAGCCATCAGCAATCGAGCCATCCCCCCGCCGCCTCTCCACCTCAGTTACACCCTCTCCAACCATCCGCGCCGACCTATGGTGATTTGCGGCGGCCGAGTCTAGGAAAGACCGCGGCTTCACCCGCGGCCTAGTGGCGCGCCGCACAAACACCCAGGAGATTCCCCTAAAGCCACCCAGAAACCCCCTCTTACTATAGGAGGACCTCCATCCTCTCCCTGATCGCCCACCAGCCTTCCCTAGGGACCGATCCACCAAGCTGACAGCCCCCAGCTTAGGTCCTTTTTCCTGAATTGTGGCCATCTTGGTACATCTCCCCCTATTCTGCCCCACCGCATATCCACCACCTCTGTGGCACTTGATCCAGGGTTTCAGCTGATCGCCCTTGAGGGGTCAGGAAGGAATTTTTTTCCCTTGCCGCAGCACATTGGATAGCGCGACCAGGGTTTTTTTGCCTTCATCTGGATCAACCTGGGAGTGAGGATTTAAAGAATCTTCCCCCCACATCCCATTAAAAACCTCACTGGCACCACCAATGCTTGGCGACAATGGCTAATCTGCGATACTCTGCAGACACCATTCGGAGTCTGAGGCGATTCGCCACAGTATTACCAGCCATCACCAAAAGGGCCTTAAGAACTGAGCAACTATTGAGAATCGATCGACGATCGACTGTCAAAAATTTCAGTCATCCATCCCAACCTGAGCACATATCTTGTGCTTTGATCAACACAAGATCGGCAGTAAAACACTGACTAGAAATCCATGATTTCATACTACAATATGACTTAGACTGCCTCTTTATTACAGAGAGCTGGCTCACAGCCGACTGTAACACCATTCTAGGAGAATTGGTGCCAGAAAACTACTGTATTATCACGGAAAACAGAATAGGGCAAAGAGGAGGAGGACTGGCGGTGATCCACAGGACTCACCTTGCGATCACTAAACCAGTCCTTCAAAACCCTCTTCCATTCATGGAAACCCTTACTCTACAGCTGCAAACAAATCCCCAGGAGACCGTCCGTATTCTACTCTGCTATAGGCCACCCGGGCCAAAATCGCAGCTTCTACCATCGCTGACGGAGTTTATCTCCACTTATACCCTTAACAGCAAACACCTTTTGCTGCTCGGGGACTTCAATCTCTGGGCCAATTCCTCACAGGATCCCGTTGCCGACGCCTGTATTGACCACCTGGAAGGTTTAGGGCTACAGCAACTAGTCTGTGGGCCCACACATGCCTCAGGCCACACACTCGATCTTATTTTCAGACAAAATCTGAAAATAAATACTTTGGAAAATGAACCATTGCCATGGACAGATCACCATGCAATTAAATTCATAATTTCCAAAACTCCCCCATTGATAAAAACACCCAAGCCGGTGACAACACACTGGACTAGATCTCAGAAGAAGCTCCATTCGGAACTCTTCAAATCTATTTTGGAAAATAAAATTAAAACACTCCAACCATTCCGAACAACCTCAGAAACACTGGATGCCTTAAATGCAGCCCTACTACAGTCAGCCGACTTAGTAGCGCCGAAACGCAAAGTCCACATCCGGAAAAACAAGTCCGGCTGGTTTAATAACCAGCTGGTGCTACTGAAGCAAGAGCGCAGAAGGGCGGAAGCCGCCTGGAAGAGAAGCACTTCACTGGAGAACCTCATCACCTACAAGGAAATAACAAGAAAATACCATAAAGAAATCTTCAAAGCCAAGAAAAATTATTTTTCTGAGGCTATCAACAGCACCCTAAACCGCCCCCGGGAACTCTTCAAGTTGGTCACTCAGACCATGAATCCAGGCTGTCTTGAAGCCCCCAATTCAGATACCCAAGAATTTTGCAATGAACTATCGGATTTCTTCATCAATAAAATTGAGGGAATCCGGGAAAGCATTCAGCAAAACAACACCCCCCTCAACGCCACCCTCAACCAGGCCCACAACACCCATAGAAACATTCTACATTTAACAAAGTTTACTCTGGAACCCATCACCATCGATGCCACAAAAAATATCATCGGTGCTTTGCGAAACAGCACAGCACCTAATGATATTATCCCTACTAAACTGCTGAAGGAATGTGCCGACATCTTGGCACCTCCTATCACGCAGCTTATAAATCAGTCGTTTAAGGAAGGCATAGTGCCCTCCCTGCTGAAAGAGGGCACAATCAAGCCAATCTTGAAAAAGCCTACCTTGGATCCCAAGGACCCAACCCACCGCCGTCCCATAACAGGCCTCAACGTTCTCTCCAAGGTAATGGAAAAAGTAGTGGTACAACAGCTGCAACAGCATCTAGATACCCATAATCTACTTGATCCATACCAATCGGGTTTCCGTCCCGGGCACGGGACAGAAACAGCATTACTCAAAATATTTGACACGGTAGACCACAAACTATTACTGACCAGGCTAGCTGAAGTAGCTAGAGTCGCAGTAGGTGATTTACCATGGTTTTCCTCCTTTTTGGAAAACCGATCACAAACAGTGAAATTGGGACCTTTCACTTCTGAAAAACGCACGGTGTCATGTGGAGTCCCTCAAGGATCCCCCCTGTCACCGGTGCTCTTCAACATCTACCTTCGCCCTCTCTTTGAAATCATTAGTAGTCAACAACTACTTTATCACTCATACGCAGACGACACGCAACTGTATTTTCGCATCTGCAACAAAAAGGATCATCATTTCAGTTTAGAGAATTGTCTCTCTTTGATAGAAAACTGGATGACCAAGAGTTATCTTAAACTCAACAGTTCCAAAACAGAACTTCTTCTGTTTCACGCCAGTCGCAAGAGTCAACTGGCAACAACCTGGACACCCCCGCCCATTCTGGGCCAAATCATCACCCCTAGCTCCAAAGTCAAAAGTCTCGGAGTCATCTTTGACACCTACATGACAATGGACGCACAAATAGGGTCAGTAGTCAGCGGATCTCACCATCTACTGCGCCTACTACGCAGACTTATTCCCTTTATCCCCAAAGAAGACGTAGCAGTCGTGGTGGGAACAATTGTGAACTCCAGACTGGACTATGCAAACGCCCTTTACCTCGGACTTCCCAAGTACCAAATCGCTCGTCTGCAAGTCGTTCAGAATACGGCCGCCAGACTTGTGACTGGGAAAAAACCCTGGGAATCAATCTCCCTTCATTGAGAGCCCTTCATTGGTTGCCAGTAAAAGACAGAATTTCTTTTAAAGCCCTCTGTCTGACACATAAGTGCATCCATGGGAAGGCCCCGCAATATCTATGCGAAAAGATAGAAGCCCACAATTCCAAACGCGTTCTGCGATCCACCGACCAAAATTTGGTCAAGATACCCAAAGCCAGATACAAGTCCAAAGGAGAAAGAAGGTTTGCTTTCCAAGGTCCCAGACTATGGAACGCTTTACCAACCAGCATTCGGTTGGAGGAAAACCACCTGAGCTTCAGAAGACGGATAAAAACTCTGCTCTTTTGAGGCCCTGAGAGACAGAAACAACAAGCGCCCAGAGGCGATTTAGTTCGCATGTGCCGCGCTATATAAGTTTTTCATTCATTCATTCATTCATTCATTCATATCACAATGTACGTGACACATAGGGATTAGTGTACACATATACATTTTTTTGTATATGTTACCCATTAGCGCTGTCCAATTCCAATTATGTATATTGCAGGTGAACAAAATGCTCCCAATGGTGCAGCAGACATTACCAGTAATTAAAACATGCACTTTGTCCAAAAAAAAGTTGGACATACGATAAATAACTTGATAAATCTTTTTCTTTTTTTCTTTTGCAGGATGTTGAACTAGCAAAGGCCACGATTTTGGAAGGGTTGAATAATGCAGAGGATGAGGGTGAGATGAAAATATACCTTCTATCTTTGAAGAATGCTCAGCTGCCTGAAACCATCCCTACTCTACTTCAATATGCAGAGGAGCACACAGGGGAGGTGTGCAGTACAGCCTTATCTGCTCTGCAGGCCTTCCCATCATACGATTTATCTGATCAGGTACTGAAGCCTGGATACAGACAAATGCATCAATAACTTGACTTCTTTCTTCCCTACATTATACAGTATGTAACTTGTACATCCATATCACTCAACACCTTCAGGAAAAAAATAATAGTTTTCTCTGTTAAATGCCTGCTGTGAATAGCCAGTGTCTCTAAGAACAACTACTTACTAAATAACCGCATTGCTGTTTTTATATTGTAAAAACCTTGTCATAATTAATATGTTGTATACTGAAAATCTCTGCACTAACATATTCTATTTAGCAAAACGTAAATTGATTTTCCCAGTACATTTTTTTTGTTTCTTTTAGCCTTTCAGCAGCTACAATGTTGGCTGCCCAGAGCTTATTTTTTACGAAGACTTTAAAAATTGCCAGGAAAAGGATAATAATAAGAGCATGAGCATCTGTGAGGCTGTACTTAATTCTACTAAGTGAGGTGAAGGGTCTATAATAACAATACATTTACGTTCTTCTCTTGATTGTGTATATACCTAGTCCTAGAGTAACGTGATCTTAGGCTGTGTAGAAAAAACATATTAATAATTTGTGTCCTTCACTGTGCGCCATTTCTATTGCAGTATTTATATTTTCAGGGTAATCTACGCAGCCGTATTTTACCAGGCTGTCTAACGAATTCTGGTAGATTTTTGCCTGTACGTTACGGCGGCGTAGTCTATTTCTCGCCGCGTAATCGAAATACGCGATTAGGGGGCGTGAAGCATTTAAATTAGGCGTGTCCCCGCGGCGATCGAACTGCGCATGCTCGTTCAGAAATTTCCCGCCGTGCATTGCGAGAAATAACGTCGATACGTCATTCGTTGTTTGAGTAGCGTCGTTTACGGACATTCCTATTCCCGGACGTTTTACGGCAATAATAAAAAAAAGACGTCGGAAAACTTTGATATTCGACGCGGGAACGATGGCCATACTTAACTTGGGCTGTCTATTATTAGACCGGCAAAAAGCTGGTATAGTTTTACGCAGCAAAAAGATGACTAAAGATGCCGTAAGAGATTGCGATAGACGTTCGTAATTTCGTGGATAGTCGGCAAAAGCTCATTAGCATACCCCGACACGGAAAATGACGGGAACTCCACCCAGTGGCCACAATTTTATTGCAGCGTAGATCCGAAGGCGTACGAACACGTAATCCAGTCGAATTGAAGCCCGTAGCCGTATTTTCATGGTTTGAGGTTTCAGACTAGCTAGAAAACGGGCGTAATTTGAAAGTACTCCAGTCTAACACTAGTTAGACTGGAGTTACGGCTCTCTGAATCTGGCCCCTTATATTTACCAACCAAATACCATGTCTGTCTTTCTGATACATGGCAGGAACTTTAATAGAATGCTCTGCACCCTAGACTCATTTATTTTTTTTTTTTTAATTCCAGTTTATTTTTATTTATTTTTAATTATCACAAAGTTCAGGAGATAGATCGTCCATTTCAGGAGCCAGTGACCAATTGTCTTCATTAACAATAAGAAAAGGGTCTTGAAAAATGACTGTATGGCTTTGTGGAATAGCTGATATCTGAGAATTGCCTTTCCCTACCAAAAAGCACCTGTTGGTTCATGTAATTACATCAATGCTACAGTTTAGGTTAATGACTCTGGGGGCATGGCTTGGCTGCAGACATAATTGCATGCAAGAAGGCAAAGCTTTGCACAGTGCATACTACCCTGCTGCTATAGATCCTCAAAATGATCTGGACACCTCAGCAGACACCTTCCCATCTTACTGGCCTCACAGTTTAGATCAGGCAAGGGAACACAGCAGTTCTGCCAAAAGGCTGTCCCACTTCAACTACCTGCGGGCCAGAGACTGACCTGATTTCCTGATTTCCAGCAATCTGACCCTTTGTCTCATACATCTTGAATCAGGTGCCATTTATGCCCTGACGCCATAACAACACAGGGTAATAATTGCGTCTTTGGAGCAAACAGAGCTGTCTGAGCCCAAATTGTGGAGGCCTTATGTGATTGCAATTCTAGAGGAAAAAAGAGAGAGAGCGAGAGAAAGAGAGAGAGGGTGCCTCTTCTAAGCATAGTTTATTGGTAATTGGGTAAACACTTGTATAAATATGCACTCTGTGACATGACAGACTTACATATCAGCCCTGGCTGCATAGGTCCATTGCCCTGGGAGGGGGGTTCCCCTACCATTCTGCACTGCACCATGTTACTGTCATGGGGTGGTGTCTCAGCCATAATTGGGCATTTTATGGGGCTTGGTCGTTGGGGTATACGGTACTGTTCGCCATTTCAGTATTTGTTATCTGCATTGATTTCTGTTCATGGTTCTGACCGGTTGCTTCACTGCTGGTACGTTTGGTATTATTTCAGGTGTCTTTCAGAGTTTCTTGCAAAGTCGACAAGGTGCGTGTGTATGCTCTTCTTTCACAGGTTTCAGTTATATTCAGTTGCTTAAAGGATCTGTCACATGTACAGATCCATACAGGCTGAGGTTTCATTTTTAAGTGATTGGTTAGACCACAATGTTCTCGTCTGTACATCACATCACAATCTTCTCACCTGTACTTCACATCACCATCATTCATTATGTTCATATCTACACACCACAGCCTGTGGGTATCCTAGCCCTGAGTGTTAATTTTTAATTGCCTGTCGTTGCGATGCAGGTTTCTCTGGCTCACTCATTCCATACATCTTATGTTGGTTGGGTCACTTATCTCATTTCACACGCTATTGGTTTGCCACCGATACATTCACGCATTCATTCTTATTGTCTGAAGTTTGTTTTTCCTTAGATACTGTTATGTCTCACGTGCAGAGAGTGACAAGTTCTCATTCATCCCGCCTACTCCGCGTAGATGTTCGGAGCATGGAAGTTCACAGCTAGAAAAGCGGAACTTTTTAGGTTGTGTTTTCCATGTCCTTCTCAACTGCTTCCTTCTACCAGCACGGAACACGCTTTGGTGCACAACTCTTTGACACAGAAACATGCAGTGCTAAATACACTCTCTACCTCCATGCTGCAGTTGCAGGATAGGATGGAGGTGATTGAGGTGTCGGCTGCACCCCCAGCTCCTGCTCTTCCAAGCTCGGCTGCAGGTAATATCATAGCTTTACCTTCGGCAGTGCCTTCACCATTGGCTGCTCTGCCTTTGGTGTCACCGGCCTATTTTATCCCTGCCAATATGAAGAAGGATATTTTGGAAGGGAAGGACTTCAATATAGCCTCACTGCTTATAGCGGCCCAGAATGTTACTGAAAATAATCCATTTGCTTGTGGGGAGGTGCCAGTGGTGCTCAAAACCAAAGATCCCAGGCTTAGTCGCAAACTCAGCGTGCCGGAGTATTTATTTCAGTTTCTTTGGGTTCTTCCGACCCGGGGAAGTGTCCAAAGCCAACTGCTCCTGTTCTGCTCAGAGATAGTCTCTCCAGATTCCCTGAGCATTACGAGTTACAGCAAGAATAGGAAGACAGGTCAGGTGTTCGTGGTAAAATATTACCGAACCAACAACAGTTGGTGCCCGGTATAGGTACTTGACTCTCTTTGCAATTTATTTGTATCGACTCCTTTGGATAGCCCCCTGCTCCCCTTCCCTACGCATCCTATTACTTTGAAAAAATGTATTAGTTATGTCAGGATCTTACTTGCCAAGTTAGGTTTAGATCTAATGCGATTCTCTGGGCATTCATTCAGGATCGGTGGTGCGTCTGCTCCTTCTAAGCAAGTGGTTCCATCTTACATTATCAAGCACATGGGGCGCTGGAGGTCCTCCTGCTATACTAGGTACATTCCTGAACCTCATACGGAAGTTTGCAGAGAATTTGCCACTTTATTGGATTAAGTGTTACTTGCTTCATTATAGCTTTTCAAACTTTACCTACCTTTGTGTCTTTTTCCCCTCTTTTAGGCATACCAACCAGCTAGACCAAGGCACGCCGCAGGTCTTGGTAGTTAGAGTTACCGCATGTCACGAGTGAAGACTCTGACTACAAGTTAGAAGGCTGGCCGGAGGAGGAGTCTGGGGGAGTATATATCCCTCCTCCTCTGTCATGTCCCTCGTCGGCTTGTCTTCCTGGTTCCCACCCTCACATTCCCCAATTTTTTCATTTCATATTCATATACATCATACATTTCTTATACTCCTATTCAGGGTATGGCCTTTTGTAGGCATACCGACCAGCTAGATCAAGGCACACCGCAGGTCTTGGTAGTTAGGGTTACCACATTTCAAGAGTGAGGACTCTGACTACAAGCTTGAAACATAGAAGACAATCTCTCTGAAAAAAAGATCCATTCATGTGGATCCTGTCACCAAATAAGTGGAATGCACATTTACCAGAGACTTAACACCATGCACTTAGGTTACATCAGCTTTAGAACATTAAAAATAAGATTAAACTGTCAGACAACTCCAGTGATTGAAACCTCTCTGGGGACTCTACTGGCCTGTGTAACACAGAAGTTCCACAACCTAATCTCCCAAACTGTCACGGCACAAGAAATTTATTCTACCACAATGCAAAAATATTATATAAATAAAGGATTTGGGTTTATAAAAACAAAACAAATAAAAACATAAAATAAACATTCATAAAACACTGCTGCCTTCACCCAAAAACAGCAGTATGTTACACCAGTGCATTCAGCTCTTTCCAACGTGTTTCGTCTATTAGGACAGCATCAGAGCCTACATATACTGACAGTTAAACATCTTAAAAAAAATGTCTTGACCTTTACTTCTCCTCTCAGTAATCAGCATCGCTAACCAGTGTAATTTCTGAATATTGGGGACATCACTACATATACAACGATATATGCATAAAAAATTAGATATAAACAACATGTGCAAATAATGCTGATATATACTACTATATGTGCAATGATACATCAAATCGCGTGTAAATAATATTCATGTGTAATGCTATAATATACACCATATAAACTATCATTAACTTAGTAAGGTTCTTAGTACAAATGTTGAAAGCAAAATTACACGCTTTACTGATTATAGGTGCTCAACTTTTTTGATAAAGCAAGAATTCTATGTAGCACAAAATATCTTTTAAGGTGTAGAAGGACACCAAATGAGCACTGAAGGGCCACCTACTCCCTCTTGGAAACCAGTTGAACGCCATGTCAGTCAGTTTTTTTTGTCTATAATTGCATAAATAACATGTGGGCTGTGCATTGTGAATGATATTCTTAGCTATATAAAACATAAGGTTTGCACGCAAGAAATATTTCATGTTTTATTTTAGGAGGTGAAGGACGCCATGAAGAGTATTCTCCATCAAACACACCAACTTCACGATAAAAAGAGCCGGCTTATGGCAGCAGAAACTCTTTTGTTAGCAGATTGCACTTTGGAGGAGCTTACAAATATTTCAGCGGGCTTACAACTGATGGACATTGAATCTTCCAAATTACTGATATCCAAGCTGCACAACAGGCTGAACCTCCAACACCCATTAAAGTAATGATTTCATTTTAGAATGGAATATGCTTTGGAATGTAAGAATATCTATGAAGAAATGTTTACTAGAGGAACGGGAATTTAGCTAGCTAAACATATTTTCGATCTAAAAATACATTTTTATTATATAAATCCATTTTAGAAATAAGAAATTTGAGTTTTACAGCACATTTAGTCAGTTATATCTACTTCTAAGGCTTGTGTATATATAACTTCACCGAACGTACAATGTTTGTGTGTTTTTGTTATGCAGGAAACTCAGTAAGAACAATAGTAAAAGTATATTTCACCATAATTATTGGTATTTGTCACAACCTGGAAGATCTGTTGTGTTTTCTGGATTATTCACTGGTAAGTTCATTAATTTATGATGAACCTAAATTCTGTTGTGGGATATAACAGGTGACTAGTGAGATTAATGCAGAAATACAAAATAATATTTTACAACATTAATTGTAAGTTTGTTTCTGGTATTGTCCACCAATATTTAGGCACGCACTAGCAGATTGCCTGAAAATGTTTTATATTTTTGCATGGACAAGATATGTTGTACTTTCAAGTCTGCCCACCTGCCAAAGTCATTACTGAAGGATTTGATTCTCCCTGTTTATTGTACTTCTTATTTGTTGGTAGGAGGAAAGGAACTACATGGTGGTGGTGGGGGTGTTAAAGAGTAGTGTTGCTCACGAATATTCGCATTGCGAATATTCGCTACGAATATTGCATATTCGAGTATTCGCGAATATCTCGAATATCGCGGCGAATATTCGCTATTTCGAATATTCGTATTTTTCAAATTTCGCAATAAATTTCGCATTCGCGAATTTCGCAATAGCGAAATTTCGCAATTTTTAATTTTTTTTTTATAAAATATAGCGAATATTCGTAAATATCGAATATTCGTGATATTTTATCAAAAAAAATAGCGAATTTTCGCAATCATTTTCGCTTTCGCATATGCGAAATTTCGCTATTTTTTTTTTTTTATAAAATATAGCGAATATTCGTAAATATCGAATATTCGTGATATTTTATAAAAAAAAAAAAATCGCGAAATTTTGCATTAGCGAAATTTCGCATTGGCGAAAATTCGCAATTTTTTTTTATTTATTTTTTATAAAATATCACGAATATTCGATATTAACGAATATTTGCGAATATTCTTCGAAATATTCGCGAAATATCGCGAAATCGAATATGGCGTATTCCGCTCATCACTATTAAAGAGGGAACCCCACTACACAGATTATTACACAAATTATTATGAAGTGTCACTCAGCCCACTTGAACTATCAGTTTTCTTGTTATTGCAAATTACATTTACTGCGTGTCAATGAGAAACTTTTGGATTGTCATGTTATGTTCGCTTTAAATAGACGTACCATATGGAAAAGGATTATTTCTGCCATATTTTTAACTTTGCATTTATAGAATCAATGAAGATCTACTATACATTAACATTTTTTCATTATAATTCAGTAACATAATAAACAAATGAAAATTTTTGTTTAAACATTTATGTGATCTAGGATGGTCAGCATATGTGTGCGCAGCCTATGGCATTAGGGTGTGCACCCCAAAGCCCAAACACACACTACCGATCACTCACAGTGTTTATTCAGAAAGGGGAGAAGCCGGTAAATTTCATATTTACTGGCCCCTTCCCCACTCCTAAAACATCCCAGCAGCAACAGTCGATAGGAGAGGAGGGAAGCTGGCAGCGCTGCAGGGGGAAAGATGGGAGCCAGGGCAGCAGGGGGAATCTGTGCTCCACAGAGTGATTAAGGCCTGGGCACACCTGGCACACCCTGTGCGCACGCCTATGATGGTCAGTGAGGAAGTATGGTCAGTCTGCCTTCTTCTATCCTTTTCTTTAGAGGTTTCTGTGCATTAAGCCTTCTTGAGCACAGAGAACTAGTTATATTTGTGAATGCCTTGTATATTTCCTGTCCTCCTTCTCTGTCTGTGAAACAAAGCACAAAATTGAGATCTCCGTCAAGTTACTGAACGCTGAAACGGAAAGCAAAGCAGAGCCATGTGCACCATTCCTAAATATAAGCACTGGCATGTGTAATATGAGTAATGTCTGAAGATGACGTGCTTAATTAAATGAAACTCCTGTTGGCAGAGTAGTCATTGTTAACTGTTTTTTTTTTTATATATTCAGTATTAGATGAATCAGGAAAGTAATGATATAAGTCAGCAGATGTATGTCGGGGTAAGAATGAAAATAGCATGTTTCGATCTGAATATTGCCTAATAATGCAGCAACTATCAATCTGAATCAAGTTTAAGGGACATCAAGTGACAGATAACTAGCAATAGGAGGAGAATGTATATTTTTACCAAGTTCCTCCAATGGGATTTTAAGGGCAACCAAATGGTTACAGAGAATATAGAAACCTTATATTAAAATCAGAAACTGTATTAAAAGATTAAAGCAGAGTTCCAGCCTTTTGTTATGTTTATTAAGTCAGCAGCTACAAAAAGCATAGCTGCTGGCTTTTAATAAACATACTTACCTGCTCCACTGTCCAGCAACGCAACGCCCGGAGCTCCTCTCAGCTCCTCTCCCCCCTCTCTGCCGATGCCTAACTGTGGGCACCCAGCCGTGACAGCTTTCGGCTTTGCGGCCGGGCACTCACTGCGCATGTGCGAGCGGCGCTGCGCTACCTGATTGGACAGGCGATCGACTGGGACCTGTCACATGTTCCAGGCGGTCGCCTACAGGTAGGGGCCGCCGTAGGCGATATGATAACACAGGGTTCTGTACACGGAGGAGCAATGTGGTGTTTTTTTTCTTCCTGCGAGGCAGGAAGAAAAAAATACCATGTCAATTAGTAAAAGCAGCACAAATTGCTTATAGTTAGAAACACAGTTGACCCCTTGATTGCCCCTAGATGTTAACCCTTCCTAGCCAGTGTCATTAGTACATTGACAGTGTAGAGGATTATCACTGATCACTGTATTAGATTTTCATGCGTTTTAGCGCTTTAGCGTTTTAGCGCTAAAAATAGCGGCTGTAAAGCGCCTCTCAAGCCACCTCAAGCCACCTCAGTGTGAAAGCCTGAGCACTTTTACACTGGGGTGGTGCGCTTGCAGGACAGAAAAAAAAGTCCTGCAAGCAGCATCTTTGGGGAGGTGGAGGAGTGGTGTATACCACTGCCCATTAAAATGAATGGGCAGCGCTGCTGCCGAAGCGCCTGCAAAGGGCTTCGGCAATGCCACAAAATGTGCGCTATTAACCCTTTCCTCGGCTGCTAGCAGGATTTAAAGCACCCCACTAGCAGCCGAAAAGCAACACTATAACAGCGGTAAAGTTTTAGCGGTGCTTTACAGCTAACAGACCTGCTGCACCAGTGTGAAAGGGCTCTAAGTATCACTGGTGATGTCAGTCAGTGTCAGTAAGTCAGTTCCCACCCAGTGTAAGTTAGTGTTAGATTTCCTGCTGCACTATCGCAGTCCTATAAGTCGCTGAATACTGCCATTACTAGTATACATTTTTTTTTTAATTCCAGTATACCTTGTATATACCACAGTTTGTAGACGTTATAACTTTCTTGCAAACCAAACAATATACACGTATTTGGATTTCTCTTTACCCAAGACGTAGCACATTTTGGCCTAAAGTTATGAAGAAATTTGATCTTTTTCATTTTTTTATTAGATATGTTTTATAGCGGAAATTAAAATATATGTTGTTTTTTTTTTTCAAAATGTGTTTATAGAATAAAAAATGAAGAACCCAGTGATAATCAAATACCACCAAAAGAAAGCTCTATTTAACTGCTTGCCGACCTGCCGCCGTCATTTTACTGCAGCAGGTCAGCTCTCCTGGGCGAGAGCCCGTAGCTCTACGTCGGCTACTTTCGTGGCCACTAGGGGGCGCGCACGCCGCCGGCAGCCAGCGCACGCGCCCTCGAGTCCCGAGCACGTGCCCGGCGGGCACAATCGCCGCCGGGCACCTGCGATTGCTCGGTACAGAGCGAGGACCGGGAGCTTTGTGTGTAAACACAAAGTTTCCGGTCCTGTCAGGGAGAGAAATGCTGATCTTCCGTTCATACAATGTATGAACGGAAGATCAGTAATTTACCCTAGTGAGTCCACCCCCCCCATACAGTTAGAACACACCCAGGAACATACTCAACCCCTTCCCCTAGTGTTAACCCCTTCACTGCCAATGGCATTTTTATAGTAATCCAATGCATTTTTATAGCACTGATCGCTATAAAAAATGCCAATGGTCCCAAAAATGTGTCAAAAGTGTCCGCCATATTGTCGCAGTACTGAAAAAAACGCTGATCGCCGCCATTACTAGTAAAAAAAAAAAATATGAATAAAAATGCCATAAAACTACCCCCTATTTTGTAAACGCTATAACTTTTGCGCAAACCAATCAATAAACGCTAATTGCGATTTTTTTTTTTTTTTACGAAAAATATGTAGAAGAATACGTATCGGCCTAAACTGAGGGAATTTTTTTCAAAATTGTCGCTCTATTTTTGTTTATAGCGCAAAAAATAAAAACTGCAGAGATGATCAAATACCACCAAAAGAAAGCTCTATTTGTGGGAAAATAAGGACGCCAATTTTGTTTGGGAGGCACATCGCACGACCGCGCAATTGTCAGTTAAAGCAACGCAGTGCCGAATCACAAAAAGTGCTCTGGTCATTGGGCAGTAATATGGTCCGTGGGTTAAGTGGTTAAACGTGTTAGGTACAGTGCTGCATAACCGTGCAATTGCCAATTAAAGTAGCACAGTGCTGAATAGCAAACAATTATTCCCTGCTCATGAAGGGGGCAAAATCTTCCAGAGCTCAAGTGGTTAAAGTGGCAATTGTGAGATCTTCTTGGATTTTTGTCCATGTCGGTAAAGGTTACTGAAACTGGTGCAAATGCTCGCTGAATTAGGCAAAGGTAGTTCAATATATTTATATTCCTTTATTTAGCTACAGATGATCTGGCTTCCACGTATGGTGCTGACCTTCTCTTCGCCGATTCTGGGCTACTGAAAAGAAGTGCATTTGACGTTACATTATTTGACCGCAACCATCATCTCAAGACAATGCAGGTTTGAGTTAAAGCTGTATATACTGTATGATGACATATGATACGATGAGATAAAGACTGTGAGAAGATAGATACCCACTTTGCCTTCCCCCATTCCTCACTGAAGCAACTCATTCATTCCTGTGATCAGCTAAACTGTAATAGCAAAATTCACTGCAGTATACAAGCCCTCTACTATTTCTGCTTTAGGCTAACAACATCATGATGGTGTGCTTGAAATTCTTCAAATGACTTTAAGAAGTCATGGCACTGCACAAATGTCCAGCGATTTGCCGAGATTTCGAATCGTGGGCAGAGTTGTGGCGATTCCGTCTGCGATTCGGATCGCTCAGGTGTAAATGGTTGGTTCTAGACTGAGCCTTGTCTAGTAGCAGGGTTTCCCCAATAATCACACCTAAAGTTCTTACATCCAATAACTTTTTACAGAGGGTACCTTTTATATTATACAATTTATATTACATTCATACATTATTCTCTTAGTTGACACTCAGATCAGGGATTTGGAATTGTCTGTTTGCATAAAAAGTTTGGAATTACCAGAATACACAGAAAACTACAGCTGCCACTTAGCCACTGTATAGCAGTACAAAGGACCCCAATCTCTCTGTAGCTTTTTCATTCTACTGGGCCTGCAAGCTCCAGCTTCAGATTTTACATACAGCATATGGTATTGTGCCAAGATCACATGTAGATATAACGTTGGGCTTCACCAAGAAATGCTTCCAGTGTCGCTTATGACAGGTTTGTTGTTCCTATAGATTGAGTTCTTGTAAAACAGACTGGGGGAATTGTGGGTTATTACTGCATTTTCGCCAAAATGTTTATTTCATTGGATGATCAGCTCCATCTAGTGGCCATAGTGCTGTATTTTTCTATCTTCAGGAATATGTTGCATTTTGGCCACCAGATGGAGCATGCGATCATAGGAAATAGATGTATTAGGCAAAACATAGTGAGAGTTTGTGTTGGTTAGGTGAATGATTTGAATATAGATCCAGCATTTCTATTGTGAATATACCCCTATGATATTGTCAAAAAAGGGCACCATACACTCCCCGGCCACTTTATTAGGTGCGCCTGTTCAATTGCTTGGTAACACAAATTGCTAATCAGCCAATCACATGGCAGCAACTTAATGCATTTAGGTATCTAAATGTGGTGAAGACAACTTGCTGAAGGTCAAACCGAGCATCAGAAAGGGGATTTAAGTGACTTTGAATGTGACATGGTTGTTGGTTGTTGGTGCCAGACGGGCTGGTCTGAGTATTTCAGAAACTGCTGATCTACTGGGATTTTAACACACAACCATTTCTAGGTTTTACAGAGAATGGTCTGAAAAAAAAAGAAAAAAGGAAATAGCCAGTGAGCAGCAGTTGTGTGGATAAACAAGCCTTTTTGATGTTGGAGGTCAGAGGAGAATGGGCAGACTTGTTTAAGATGATAGAATGGCAACAGTAACTCATATAACCACTTGTTACAACCAAGGTATGCAGAATACCATCTCTGAACGCACAACACAATGAACCTTGAAGCAGATGGGCTACAGCAACAGAAGACCACACCAGGTGCCACTTCTGTCAGCTAAGAACAGGAACCTGAGGCTACAATTTGCAGCAGGTTCACCAAAATTGGACAATCGAACATTGTAAAAATGTTGCCTGGTCTGATGAGTCTCAATTTTGGCTGCAACATTCAGATAGTTGGGTCAGAATTTGGCCTAAAAAACATGAAAGCATGGATCCACCCTGCCTTGTATCAATGGTTCAGGCTGGTGGTGGTGGTGTAATGGTGTGGGGGATATTTTCTCGGCACACTTTAGACTCCATAGTACCATTTGAGTATCAGTTGTA
This sequence comes from Rana kukunoris, assembly GCA_029574335.1. NCBI lineage: Eukaryota > Metazoa > Chordata > Amphibia > Anura > Ranidae > Rana > Rana kukunoris. The sequence continues at coordinate 123,340,230 of CM056056.1, forward strand.
TGCCACGGCCTACCTGAGGATTGTTGCTGACCATGTCCATCCCTTTATGGCTACTGTGTACCCATCTTCTGATGGCTACTTCCAGCAGGATAATGCACCATGTCACAAAGCTCAAATCAACTCACCAACCAGTGGTGGTGCGTCCATAGTGGGCACAGGAGCGCCGCCCCCTCTCTCCTCTGCACCCATCAATCAACAATACATTCCTTCATGCATTGCATGAAGGAATGTATTGTTGCCGCTGCTGCCCACTATTCAGATATCTGGACCCCTGTTGAGCGACGGCCATCTGAATAACAGCGATGGGCGTGGTTTGGAAGAGCCTGATTAGAGCAAGATGCTCTGATAGGATTCCCAATTAGAGCTTGAGCGCTCTAATTGGCTTCCAAATGGTTAACCAAAGTGCGCACAGACTGTGCATTTCCTGGTTAAACAGTGCTGTGTTAGGGAATCGCTTCCCTAACACTGTCCGGCCTCTCAGCCAATCAATTGCACCGGGTCTGGTTACCATCACATACGAACTGGCTGCATTTGGGGGCACAAACTGTCTGCATTTGGGGGCACAAACTGGCTGCATTTGAGGGGACAAACTGGCTGCATTTGAGGGGACAAACTGGCGGTGTTTGATGGACACATTGGGCCAGATTCAGGTAGATGGGCGAATCTTTATTCTGGCGTAACGTTGCTCATTTACATTACTCCGCCGAAACTTTAGGAGAAAGTACTGTATTCACAAAGCACTTGCTCCTAAAGTTGCAGCGGTGTAGCGAAAATGGGCCGGCGGAATTCAAATTGGGCGGGTAGGGGGCGTGTAGTATTTAAACTAGGTGCAATCCCGCTGGGAATGAACTGCGCATGCGCCGGCCGTCAATGTATCCCAGTGCGCATGCTCCACATTAGGACGGTGTTTTCTACGTGAACGTCAATGACGTCAATCCCCATTCACGGACGAGTTACGCAAACGACGTGTAACTTTTTCAATTCGACGCGGGAACGACGGCCATACTTAACATAGGATGCGCCACCTAGGGGGCATGTTTTTCTTTACGCCGCATATCTCTTACGGAAACGTTGTTAAGTCACTGCGTCGGGTCCGCGTACGATCATGAATTGGCGAATCTCGCTGATTTAAATATTCTCTGTGTAAATCAGCGGAAACGCCCCTAGCGGCCATTTTAAAATTGCAGTTCCGATACGACGGCGAAATACAATTACGCCGCTCGTATCTGAACTTAATCCCAGCATATCTTGTTTTCTGAATACAGGAAACAGATACGACGGCGTAGGTTAGAAGTTACGCGGCTTATTTACAGATAAGCCGCGTAACTTCTACCTGAATCTGGCCAATTGGCTGCGTTTAATGGGCACAGTGGCGGCAATTGATGTTTTTTTTTTTTCAGTTTGTTTGCACCCCCCAAACATTTTGAGCACCAGCCGCCACTGGATCCAACCCACTAATCCTGAATAATACTAACCAGGTATACCTAATAAAGTGGCCGGTGAGTGTATATGGACTGCTTTCTCCTGGTAAGAATAATTTATTACCAGCAGAAACATCACTTTAGATTACAGAAGGAACTGATACTACACTAAACACACTTCAATCATGAATGTTTATAAATCATCCCCTTTGCGGTTATTGCCTTTTATTTTTGTGCTGAAAGTTTTTATGTCACATTCTCAGGCATATTATGTTTTGTAGAAGAATTTGAATTAAAATTATGAAGGTACTTACATATACTTTTCACACGTAGTTCGTTGTTGAAGCTCAAGGGTTGGAATTTCTGATCGACAATGAGGAAAGGGAGGATGAAGGAGAAGACGCATCAGTTGTATTGTCAACTGCCTTGTTTGATGTCCAGCTGCGGCCAGTGATATATTTCCAAGGATACATGGACCTAATATCTAAAGTGCTTTCAGCAAGTGGAGAACCTTTAAGTACGGTGAAAGGGAATGTTCTACTAGTTGATTATCTGCAGGTACATTTTCAAAAATGATTTGCTTGTTTAGGACTTATGTGACATGCCTGTCTGTGCAAGGAACACTTGCATCTATGTGTATACAAGTGTCAAACACTGGACATTCTAATCAGTCTAAAAGCGTAGTGTATGTACCAATGTTTACGTGTTTCAGCCGAACTTCACAAATTCTTTAGTCCCTTTATAATGCTGGACATGTAAATTTGAAGCAGGTATTATATTTTTATAGCGTAGAAGAACAGCAGGGCGCAATTTGAGTGTAGCGTATTAAGAGATTTATTGTGGTGAAATGAAAAATGGCAACTCACATTGTGACAGTTAAAATCAGGCTCAATATAAGGTCTTCTGATGCACAACAGGGAACCTCAGACTAGAATAGGAATACTGGGTGGATGGATACACCTGCAGGACCAAGAGAACACACTGAGGGAGCCAAACTAAGTGCAGCATTAATGTACTGAGAAACATTCGTCAATTAGAAACTCACACGGGAAGAAGAGAAAATGTCAATTTTGTATGTAGTCCGTGAGCGGCTGGCTCATGCATCTGTGATGGGGAGCCTCTAAAACTTGCAGCCTGGAAAGTCAGGATGGATGACAGTTTAGATGAGGAAGTAAATACCAACAAGATGGCAGAGGGCGTCTTGTGGGATGCAGAACAGAACAGAAGTGATGTCATTGGGATGTCAGAGGGGAGGAGCCATGCATTTCAAGGCCACCCTGCCCATCCCAGGCCTCTTTCTCAAGCTTACACAACACTTAAAGCAGAGGTCCACCCTAAATCTTAACTTTATATTGAAAAAAAAAAATAATATATATATATATATATATATATATATATATATAGAGAGAGAGAGAGAGAGAGAGCAATATATTAATGGGGGCGCTCAAAAAATGAATAATAAAAAATGTATTGATTACGAATATAAACACCAGCCTGCCCACACCATCTGAATTGCTACAACGTAGTGTGTGAACCTATAAGAAAAAAATTAGAACAGATAAATTAGTCTTAAATGATAAAGTGCACTAGTAAAAAGTAAACTACGGGTATTGTTGTGAAACAAATATGAACACCACTGTGTAAACCCGATGAATATATTGGGCCAGATTCACAGAGCCATTACGCCTGTCTAACTGGTGTTAGACTGGAGTACTTTCAAATAACGCGCGTTTTCTAGCTAGTCGGAAACCTCAAACCATGAATAGACGGCTGTGGGCTTCAATTCGACTGGATTACGTGTTAGTTTGCCTTCGGATCTACGCTGCAATAAAATTGCGGCCACTGGGTGGACTTCCCATCGTTTTCCGCGTCGGGGTATGGTAATGAGCTTTTGCCGGCGATCCCCGAAATTACGATCTTCATTTGCAATCTCTTACGGCACCTTTAGTCATCTTTTTTTTGTGTAACACTATACCAGCCTTTTGCTGGTCTAATATTAGACAGCCAATGATAAGTATGGCCGTCGTTCCCGCGTCGAATTTCTACGTTTTCTGACGTCTTTTATTATTTTTTACGTAAGTCGTCCGGGAATAGGAATGTTCGTAAAGGACGCTACTCAAACAACGAATGACGTAACGACGTGATTTCGCGCAATGCACGGTGGGAAATTTCTGAACGGAGCATGCGCAGTTCGATCGCCGCGGGGACGCGCTTAATTTAAATGCTTCACGCCCCCCAATCACGTATTTCGATTACGCGGCGAGAAATAGACTACGCCGCCGTAGCGTACGGGCAAAAATCTACCAGGATTCGGTGTAGAGCCTGGCGAAATACGGCAGCGTAGAGTATTTCGATTACGCAGCGCAATATTAAGTGTATCTGAATCTGGCCCATTGACTCTAAACACAACTGAATGGGACCCGAACCATAAAGTGATGCTGCTTGCAATGCAATTGCCAAAACAAAACAGAACTGAACCAGTCCTAAAAAAGTCCTTGAAAAGAAATTTGTGCAAGAACACAATAGTGACAATCTTGATAGTGGTTTTCTTGAAAAACATCCATTGAAGGAACCAATCCAAAACTTAAAGTGACTTGCTACATTCACCTTCACCACAGTTGCAAACAATAAACGACACCCATAAGTGCTCAAGGTAAGGATGGCAGCTTACCAGAGCACATTGACCCTTTTAATTAAAAAAGAGATCTAATGTGCTTGTTGTTATAATGGATGATGGCAGACTGAGAGCTTCTCACACACTGGCAGGCTCAAATCAGGATATGCAAATAACAAGATAGACCGAACATAGTGTAATCCCATTTAATAAAAAAGTTTCAGGCGGCGTACACACGACCGAGGTTCTCGCTGGAAACCAGCGAGAACCTCGCTGGAAGCTGCATTCCAGCGAGGACCTCGGCCGTGTGTACACTCTCGGCGAGCTTCCCGTCGGGAAGCCCGTCAAGCAGAAATAGAGAGCACGCTCTCTATTTGCTCGACGGCCCGCCTGGAAGAATGGCTGGTTGCCATTCCCGACGGGCGGGTCTCCGATTTCGACGGCCGGCAGGGAACCTCGACGGGCGGAACGATGTGTTCTGCCCGTCGAGGTTCTCTGCCGTGTGTACGCGGCCTAAAATACAAATAACATGCCAAGTGGCCGCTTACATTTGTAGGTGCCTCGAACCCAGCACTGAGGCTGGATAGCAGGTACTATGGCTGAGTACACAAAGTCCCGTTATGGAGATGCCTGGCGTTTCGTTATGCACGTCATCAACTTAACTTTATATTACTAAGAACAGCAGCCTTAATACATGTAGAATCCATATTTTTTTTTCTGTAGGTCAATGATTACCTTGATTCAGATGTTTTTCATGTAGCTTGGGTATTGTTCCCCACGGGAGTAGGCTTGTCACTCGTTTTCCCAGACGGCCCAATGTGTTATGGGTGCTGTGCGCAATGTCTCCTGGGAGTAATGTGTCGAGATTCCCAGGAGATCTGTACTGTCAATACGGCTTCCAGGAAGTCTTTGCTTGTGGGCTTCACAATGCCCACAATCAAGATGGAAAACTGGATTCAATTTTATAACTTCTTCTTTATGACAGAAAATGAACCAATGCTATTTCAAGCAGCTAGCAAGTGAGTGCTACATTGATATCTATGTTACTATGCAATGCACATACAACAAAAAAATTGAGAAACTGTGGAACCTCCGCTTTAATTGAGCCACATATCCCATTACTACTGTACATTCTATTTGCATATGCGTCTTGCCAAAAGTTGACCTTCCTGGGACATAGTCAGACATAACCCAAGAGGTTGCATTAGTGGATGTAGAAGACACCATCTGCAAAACTCATACATTGGATTGTTTGTCCTTTTTAAAAAAAATGCACAAATTCCCTTACTATAAACATTATCTCCAGATTTACCCCTCTGGTTTAACCGATTCCCGCTTGCCGGCCTCCATGTGATGTCCTTGACTTTGAACGGGTATATCTGATTGATGCCTGCAGATACAGGCATCACTCAGATACTTTTTCAGCCGTCGATTCCCTACACCATAAGAACAATCATAGTGGCTGTTTATATTCATTGTAATAGGAATACAAGTAATCATTTTTTTTTTTTAAAGTGTCAAACTAAAAAAAAGTATAATTTACAAGAAAAACAAAAATAAAAATGTTAAAGTGCCCCTGTCCCCGTGTGCTCACACGCAGAAGAGAACACATATGCAAGTCCCACCCACATATGAAAATGGTGTACAAACCATACATGTGTATCGCGGCGAACGTTGGAGTGAGAGAAATAATTTTGGCCCCAAACCTTCTCTGTAACTCAAAACTAGGGAAGAGCCGAACAACCCCCTGTTCGGTTCGCACCAGAACCTGCAAACAGATCAAATGTCTGTGTGAACTTAAGAACCCTGTTAAAGTCTATGGGACCCGAACGTTTGAAATCTAAAGTACTAATTTTAAAGGCTAATATGCAAGTGTTTGTCCTAAAAAGTGTTTGGGGACCCGGGTCCTGCCCCAGGGGAGTGTTTGGGGACCTGGGTCCTGCCCCAGGGGACATGTATGAATGCAAAAAAAGTTTTAAATAACGGCCGTTTTTTCAGGAGCAGTGATTTTAATAATGCTTAAAGTGAAACAATAAAATGTAAATATTCTTTTACATTTCATACCTGGGGGGGGGGGGTGTATAGTATGCCTGTAAATTAGTGCTTGTTTCCTGTGCTTAGAACTGTCCCTGCACAAAATGTAATTTCTGAAGGAAAAAAGTCATTTAAAATCACTCACCTTAGGGTCTGGTATGGATATTAAGGGGAACCCTGCGTCAAATAAAAAAAAATGACGTGGGGTTCCCCCCAAATATCCGTGGACCCCGACACATTTTTTTTTTTATGAATGACTTTTCTCTGTATTGCCGGGAGCCGACAATTCATTATAGCCGATTTTAACCACTTGACCACTGGGCACTTAAACCCCCTTCCTAACCAGACCAATTTTCAGCTTTCGGTGCTCTCACAATTTGAATGACAATTACTCAGTCATACAACATTGTACCCATTTGAAATTTGTGTCCTTTTTTTCACACAAATAGAGCTTTCTTTTGGTGGTATTTGATCACTTCTGGGTTTTTTATTTTTTGCGCTATAAAAGAAAAACGACTGAAAATTCGGTAAAAAAAAAAAAAAACACCCAGGCCAATTCTGACATTTCTCTCCTACATGTAAAAATCATCATTTATTTGCTAGAAAATTACATAGAACCCCAAAACATTATATATGTTTTTTTAGCAAAGACCCTAGAGAATACAATGGCGGCCGTTACAACTTTTTATCTCGCATGGTATTTTCGCAGACATTTTTTGAACGCATGTTTTTAAAAAAAAACAAAACAGTAAAGTTAGCCCAATTTTTTTTCATAATGTGAAAGATGAAGTTACGCCGAGTAAATAGATACCCAACATGTCACACTTCAAAAGTGCGCACACTCGTGGAATGGCGCCAAACTTCGCTACTTAAAAATCCCCATAGGCGGTATTGCAGAGTATCGCGCGGGGTATTGCAGAGTATTGGGGTATTGCAGAGTATTGGGCAGGGTATTGCTGAGTATTGGGCAGGGTATTGCTGAGTACTGGGGTATTGCTGAGTACTGGGGTATTGCACAGTATTGGGGTAGCAGGGATGGCTGAGCTGGGATGGCTGGATCTGTGACTGCATTTGTCACAGATCCAGCCACAGCGCTGCTGCTGACACCCCGCTCCCCCCCTCTCCTCGCACACTGTACCGAACGGTACAGAGAGGAGAGGGAGGAACCGGCGTCATCAAATGACGCCGGTTTGTTTACAAGTGATCGCGCCGTCATTCGACGTCACCATCACGTGGTAAACGGCCGCTATCAGCGGCAATTTACCGTGATCCGTGATGCGCCGGGTCTTCTAGACCTGGCGAGCACAGACACTTTCGCGAGCACGTCCCAGGGGACGAGCAATCGCGGAAGTGAAGGACGACATCCCAGGGACGTCGTGTCACAGTAACTCGACCGTGCTGTAGCAGTATTTTTGCTATAGCGCGTCGGCAAGTGGTTAAATTACTTTTTTTCCTTTAGAAATTACACTTTGTGCAGGGACATTTTTAAGCATTGGAAACAAGCGCTACTTTACAGGCATACTATACACCCCCCCTAGGTACGAAATTTAAAGGAATATTTCACTTAAAGGAATTATTAAAATCACTGCTGCCAAAAAAACTGCAGTTTTTAAAACTTTTTTTTTGTATTGATACATGTCCCCTGAGGCAGGATCCAGGTCCCCAAACACTTTTTAGGACAATAACTTGCATATTAGCCTTTAAAATTAGCACTTAAGATTTCAAATGTTCGAGTCCCATAGACTTTAACAGGGTTCTAAAGTTCACACGAACTTGCCGCAAACACCCCAAATAGTTCGCTGTTCGGCGAACAGGCAATGTTCGAGTCGAACATGAGTTCTACTCGAACTCGAAGCTCATCCCTCCTCAAAACATGTAACCAGTAAAAAAAAAAAAAAAAAAATATGGAAAAAAAAAAAATAGCAGGATCTCTTTTTCCCGTCAAGAAAAAATCCTAGCAGGAAAACCGTTTGCCTGTATGCTTATCATACGGGGGAAAAAATGCGCATGCTCGGAATCGAGTATGAGACGGGATTACTCGTTCTGGTAAAACTAGAGTTCGTAGTTGCGATAGCACATTTGTCACGCTTCAAATTATTGCATCGCTTAAAGTGGTTGTAAACCCACTTTTTTTACTTTTACCTACAGGTAAGCCTATAATAAGGCTTACCTGTAGGTAAGGAGAATATCTCCTAAACCTGTACGGTTTAGGAGATATTCCCCTCGCATTGCGCCGCTGATTGCAGCCGCCGGACCTTGCCGATTTTAAATCTCCCGCGCGTGTGTCTTCCGGGTATCGCCGCTCCAGCGCTGTGATTGGCTGGAGCGGCGATACCCGGAAGACACGCCGAGTCAAGATGACATCTCGCTCTGCGTGGACCAGGTAAGTTTCTCTGACCTCGTTCCGAGGTAAGTATTTTATAATGAGCTAATATGCGGTGCATATTAGCTCATTATGGCTTTTCCCTTGCAGGAGTGAAAAAAATAAAAAAGTCAAAGCGGGTTTACAACCACTTTAATGCAGCGCAATCTTTTCTTCTTTATAATGCTACAATAATGAGGTTGATTTGCTGCTGATATTCACAGAGTTCTGACAAACTTGTTTCTTTATTATTTCTCATGATCTCATGAATTTATCTTTGGTTTTTAAAGTCAGATCTTCATTTTATATATTTTTTTGTCTTTTTTTAAGGTAACATTTTATTTTTAAGATCTTTATTTTAAAAATATTTTCTAGTGATCTCCTTCTTTTTTGTTTTAATTTTGGTGTGTCATGTTTCCACAATAACATTATTATCTTGTATTTTTTTTTGTTTACAAACCGTTTTTATTATGGAAAAGGTACACGATTTTAACAGTGGTAGAAGATGTACAAGTGAGAGAGTCATTTAGATTATACATTATATCTGAGTAAAGATATATCACATGAGAAAATACATATATTAGATTAGATACTGCAAACCCCAGACTAAAGCCTCGTACACTTGATCGGATATCTGATGAAATCTAATCCGATGGATTTTTTCGTCGGATATCCGATGAAGCTGACTTTCATCAGTCTTGCCTACACACCATCAGTCAAAAATCCGACCGTGCCAAAATGCGTTGACGTAAAACACTACGACGTGCAAAAAAAAAAAAAGGACAGTTCAATGTTTCCGAGCATGCGTCGACTTGATTCTGAGCATGCGTGGAGTTTTGACCGATGGACTTCCACACTGACGATCGTTTTTTTGTATCCATAGGAAAAATTTAAAACATGTTCTATTTTTTTTTCACAGATGGAAAACAAACCGATGGGGCCCACACACGATCGGTTTGTCTGATGAAAACAGTCCATTGGTCTGTTTTCATCAGACAAATCGATCGTGTGTACAGGGCTTTAGTGCGATGAAACAAAGAATTCACAGTTATCTTGGTCTCAAAATGGCTCCAGGTATGCTAGTCTACATTTAGTTCTGAAACTAAATGTAGAAGCAAAAGGCAACCTAATAAGTAGTGTTGCTCACGAATATTCGCATTGCGAATATTCGCTACGAATATTGCATATTCGAGTATTCGCGAATAACTCGAATATCGCTGCGAATATTCGCTTTAGCGAATATTCGTATTTTTTCAAATGTATTTTTAAAAAAGATCACATCCTAGTGATCTCCATCGACATCTAAAAGCATTGCTGGTATGATTAGAGACCCTGGGCCGAGTAGCTGAGGCGATCCTTTTATGTTGCCGAAAATTCGCATTGCGAATTTTCGGCAACATAAAAGAATCGCATCAGCTACTCGGCCCTTCTTTTGCATCAGAGCCAATCAGAATAACTCGAATATTCGGCAAAAGGAATATTGCGTGATATTCCTTTTGCCGAATATTCGAGTTATTCTGATTGGCTCTGATGCAAAAGAAGGGCGGAGAAGATAATCGCGCAATAGGAATATTGCGCAATTATCTTCTCCGCCCTTCTTTTGCCCCCTTATTCTCCTTTCTTTTAAGTAGAGTTAGTGTAGAGTTAGTGTTTAGTGCATATTAGTTTAGTAATACAGGAAATGATCTCCGTTTATGAGAATTTTGCAATCATTTTCGCATTAGCGAAATTTCGCAAATTTTTTTTGGATAAAATATCACGAATATTCGATATTAGCGAATATTCGCGAATATTCTTCTATATATTCGCGCAATATCGCGAAATCGAATATGGCATATTCCGCTCAACACTACTAATAAGCTGTCCTCAATTGTGCAGAATACGTCGCAGGGCACTCTCTAGCTTTTGTGCTCAAAAGGCAAACCACTGGTAGAATAGATTGTCAGTCTGTGGGAGGCTGTAATTCTAGGCAACCTATTTACATGATATTAGTGGGCTATAAATATATGTATACAGAGGGCAAATGGAAAACAGCTGCCCATAGCTGGATTTCATATTTTTCCCAAATATAACATGAGGAAGAAAATGATAGGAATAGGGCGTGGCCGGCAGCCGAGGCGGATGGCTGTGTGAGGAGTGAGCTCCGCGAGACCCATCTGTAGCCAGCTCCATCCAGCGACTACGACAGCACTTTAAGGCACCATACAGCCTACCTACCTCCTGGAGAACCCCTGGATCACGATGGGGAAAAGGAAAAAGGAGAGGGGCCCAAAAAAATTGACGGACTTTTATCCGTCCGCGAGCACGCCTAGGCCGCAAGATGGCGGCGAGGCCTCGGACTCGCGGTACGGACTGCGCCACGGAGACAGCAACGGATCGTCCCCACACTATGGCACAGACAACCGACCACATCACAGCGCCAGCGCAGGGTCCTCTCCCGGAGCATCGCCCATCAGCAGCCCGCAGAAGTCGGCGCAAAAGAAATCTTCAGCCCACAAGTATGCAGGTGAGCTGGGGGACGGGTGTAACTCTCAGAACAGCACCAGTGACTTTGTGGAACACATTAATGAGTTCCCCACCACCGGTCAGCCCCTCAGTGATACAGTGATGAGGGATATGTTGATCACCCTTAGAGGCTCCCTGCATAAAGATATGATGCTATGTGTAACTCAGCTGAAGAGAGATGTGTCTGCCATAGGGGATAGGATCTGCCACGTGGAAGACAAAATGGGTGAATTCACAACAGCTCACAATGAGCTGGTAGATGCACACAACGATACAGAAAGTGACATTCAGGCCTTGAGAGAAAAACTAAGTGATTTAGAAGACAGATCAAGAAGAAATAACATAAAACTGAGGGGGGTGGAGGAGAAGGTGACCCCCGCAGAACTCAGGCCCTATGTGCAAGCCTTCATAGCAGCCATGCTCCCTGATATTTCTGCTAACGAAATCATAGTAGATAGAGCCCATCGCCTACCTAAACCTAAATACCTACCTGAAGGGGTACCGAGGGATGTCATTGCTCGCATACATTTCTTTCACGTTAAAGATGACCTCATGCGATTTACGCGGAAGAATCAACCGCTACCGGGCCCTTACTCGGACATTAATGTCTTTGCTGATCTATCTAAACACACCATGATGGCGCGCAAAAACCTGTCCTCTTTGACTAAGATCCTGCAGAACCATAAAATCACGTACTCCTGGGGCTTTCCAACAAAATTACTAGTCACTAGAGAGGGTCGCACGTTTGCGATCACCACCGTTGAAGACGGAATTGCCCTGGCCAAAAAATGGAAATTGATCCCAGAGGATGGGGAGGCCTCATTGCAAAATCAGGCTATACAGAGGATGTCGCCTGAATGGCAGAAGACATGACACCCAGTACCCTTCACTATGGAGCACAATATAGCTCCCCTCTCCTCCTTTTTCTGATATAGCCAACCCTGTTGCCTTAATGAATCCTACACCAGAGTGGCCAGCTCTGGGTCTCGGGGAGACGTATCCCCCTGTTTTTCTTGCGGAATTTTCGCACTTAATGAAACTGTTCGTTTTTTTTTTGTTCTGATTCATGTTACCTGTCTTTTTTTTTTGTTGTTGCTGTTTTCTTTTTTTCTCAATGTACCAAAGGAACCCTATTTTGAATATGATCCCTTCTGTGCAACTCCACAAACCTCAAGCATTGCCAATATTACAGGATCTCCACAACCACCGGATTTTGGAACAGCAGCGCCTCCTTCAGGTAATTTAGCCTCCTTACATCTACATACAGAGACTTTCCTGCCACATGTAAAGCATATCATTCTAATACCACGATGTCGATAAATATAATCTCCATGAACGTTCATGGGCTCAACAGTCCCTTTAAACGGTCCTCAATGTGGTCCGAAATGACCAGACTACGAGGAGATGTATTATGCATCCAAGAAACGCACTTTATGTCCTCCAAACAACCCAAATGTACACACAAAGCATACCCACATATCTTCCAATCTACTGCTCCAGTAAAAAAGAGGGGTGTTCTGCTAGCCATCAAACATACTGTGGCATTTAAGATGCATGAGCTAATATGCGACTCAAACGGAAGATATATAATACTAATCTGTGATCTAAATAATACAACTTACACCCTAGTCAACATCTATGCACCCAACAAGAACCAACCAAGATTCTTAACCTCGTTGCTCAAGAAGGTGAACAAAATCAAAAAAGGATTGCTGCTTCTATGTGGTGACTTTAATTGTGTACCTGATCAATCCTTGGACTGCTCACAACAACAGACCTCCCGCAGGATAGAAATCCAATCACTTCTTCATGACCACAACTTGTATGACACTTGGAGATGCCTGCATTCCTCAGAAAGGGATTATACTCACTACTCATATCCCCATCGGGCATATTCCAGGATTGATTTAATCCTAACTGACCTGCCTTTGCTGCAGAAGACCTCTGAAGTCACTATACACTCTATAACATGGTCGGACCATGCCCCTGTGTCTATTCTCCTTCGAGATGAACCCTTTTCTTCCCCGACCTACATATGGAGGAACAATGTTGGTTTGCTCTCTAACCCTGTCCTAACGGATAGGATTGGTCTGCAACTTAAAGATTTTTTTGCCATTAATAACAATAGCGATGCCTCCAAGGCATCAATATGGTGCTCGCATAAGGCGTTCAGCAGGGGAATATTAATTCAAGCTGCTGCTAGACAAAAGAGGGGGAAGGCAAAACAGTTAAACGACTTGCTGGAGAAACTTAAACAATTAGAAGCTCAACACAAAACACAACCCACATTAGCGATAGAAGAATCCCTATTTAAATGCAGACATGACCTTCGCCTATTGTTAATCACCACTCATCAAACGCACTTAAGGAGATTAAAAGCGATGTATTATGCCCACGGCAACAAAGCAGGGAAGGTCCTGGCGAGATACATTACTAAACGACAGCAGCAGGCCCGCTTAATTAATATTAGAGACCCACACACCGCCAAAACGGTAAATCACCCGACACATATTGCCAACGCTTTTATGAAATATTATAAGGACCTATATAACCTCCAACAAGACACAGACACGACACAACCTACTGAACTAAGTATTAATGCGTTTCTGAACGCAATCTCCTTACCCTCTTTAACCACTGACCAACTATCCATGCTTAACTCCCCAATCACTCTCACAGAGGTTTCAGATACCATTCAGGCCCTCCCTAATAATAAGTCTCCAGGTACAGACGGTTTCTCGTCAGAGTACTATAAGACGTTCTCTAGCATTCTCGCTCCACCTCTATGCGCCTTGTTTAACGGTATTGCCTCCTCCTCTAAGCTTCCAGACGAAATGTTACAGGCTACTATTGTTACTCTGCCTAAACCAGGGAAGAAGCCGGATACTCCACAGAACTTTAGACCAATATCGCTCCTGAACACAGACCTCAAGGTCTATGCTAAGATTCTAGCGAATAGGCTGGCCAATGTCACCCCTCACCTGGTTAAACCAGACCAAGTAGGGTTTGTAAAAGGGCGCCAAGCCCCGGACGGCACCCGAAGGCTGCTCAATTTGATACATATACTGGAAAATAGGAAGACCCCAGCAGCCTTTTTGGCACTAGATGCTGAAAAGGCCTTTGACAGGGTGCACTGGGGATATCTCAATGCTACCCTGAGGAAATTTGGCATACAGGGCACCATACTGTCCGCAATTTCTGCATTGTACACATGCCCGTCTGCTAGAGTTTTCTCGTCCGGGGCAATCTCCGACCGATTCTATATTACCAACGGCACCCGCCAGGGCTGCCCACTGTCCCCCATAATCTTCACCCTGATGATGGAGCCTCTCGCTGAAACCATCAGGTCGGCCAAGGAAATTTCGGGGATTGATGTTGCAGGTGTTACCCACAAGATAGGTCTCTTTGCAGACGATGTTGTTCTGACAGTAACAAATCCGGCTTCTTCCTTGGCAAAGGCTCAGGAAATCCTACAACAGTTCGGTGCAGTATCTTACTATAAACTGAATATTACTAAGTCCTGTATTCTTCCAATAAACCTTTCAAAATCCCTGGTTACTTACCTCAAAGAAAGATTCCCATTCCAATGGATGGCTAACTCCCTTACCTACCTGGGTATTAGATTAGTCTCTCCATCCACCCACACTTATAAGGTGAACTTTAACATCCTTATGGCAACCATTAAAACCGATCTTGACCATATCACAACATTTGAGATGTCATGGCTGGGCAGGATAGCTGCGTTAAAAATGATTCTTTTGCCCAAAATTCTCTATTACTTTAGAACCCTCCCAATTAGAATCCCAGAATCCTTCTTCTTACAAACCGACAAGATGTTTAGGAGATTTATTTGGCAAGGTAAAATGCCTAAGGTAACATTTGCTACAGTTCAAAGACATAGATTAGAGGGGGGAACGGGCTTCCCCGTCCTCCGCAACTACTATAAAGCAGCGATTCTAGATCAAATGAAGGCCTGGTTTGACCCAGTACCATCTAAACTATGGGTTAAGATTGAGAAAGCAGCTATAACAGGGAAAGACCTACCAGCTTTACTTTTAGCTAAAGTGACGAACCTACCCCTACAACGGATTAGTTTACCCTCTATTGACACTACCCTATCAGTGTGGGGAAATATCCAATCCTGTCTAGATCCCTCGACGACAAATAAACGCAGACTCACTGACCTCACGACCGTGGAACATATCATCCCAGACCTAAACATTACTGCTTGGAAACAGGATGGTTTAACAACTGTCCAAGAGGTGTTGTCCACTCAACCCCGTACCCATACATACTCTCTCATGAGACTGCAATACTTCCAAAGGTCACACTCTACACTTACCTTCGACATGCCCATAGACATATGGACGTACCTTTGCTCGTCCTATAATAAACCCAGAGGTCTTTCTTGGTTTTATAGACTGTTACATGGCACTAAGCGATTTTCCAAGACCTCACACATGACAAACTGGGAAAAAGACTGGGGCACCTCCTTCTCAACCGATGAATGGACGAGAGCGATCAAGATGACTTACAGATACACCCACTGCACTAACCATTGGGATAACATGTTGAAAATTGTACATAGGTCCTACCTCACCCCGGTTAGGCTATCGCTGATATTCCCTTCAGAATCACATCTTTGCTGGAGAATATGCGGAGATAGAGGCAATATCTTCCATATATTATGGGCCTGCAAACACATTCGCAAATTTTGGGATGAAGTTTTTAAACTAATAACTTCTGTCATAGGCATCTCGGTCCATCCCGCTCCGCCTTTAGCTTTACTGAACATTACTACTGCCCCTATCCCAACCTCCATGAGAGGCATTGTGATACATATTTTGATAGCAGCCAGATTGGCCCTTACAGCTAAATGGAAAACCACCCAGATCCCCACCCTTAACGAAGTGATACATAGGGTCTCTACCCAATATTCATACGAGAAACACTTCGCCTATCAAACTGGGACTTCCCGAACCTTTCTTGCACAATGGTCACCCTGGGTCTCTAAATACCCCACCCCATAGCTCCCCCTCCACCATTTAATGGAAATCACTATGGACCTTTGGTACAATAGTTATGTTTTTTTCTTTCTTTTTTGTGTATTTTTGTTTTTGTTTTGCTTTTCGTTGTATCTTTTGTTTTTTGTTTGTTGTATGGTTACACCGTTAAGATTTGCTATTCTCCCTGTTTAATATATATGAACACTAACTGTTATACTGAAAACCTGTTCGCATGCACCATATGGCACTACGCACGCGACATGCCCCTTTAGGTGGCCTAGTAAATGGGAGGCTTTCCACATAGACAGACGTTGTCATACTGCACCGAACTGCATGACCAAATAGGCAACCCTTGAGGTAATGCCAGGTTACTGTTACTTCCCTATATAGGGAGCTGTGGCTCCACATTGTGTAGTAGGTTGCACAGCCCCCGAACCTTGTTTACGTACTTGGCAACATACTGTAACCTTGCTTTGTATACCATTGTTCGCACTATGTCTAGTGGAAGAATATATGAGGACCTGCGTTGTCCATATTTTGACTTTTGATGCGATTGCTTATATATAATTGTCTCTTTCGAGAAAGCAAACTTCAATAAAAACAAATTGAAAAGAAAATGATAGGAATATGAGTTTAGCTTGATGTCATTAAACAATGTATGATCATGGTGACTAAAAGCCGAGTAATGACATTGTAATTGCCAATACTATCCCATTTATATTTTAGTTCTCAGCATAGTCACAATTTTTTCGTTCATTCATGATTTTTAGCAGGTAATAAATATTCTAGGTTTTATATAGTTTTCCATAGAGAACACATAAATACTTCAAACAGATTTTTCCCTTCCTACTCTTCTGCCAAATAACAAATGGCCAGACTTTTGCCAGTATTGAAAACAATAACCAGCTAGTGGTATTCTGTAGCAGCCTGCTCAGAATTCATCTCTTGGTGACATTTTCTGACTACTATCTACAGTGCCTGCCGCCGAGAATGTGTTTATAGCACGACAGCATCGCGCTGATTCTCGGCGACAGGCTGCCGACATCTCGCACTCGCTGGAATAGTAAAAGCACATTCCAGCGAGTGCGTCATAGAAGCGACGGGGATCCGACGCGGATTCCCGCCAATTCTACACGTGGGCGGAGTTTGTTATGAATCCTGAGAAGGAAGTCCCCGCCGGATTTTAAATAAAAATCCGGCATGGGTTCCCCCCTCAGGAGCATAACGGGCCCTTAGGTCTGGTATGGGTTGTAAGGAGACCCCCCCTACGCCAAAAAAACGGCGTGGGGGTCCCCCCCACAATCCATACCAGACCCGTATCCAAAGCACACCCCCCCCCGGCGGCCAACTAATAAAATATTTCAATACACTGTGTGGTTTATTTGTGTTTACACTTTTCTTGCAGGTGAATGGGTAGGGGTACAATGTACCCCATACTCATTCACTTAGGGTGGGGGGCCGGTATCTGGGGGCCCCCTTATTAAAGGGGGCTTCCAGATTCCGATAAGCCTCCCGCCCGCATACCCCGACAACCAACGGCCAGGGTTGTCGGGAAGGGGCCCTGTCCTCATCAACATGGGGACAGGGTGCTCTGGGGTGGGGGGCTGCAGTGCGCCCCCTGCCCCAGAGCACCTGACCCCCCCATGTTGAGGGCATGCTGCCCGGTACGGCTCAGGAGGGGGGGGGCGCTCGCTCGCCCCCCACTCCCCTCCTGACCGGCCGGCCGGCGTGCTTTGGATACGGGTCTGGTATGGATTGTGGGGGGACCCCCACGCCGTTTTTTCGGCGTAGGAGGGTCTCCTTACAACCCATACCAGACCTAAGGGCCCGTTATGCTCCTGAGGGGGGAACCCATGCCGGATTTTTATTTAAAATCCGGCGGGGACTTCCTTCTCAGGATTCATAACAAACTCCGCCCACGTGTAGAATTGGCGGGAATCCGCGTCGGATCCCCGTCGCTTCTATGACGGCTTTGTCTCCATCGCGGCAAGCCAGCTCGGCGCTGGCTCCCGCGATGGGGCTCGCAAGTGCTCAATCTCGCCGAGAAAGGGAGCGAGATTGACACAATATCGCGGTCAACCACTGTACATCACAATTGCATTTACAATATTGCAATGCCATATTAAAGTGTATCTAAGGCTTTTACAATTTAGGTAGAATAGGAAATGGATCAATTCCTTTATAGTTTTTTTTTGCCATCTATGTCCCAATGGGAAAATCTACCTTCATTGCATATCCTGTAGAAGCAACAATTAATGAAAGGAAATCTATTAAAACTGAGGGAAATGCTCTCTTTGGCAGTTGTCAAACACTGTTTTTCTAAGAAAACTACTGTTACTGGGCTACCATGGATACTAGATAATGCTATACTGCAAAAATACATACATGTAAAGAGAATTTATATAAACCCTCAACCAGCTGTTTTATACAAAAGTTAGGTATAACTCAATGTGAAATAGGAACTTGCACTTGAAGGCGTCATTCACACGAGGTGGACTCCGTCACACTCCGTCGCTACGGAGTCCGCCTGCTCCCACCAGCTCAGCGGGAGATCAGTCCGCAGATCTCCACTGAGCCGACAGATGACAAGCTCCTCTCTGCTCACTGAGCGGTAAGGGGCTTGTCAGGCACCGCTGTCTCCTATGGAGCAATCTGATGAAAATGGACATGCTGTCTGTTTTCATCAGATCTTACCCGATCCGATCCGCCATGGACGGGTGGGGACGTATCCCCCATACGTTTGTTTTTAGCGGATCGGATAGGGTCGGATGTCAGCGGACATATCTCCGCTGTCATCCGATGCTCCATAGGGATGCATGGAGCGGCCGTTCAGGTCCGCCGTCAAAACTGACAGGCGGACCCGAACGGTCCATCCGTGTGAATGAGGCCGAAGAATTTGCACAATATTTCAAATTACCCCTTTCAAGTCTGTATGGGAAATATAAACCAAAGTGGTGGGGTGTTCCCTTAAGCGGTTAAGACCCGGACCATTATGCAGGTAAAGGACCTGGCCCCTTTTTTCGATTCGGCACTGCGTCGCTTTAACTGACAATTGCGCGGTCGTGCGACGTGGCTCCCAAACAAAATTAGCGTCCTTTTTTCCCCACAAATAGAGCTTTCTTTTGGTGGTATTTGATCACCTCTGCGGTTTTCATTTTTTGCGCTATAAACAAAAATAGAGTGACAATTTAAAAAAAATATATATATTTTTTACTTTTTGCTATAATATCCCCCAAAAAAAAAAAAAATATATATATATATATATATATATATATATATATATATATATATATATATACATATATATAAAACATTTTTTTCCTCAGTTTAGGCCGATACTTATTCTTCTAAATATTTTTGGTAAAAAATCGCAATATGCGTTTATTGATTGATTTGCACAAAAAGTTATAGCATTTATAAAATAGGGGATAGTTTTATGGCATTTTTATTAATAATTATTTTTTTACTAGTAATGGTGGCAATCAGCGATTTTTTTCGTGACTGCAACATTATAGCAGACACATCGGACACTTTTGACACATTTTTGGGACCATTGTCATTTTTACAGCGAAAAGTACTATAACAATGCACTGATACTGATACTGTGAAAATGACAGTGACAATGGCAGTGAATGGGTTAAACACTAGGGGGCACTGTAGGGGTTAAGTGTGACCTAATGTGTCTATAAAAGAGTGCACAAAGAAAGACAAAAGGGGGGAACGGCAGCAGAAAAAAATTCACTGTGCACTTCCCGGCGCCAAGGACAGGTATTACTTAGACTAAGAGTTGGATAAATCTAAGGAATAGACCAACCATACAAGTGTATAGATATAAAAATACCAAAAAAATTATATCATAATAACATATACAAATCTCAAGATATAAAATCTCCACTTGAGAGCAGTCAAGCGATATATGTTACTAGCAGCAGCTATTTAAAATAAGACAAATAAATTTGTCTATTCAAAGTATAAAACAAAGTATCACACTAATTAACCACTAAAATTCAGTTGATTAAAACATGATAAACAGCGCATAAAAATTCCAATGTAGATTTAAAGTGTTAGATAAGGTCCATAGATCAGTAAGTGAAGCTGAGAAAAGCGTGAGGAATGCTTGGGAACAAATGGTGATGTACCCTCCACCGATCTCCAATTTCCACCAAAACGTGAGGCACACGCCCCCTCAGGGGTTCAAACTCACCAAAAATACAAAAGAACAAGCCTTGTATATCAATGGATCATCCTGACCAGACCTCCAACATCAGTCACGGGACAGCAGGGGTTAATATATAAAGATGTTAAACTCACTGGCCTGGAGTTTCAGCTTCTTCTTCTTTTTCTTCTTCTTCTTCTTCTTCTCCTTCTTCTTCTTCCTTGCAGCCTTGTCAGATTGGGATGCGTTGATTGATTGATCCTCTGGAGGCCGAGCTTTTATGATTCCCAGAGTGGAGCACAGAAGGTAGAGAAAGAAGGTGGAGAAGAAGAAAGTTAAACACCCTCTTGAAGGTAGAGGCCTTCTCCATCTCCAGCAAGGCCTCTACCTTCAAGAGGGTGTTTAACTTTCTTCTTCTCTACCTTCTTTCTCTACCTTCTGTGCTCCACTCTGGGAATCATAAAAGCTCGGCCTCCAGAGGATCAATCAATCAACGCATCCCAATCTGACAAGGCTGCAAGGAAGAAGAAGGAGAAGAAGAAGAAGAAGAAGAAGAAGAAAAAGAAGAAGAAGCTGAAACTCCAGGCCAGTGAGTTTAACATCTTTATATATTAACCCCTGCTGTCCCGTGACTGATGTTGGAGGTCTGGTCAGGATGATCCATTGATATACAAGGCTTGTTCTTTTGTATTTTTGGTGAGTTTGAACCCCCAAATTGGAGATCGGTGGAGGGTACATCACCATTTGTTCCCAAGCATTCCTCACGCTTTTCTCAGCTTCACTTACTGATCTATGGACCTTATCTAACACTTTAAATCTACATTGGACTTTTTATGCGCTGTTTATCATGTTTTAATCAACTGAATTTTTGTGACCTAATGTGTGTTTCTTACTTTAGGGGAGCGTGGCTTGACATGTGACGTCACTGATCGTCGTTCCCTATGACAGAGAACAGGCGATCACTGACACTGCCACAGAGAAGAACTGGGAAGGTTTGTTTACACTCACCTCTCGTTCTTCATCTTCTGTGACCCGATCGCAGGACACCGGCAGCGATCGGGTCCACAGGTGTGGTCAAGAAGCTTCGGCCCAGGTTGTGAGTGCGCCGCCAGCGGCTCGCTCACGTCCCACAGCTGGGCTCTTAAAGGGGACGTACATGTGCGCCCTTGTGCCCAGCCGTGCCATTTTGTCGACGTATATCGTCGTGCAGCGGTCCTTAAGTTGTTAAACATTAACCACCTCCCGCCCGGCCACTGAATATAAACAACTTGATTTGTGAGGAAGTGCCCATACGTCTTTCTGCTCCCACACCCTGAAGGTGCACAGTCATTGGTACTGTAGCAAACAATACATTTTTTGTAAAAAAAAAAAATGAAAAATGATCCCTAAACAGCATGTCACAATGGTGAAATTGTACTGCTCTGTCTGGTGATCAGAGACACTGATGACACTGTATACAAGTTCAGCAGCCACTATCTGTCATCAATAGCCATAGCAGTCCAATGTCACCATAGTGACACTGCACTACTGCTGTGGTGGTGATCGTGTACAATGGCTTTCTGCTCTGTTATCACTGTATGTCAGTGCAGGCAACCATTATCTCTGAACACCACTACAGTAGTATACCAGACCAGTGCAGTCAGTCAGTGTCCCCAATCACCACCACACCATTCCTCCTGTTCGGATCACTCTTCAGAGAGTGTTTGACAGGCAGCGAGGATGCATTCTATCACCTCCTCACTACTCGCTTTAACCCCTTGGACCCTGCACAAGCACCCCAATTCACTTGAATGAGTCTCAATCGGTGGTTGCTATGCCCACTCAAGTGGTATAATTCCTATCATGGCTGAGAAGCAAAGCATCACAGCCACAGTATGTGTACACCTCTGGCCGCTGCCTCTGCAACTAAAGGGGATAGTGGTTGTGGGCAGTAAAACTGTGGCTCAACCACAAGTTTTAATTCCCCCAACCTCAAGTGTAAACAAGCCCTAATAGTGGAGCCAGTCACAGTATCTCCAAACACCACCACACCCGTTACACTGGAAACAAGGTTCCCGATTGCCTCCAGTGCAGTCAGCAACAGTGTTCCTGATCACCGCCACACGAGTCGCAGTGTCACCAGGCCAGTGTAAACCAGCAACAGGGTTTCTGATTTTTTACTGGTAATCTGTGATTTTTATCGATACTGCAACCTTATGGTGGACACATTGGACACTTTTGACACATTTTTGGGACCATTGGCATTTATAGCGATCAGTGCTATAAAAATGCATTGATTACCGTAAAAATGTCACTGGCAGGGAAGGGGTTAACACTAGGGGGTGAGGAAGGGGTTATAAGAAAAGTCGAAGCCAATTATAAATGTATGATGCAATGACATCTGACCCCGGTCAAATTAAACAAAATACATCCAACCAACTCCCCCCTATGTTGGAGGAAGTGTAATCAAGTAGGGACTACATTACATATTTGGTGGGACTGCCCGAGAATATTGGAAAGAAGTTCTCGAACTAATAGAAGAAATCACAGGAGAAAAGATCCCTCTAGACCCCTTGACCTGTCTGTTTCATAGACAAGGGCTAGTAAAAGGTAAAAAAAAATATGATTCGACATTGGTCCCGCTGTTGTTAAACGCAGCAAAGGGCTTAATCCAGAAATTTTGGCTTCACCCTCAGAAACCACCTTTAAAATAATTGATACACTGGGTCGACCATATCTCGGAGATGGAGTATCTGAGAAGGGCCGACTTGGGAGATGAAGAGGGAGGAAATGGCAGGACGACCTGGGACCAATGGAGATCCTTTAAAACAACGGAAAAATTTATCCATGTATCATCAGAAACAGACAGGTAAACCCTAAAAAAAAAAAAAAAAAAAGGGGAGCCGGCCCGATCCGATAAGGTAAACATTGAAGAAGCAGGGAGGGGGGGGGTATAATAGGGGGGGGAGATAAAAGGCTGGGGGAAGAAATTAAAATTAGAAATAGGAGACCCAGGGTTATAGGGACAGAGGGGATCGACGGGAATTGTTATCTCTTTTAGAAGTTATACATTTTAGTGTTCGTCCCTCTATTTGTATTTGTATGCCTGTTTAAAAAAAAAAAGGGAAAGAAAGAATAAAGAAATAAAAAACAAGACAAAATAAATAAATTGAAAAACCACAAGTGATGCGAAACCAAAGAGGAAATATGAAGGGCGGAACAAAGATGAACCCCTCTTAAGCCTCTAACCTTCGGGTTAAGTCTGATGTGGAAAAAAAAAATGTGTTCCCTCATTGTGTTCTAACTGAAGGGGGGTGGGACTGACTAGGAGAAATTACAGATCGTATGTTTATACAATGCATGAACAGCGATCAGTCATTTCTCCCCCTGAAAGAACCGGGAGCTATGTGTTTGCACACACAGCTCCCAGTTCTCGCACTGTCACAAGCGATCGCGGGTGCCAGACGGTGATCGTGCCCGCCCCTAGTGGCCGCAATGCAAAATCATGTTATATTTTGTGATTTTGTGCAGCCGAGCCGACCTGCCGTCGTAAAAAAAAATTGCGGTGGGCGGTCTGCAAGCGGTTAAAGCAAACGCTGTGACAGAAGCACCATCACTAATAATGCTTTCTGTTTTACGCTTAAATTCATCCTCAAGCTTTCCCTTAACATATTCAATTGCCAGTTTATCATCTGGATGAGCATCAAGTGCTATGACAAGCATTTCATAACTTTCTGGTAAGCCACTGAGTAATAGTGCTGTGACATGTAAATCTTTTATTTTTTATCCTATACCTCTCAGGAGTTCAATCATTTCCAAGGTGTGCCTTATCTAATCCTGCATATCCTGGTCATTCATCAGCTTGGTTTGATATAGCTTTCTAATCAAATACAGTTTATTGCTGAGATTAACTCATTTATGCGCCTTTTGTTATCCTTCCCACATTTCTTTAGCAGTTTGACACCTACATTTATGTATAATTTGATCAATCTTCTATGCTATGAGAGATTGTGCTTAGAGCTTTCTGATCTTGCTCTGTCAACTTGTTTGAAGGGTGTTCTGTTCTGACTTAATTTATAAATTTTCACATAATTTCTCTTATTAGCAGAATTTTCACCTTGAATTTCCAAGACTGGTAGTTCTGGTTTGTCAAATTTGCAAATGACAGCTTGACAGCTTTGTTGCAGTTGTGTTACTGGCCATTTTATTTAAATACAGTCTTCTTTCTGTTGCTGTATTTTCAACTTATATGTGGTAGCTGGATGTGACTGGTTTCTCAGCTTTTCTCTAGGTGTCTGGGTGGGTGTCTGGGCTATCAGATTTTCTCTGGGTGGGTGTCTGGGCCCATAACCTGTTGGAAATTCTGTATATAGCCCCACAGAACAGACAGAGATTGCACAGTCCACATGGACCTTAATTGCAGACAGGAAAATAAACTTTACTAGATACTGTAAAAGACAGAGTTTAACCATAGATGCAGCTACCAACTTATAAACACTGCCATCTACTGCTTGCTTGATGTAATTGTTGCACAAAGGTAATGAACAATGTATTCCAATATTAGTGAATGTAGTGAAATCACATACAAGGAAAATACGTTTTTGCTTGCCCATGATTGGATATTGGAAGTCAGTAGAGCTTCACCTCATTCACAAAGCCAAGGGAAAATTTATTTTGCACAGTGAATATTCCTTTGTCTTTAGTCGGTCAACTTCGGGGTGAAACGAACAGCTATTTTTGTTTCATTTTTAAGCAAACCTGATTATCTTGAGTGCTATGCAATGTAAAATCTATGATATCATTACATTTCAGAACATTTTGATAAGATGTCTCAAATGACTTCTGGCATAGATGCCTGATATACATAAAGGTTATACAGGTTTAATTTGGTCATTATGTTTCCCTTTCTTTCAGTGGTTGCCAATGCAGTCTGGGCTACAGGCCATGGTCCAGTATCAGGGTGGACTTGGTTTCGACATCTCAACCAACATTGCTGTCAGCATCTGGGACCAGCAAACAAAGGCAAACATCAATGCCAAGTATGATGTAATTTTCTGCTTAAACATTGTAAAAGAAAAAGTCATGTAAATTTGTATACTTGATTACAATCACTGCATGTTTTATCATGGAGATAACTTTTCAAAGGATCTGCAGATTTTACAACATGTATAAATGTGAGATGAGATTTTTTTATGTAATAAAATTAACTATTTAAAATGTTCTACGGTTACGTGTTTTAGAAGACTTTTATCCCCAAAATTTACTGTTGATGCTACAACTTATTTAACCACTTGCTAACCGCAATACATATATATATATATATATAAGTTGTGGTTTGCAAATGATTAACGGCAAGGGTGTCCAAACTTTTTTCAAAGAGGGCCAGTATTGATGAAGTGAACATGCATGAGGGCCGACCATTTTGTTTGACATTCTTTGAACCATTAAAATTTTAATGCAAATTAACTAATGCACTGCCCAACAAGAATTCTCTTGCCTTTGTGGCTGTGTGTGGTAAAGAGTCTAAGGCTCGATTCACACCTATGAATTTTTAGTGCTTTTTTCATTTTGCAGATATGCACTACAGTCCATTAAACATGGTTTAAAACTTGTCTGCTGGAAACCCGTCTGTCGGATATGTCCGCTGGTTAGTACGCCTAACCAGCGAACTGAAATCTCTCGCATCCGCCACGTCACCGCGCTGTCTGTCCGCGGGGATTTTGGTTTGATCGTGTGTACACACATCAGACCAAAATCTCCAAGGAGACATGCCTCCTCGTGTGTACGCGGCCTAATAGTTTTTCAATTTTTTTTTTTAAATTTGACAAATTTCACATCCTTAGCACTCTAAGGCCTCGTACACACGAGGGGATATGTCCGCTGAAAACGGTCCGATGGACCGTTTCAGCAGACATCTCCGATCGTGTGTATGGGCTAGCGGACAGATTTGTCCATCGGACAAATTTCAAAGCATGCTTTGAAATTTGTCCGCTGCAAACCTGTCCGTCGGATATGTCCGCTGGTTAGTACGGGAAACCAGCGGACATATCCTCCCACACATGCGTCGTATCCTGTGAATGGATCCGACGCATGCGCGCGGAAGTGTTTACTTCCTGGTGCGTGACGTAGCGGTGATGTGGCGGCGTCAACGTCACCGCCGCGTCACCGACACGTCACCGCACCGTCCGCCGGCGGGGAATTTGATCCGATGGTGTGTACATGCCATCGGATCAAACTCCAGATCGGACATATCCGATGGAAATGGTCCGCGGACCGTTTTCATCGGATATGTCCGATCGTGTGTACGAGGCCTTAGGCCTCGTACACACGAGGGGATATGTCCGCTGAAAACGGTCCGATGGACCGTTTCAGCAGACATCTCCGATCGTGTGTATGGGCTAGCGGACAGATTTGTCCATCGGACAAATTTCAAAGCATGCTTTGAAATTTGTCCGCTACAAACCTGTCCGTCGGATATGTCCGCTGGTTAGTACGGGAAACCAGCGGACATATCCTCCCACACATGCTTCGTATCCTGTGAATGGATCCGACGCATGCGTGCGGAAGTGTTTACTTCCTGGTGCGTGACGTAGCGGTGATGTGGCGGCGTCAACGTCACCGCCGCATCACCGCGCCGTCCGCCGGCGGGGAATTTGATCCGATGGTGTGTACACGCCATCGGATCAAACTCCAGATCGGACATATCCGATGGAAATGGTCCGCGGGCCGTTTTCATCGGATATGTCCGATCGTGTGTACGAGGCCTAACAGTAAAGAACCCTCTACACAGTTTAGATTAAACCCGCTTCTCTTTAAATTTTTGTGAACGGCTTGGCGTCTTTTTAAATTCCCTTAGGCGGAAGAGTTTTATCCCTATTGTTGGGTCATCATTATGGTATTTGTACATTGAAATCATATCCCCTCTCAAGCGTCTTTTCTCCAAAGAGGATAAGTTCAGTGCTTGCAGTCTTTCCTCAAAGCTGAGATCCTCCAGTCCCTTTATTAGCTTTGTTGCCCTTCTCTGGACCCTCTCTAGCTCCAGCACATTCCTTCTGAGGACTGGTGCTCAGAACTGGATGGCATACTCCAGGTGTGGAGTGGGAGAATTATTTTATCTCTGGAGTGAATCCCCTTTTTGAAGAATGCCAATATTCTGCTGGCTTAGCTTGCAACAGGCTGGCATTGCATGCTATTGCTGACCCTGTCATCTACTAAGATCTCCAGGTCCTTTTCCATCCTAGATTTCCCCAGTTGTTTTCCTCATAGTGAGTAGATTGCATTCATATTTTTATCAACTATGGGGGAGGGGGGCGTCGCTTCAAATTTTTTACCATCCCTGTCCCATTGCATATATTTTTCTTCACTTCCTGTCCCATAGTCAAACTAGAAGTGAGAGGAAATCTATGCAAATTAAGGGAATCCATTGCCCCCCCCCCCCCCCCAGGCCATCAGAACTAGTGTCCCCACTTGAAAATTTCAGGGTAGGTCTTAAACAGCAAGGGGTGTGGCATTAACAGGAAGGGGTGGGTCATATTTTAGCCCTTTTGTTAAATGTTTATCTTTAGGCCTGTTTCACACGGGCATCAGCTTGTATAAGAGCAATGTGAACAGCAAGCTTTTATAAAACGTTCAGCAAGCTTTTGCAAAGCTTTTGACAAACTTTGAGCAGCTTTCTCTAAACCTTTAACCAATTCAATACCCGCCAATTGTCATTTGACGTCCACAGATGGGATCTCCCATCCTGGGTGGACATCAAATTACGTCCTGGGATTTGCGGGTGGATATCTGAATGATGCCTGCAGCTAGAGGCATCATCCAGATATCCTTTTGTTCTGCCGGCAATTCTGCACAACATAAGAACGATCATAGCGGCGGGACCCAGACGCGATGACGTCACGCCCGGGTCACCGTAAGTAAACAGAGTCGCGATTGCGGCTAGTAAGCAACAGTATTCATGAGATCGGTTAATTTTTTTTTTTACCAATCTCATGGTTTCCAGCCTGGAGGAGAGATGCAGGGTCTTATTGACCCCGCATTTCTACATAAAGAGGACCTGCCACACACATTTCCTATTACAAGGGATGTTTACATGTGGAAAAAAAAAAAAAGTGGAAAAAAATTAAAAAGTTAAAAATAAAATAAAATAATAAAAAATAAAATTAAAACGCCCCTGCCCCCGGTAGCTTGCGTGCAGAAACCAACGTACACGTAAGTCCCGCCGACATATGTAAACGCCGTTTACACCACATATGTGAGGTATCGCTGCGTGCGTTAGAGTGCCAGCAACAAATCTAGCACTAGATCTCCTCTGTAAATCTAAACTGGCTTTTCCATGAGTGTGCGCAATTTTAAAGCGTGACATGTTTGTATCTATTTACTCGCGTAACATCATCTTTCACATAATACAAAAAAATTGGGCTAACTTCACTGTTTTGTTATTTTTTTAATTCATGAAACAATTTTTTTCCCAAAAAAGGGCGTTTGAAAAATTATTGCGCAAATACTGTGCAAGATAAAACGTTGCAATGACCGTCGTTTTATTCCCTAGGGTGTCTGCTAAAAAAACATATATAATGTTTGGGGGGTCTGCTTAATTTTCTAGCAAAAGAATGATGATTTTTACATGTAGGAGAGAAGTGCCAGAATAGGCACGGTATTGAGGTGTGTATAAAAGCCCGGTATTGAAGTGGTTAAAGTGCCCTTCAGCTCCTGTTTGGGGAAATATTATACACAAATCTTAATGGGAGTATGATAGTCACTTTAAACAAGCTGCTAGCGAGCTTCAGCAGGCTTTTAATAAGCGTTAACTAGTGCTGAAGCCTGCTAGCAGATTTTTTCAGACTTGTTGTTTACAAGTTAAAATCTTTTTTTTTTTTTGCTAGAAAATTACTTAGAATCCCTAAACATTATATATATTTTTTCTAACACCCTAGAGAATAAAATGGCGGTTGTTGCAAAAAGACCTCAGATCTCATATTTACACTAAAATGCACAAAAAAATGTAGTTTGAAAAAAAAAGTCCCTTTTAAGAGCTATGGGTGGAAGTGACATTTTGAAGTCTCTTCCGCCCTGCAATTGTATGGAACTGAACAGGGGCCATATTCCCCTCTCTCAGCTCCATACCTAACATGAAAGAGAACGCAATCGCCTTCACCACTGCCGGCGGCTCTGGTAAGCGGTGGAGGGCACCGGCGGGAAGGGGCCACCGATAAAAGTGATCTTGCAGTCAATCTGCCACTAGGGATGAGCTTCGCGTTCAATACGAACGTATGTTCGACTCGAACATTGTCTGTTCGTACGTTCTTTGGAATTCGAACAAAAGCGGTCGTTCGCGCCAAATTCGAGTGACGCAAAACGGCCCATAATTCACTGTGGCATTGCGCGCTAATGATTGGCCAAGCATGCTGTATGTCCCGCATGCTTGGCCAATCACAGCGCGCAAAAAACGAAGAGCCATAATTGGCCAAAGCCTGGGTGGCTTTGGCCAATTATGGCCCAGGGCTTTAGCACACGCCCCACACTATATAAGGCCACCTGCTGGGCGGCCTCGTGTAGTGTGTTCCGGCTTGTTAATGAGAGCAGTCAGAGAGACAGAGATTGTCTTTTTATATAGCTAGATAGAGCAGGCAGGCAGGCAGGCTAGTCAGTTCAGCTTAATTTACAGTGTGTAGAGGATATATATACACATCCCTAGGAGTTGTACATATATTTATACATTGTATAGCTTAGATAGATCAGTTCTTCCTAATTTACTGGAAGGCAGGTGATTGTGCTATTTAAAGACGTTAGGTCTAGACAGGTATAGACACCCAGCAGGTACAATATTTAAAGGAATTTTTTTATTTTTTTATTTAAGCATCAATAAAATCACTGCTCCTGGAGCAGCGATTTTAATGATGCTTAACTTAAAAAAAAATATATGAAAAATTTCTTTAAATATTGTACCTGCTGGGTGTCTATAGTTTGCCTGTGAAAACGTCTTTGAGAACCCGGGTCTTGCCCGAGGGAACATGTATCAATGGAAAAAAAAGTTTTAAAAACTATAATTTTTTCAGGAGACCTGCCCCTGAAAAAACTACAGTTTTTTCAACTTTTTTCCATTGATACATGTTCCCTGGGGCACGACCCGGGTTCTCATAGACGTTTTCCAACAATAACTTGAATATTGGTCTTTAAAATGATCGTTTTTGAATTCAAACGTTCGAGTCCCATAGACTTCAATGGGGTTCTAAATGTTCGGTCGGTCTGTTCGACGGTTCTGGTGCGAACTGAACGAGGGGGTGTTCGGCTCATCCCTATCTGCCACTAAGACCACTTTTATCTGAAAGCGGACCGCCCACTGAAGAAGTGGATACTGGGGTTATGGTAGCTAGCTGCTGCCATAACAACGATGTTGCACTTCAAATTACTGCCGCATAATGATGGCGGGCGGTGCATAAGTGGTTAAAGTGACAATCAGAGCTCCCATTAGGATCTGTGTTCAGTGTTTAACAGCTTCAACAAAGCTCTGCAAATGCTTTGTAAAAACCTGCTGTTCACACTGTTCTTATATGAGCTGAAGCCTTCTTAACCACTTTTCAAACGCCCTACAGCAGTTTTACTGCTATTGGGCAGCCGCTGTGTACAGGATCATCTATATACAGTATAAGTAATCTTGCACTTCAGGGTAAGAGACTCACCACCGGCGATTAGTTCCCGCTGTGATTATACACAGAGGGAGCCAACCTGAGGGTACCGTGGACCCAATGTCTGCCGGCACCCACGATCATCCTGCAGTGAGGAAGAACGGCAGTCTGCTTATGTAAACAAGGCAGATTGCTGTTCTGACAGGAGAGAAGATATAGATCCTGTGTCTCTGCAAATACGGGTCCAGGATCCATGTCTTTCCCTAGTAAAAGCAACTCACACTGTAATAAAACACAGGCTAGGAACACAGTTAACATTTTGATCAGCTCTGATGTTAAGCCCTTCCCAGCCAGTGCCATTAGTCCAGTTACAGTGTATATTTTTAGCACTGATCACTGTATTGGTGTCACTGGTTAGTGTACATTCATCTAATGCAATACCGGTATAAGCCGCTGCCATTACTAATAAAATAAAATAAAAATTCCATCAATTTATGCCATAGTTTGTACATATGTTTTGCCCAAACCTGATACGCTTAATGTTTTTTTTTTTTTTTTACTAAAAATATGTAGCAGAATACATATTGGACTAAAATTATGAATACATTTGATTTTTAAATGTTTCTATTGGTTATATTTTATAGAAGATAGTAAAAAAATATGTTTTTTTTCTTTTTCGAAATTGTTGGCTTTTTAGGTTTATAGCGCAAAAATAAATAAAAAAAAGGATCAAATACCACCAAAAGAAAGCTCTAATTGTGGGAAAATAATTTTATTTGGGTGCAGCTCCACAGAACTGTGCAATTGTCAGTCAAAGTAATGCAGTGCCATATCGCAAAAAATGGCCTGATCATGGAGGGTGGTAAATCTTCTGGAGCTAAAGTGGTTAAAAAATGCTAATTTTATATTCTAGTTTCGTATTGATCGTATTGATCTAGCTTTAGTACATTTCTGAGCTTGAGTGAGTATGCAGATTAGAAAAGGTTTGAGCTTCTGATCTGCATACCTGTGTTCCAGGTCAGTGACTAAGAATGTACTGAAGTCATCGATCAGTGGATGAGTCCATGCACACTAGGGAGAGAAAAGATGACAGAACCTAGTGGCTCATATCGCACAAGCCTTTTTTCCCCAAAGCATTCCTGTTTAGAAATTTTTCACTATAATCAATGTACACTTGGAAATGCCAAAAACTCATAAAAAAACATGTTTAGGCTCATTTATGCACTTTTATGTGCATTAACCTCTTGCCGACCAGCCGCCGTCATTAATTGTCATTATACGACGGCAGGTTGGCATGGCTGTGCCAACCGCCATCAGTGTATGTCGCACTCTTTAAGAGCTATAGGGGGCGCGATGCCAGAGCCGGTGCGCCGGAGCCGATGTCTGCTGGCGACCAGCAACCGCTTCTCAGAGAGCCAGAATGGGGATCTGTCAATGTAAACAAACAGATCCCCGTTCTGTCAGGGAAGTAGAGAGAGATCTGCTGTTCCTAGAGATCAGGAACAGCGATCTCTTTCTCTCACTACTGCGTCAGTGCTCTTCCCCCACAGTTAGAAACACCTAACCTCTGATCACCCCCTAGTGTTAACCCTTTCCCTGCCAGTGACATTTATACTGTAATCACTGGCTATTTATAGTACTGCTCGCTGTATAGATTCCTTTAAGTTGACCTGACTGTATATTTTACATGCTTCCACAAGATGGAGCCATTGGTACATCTCCAGATACGTGCGCATTTTGCAGCGCTATGGCTAAAATTGATAGGAGTCATAAATTAACATGCTGTTTTAGATGATCTTTGTGAGATTTAAACTTGAAAGTGAAGCCATTAACTTAGCAGTCTCTGTGTGATGTTTTATCCTATTAAATAATGTGTCATATCTTTATAAAATATATATCACTGCCAGTAAAGCCAGCATGCTGATGCAAAGCACATCAAATGCTGGAGACATTGCTGAGATCCACTTTACTTAGCACACACCGTATTGTCTCTTGCACAAGATCCATGATAAATGGTGGCGATTATAGGAGGATTTGCGATTTCCTCATTTTTGATTAAGCGGAATGTTATGTGTATGTATATTTTATCAAAGGTATTCATAAATTAATGAAAAAATTGACTCATGAGTTATGACCCGCTGTAGATTTGACAAATCAGCATGCATATAGTCAGCAGGATCAAAATATATTCAGATTTGCCTGATTTACCAATTTGTTCACCACTATGTGAAAAATATGATGTGCGTTTTTTTTAAAGAAAATAAAAACCAACTACATAACAATGGTAAATGGCTGTCGTCACAAACAATTGTAAAATGCAATCAGAAAATGCAATCAAAGTCACAAACACAGTGGAATGCAGTTTTGCAGCATAAGGTTCAACATGAAAGAGACCCTAAAACAATAACTGCCTAATTATCTGTAGGGATTCAATGCAGGTATGGGAAAAAAAGGGGGGATGGGGGGTTATACACAAGAGATATTGAGTGGAAAAGGGAATGTTGTGTTATTTTTGAAGGTTATCTATAAAAAATTAAATAAAACATGATAAAAGATGCAAAACATCGGGCCGGATTCAGAAAGAACTTACGTGTATCTGTCAGCATGTCGTCAACCCTAGGCATGTCATCATAAGTTGGCGTCTTCCACCCCGTAAGATGTCAACTTATGGTGAAACGCACAGGGTGGACGACGTGCTGATGTTACCGTGATCGTGGAAACCCAGAAGGACAAGTGCTGTATGAGTGCAGGTCGGAACTTCTATTTTTAAAGGCATTTTAAGACTATATTTGATGTAAGTGCAATCTAAAGTAACTTTTAATAAAGTACATATGGTTTTACACTATGTGGAGCGATTTTTGTTTTTGGATGCATATATGACATCACTATCGGGAGGATAGATGTAGGCACTCAAGAGAACTCATAGGCGTGCAAAGGCCCTAGCTGGGTATTAAGCCAAAGCATGTTTGACCTCCTATAAAAACAGGGTCAACAGCAGGTGTGACTCATTCACATTAGTGCAGTTGTTTCTTTTTTCTTAGACTAGACTATCCCTATGTTCACTCCTATGCGCTTTCTGATGCATTTTGCAGAAACACACTACAATGACGGGGGGCGGGTAACTCTATTGTCCTGACTGCACGTCATATGACGTGCAGTCATAGAAAGCTGTGATATGACGTGCAGTCACCCGTCGCATCACTGAGGACCCTGTGTGTGTGCCTGGCGGCCGCGATGGCCGCCGGGCACACGCGATTGCCGAGTAACTGAGCTGGGACGTGGAGCTCTGTGTGTAAACACAGAGCTCCACGTCCCCGTCAGGGAGAGAGGAGACCGATTGTGTCCCTTGTACATAGGGACACAATCGGTCACCTCCCCAGTGACCCCCCCTCCCCCCACAGTTAGAACACAAACTAGAAGAAACATTTAACCCCTTCCCCGCCCCCTAGTGGTTAACCCCTTCCCTGCCAGTTACATTTATACAGTTATCAATGCATATTTATAGCATTGTTCACTGTATAAATGGTTCTCAAAAATGTGTCAAAAGTGTCCGATGTGTCCGCTATAATGTCCCAGTCCCGAAAAAAAAAATCGCAGATCGCCGCCATTCCTAGTAAAAAAATAATAAAAAAAAAAAACATAATTATGTCCCGTATTTTGTAGGCAATATAACTTTTGCGCAAACCAGTCACTATACGGTTATTGCAATTTTATTTTTTACATTTTTTTACCAAAAATATGTAGAAGAATATGTATCGGCCTAAACTGAGATAACATTTTTTTTTTTTTTAAATGGGATATTTATTATAGCAAAAAGCAAAAAATATTGGCCCAGATTCAGAGAGAATTAGATTCTCGTAGAGTATCAGAAATACACTACGCTGCCGTATTTTACCTGGCTCTACGTGGAATCCAGGTAGATTTTGTCCAGTAAATGACGGCGGCGTAGTGTATTTCTCCTGTCGCAATCCATCTGCGCGAGTAGGGGGCGTGAAGCATTTAAAATAGGCGCGTTCCCGCGGCGATCGAACTGCGCATGCTCTGTTCGCAAATTTCCCGCCGTGCATTGCGTGAAAACACGTCGTCACGTCGTAGTAGCGTCGTTTACGTACATTCCTATTCCCGAACGAGTTACGTTAAAAAAAAATATATATTTTCAAAGCAACGCGGGAACGACGGCCATACTTTACATGGGTTACGCACTGTTAGACCAGCAAAAAGCTCCTCTAACATTACGTAGCCAAAAAATGACGTAGGCGATTGCGAGGGACACTCGTACCTTCGTGGATCACTGTAAAAACTAATTTGCATACCCCGACGCATGAAAACGACGCGAACTCCTCCCAGCGGCCGCAAAAATATCGCAGCGTAGATCCGAAGGCTTACGAAGACGTAAGCCTCTCGGATCGAAGCCCGAAGCCGCCGTATCATGGTTTGAGGATTCAAACTAGTGATACGGCGCGCGTAATTTGAAATTACTCCTGTCTAACACCAGTTAGACAGGCGTAATTGCTCTGTGAATCTGGGCCATTGTGTCTTTTTTCAAAATTGTCGCTCTTTTTTTGTTTATAGCACAAAAAATAAAAACCGCACAGGCGATTAAATACCACCAAAAGAAAGCTCTATTTGTGGGGGAAAAAAGGACGTAAATTTTGTTTGGGAGTTACGTCGCACGACCGCGCAATTGTCAGTTAAAGCGACGCAGTGCCGGAAGCTAAAATTTTGTCTGGGCAGGAAAGGGGTATATGTGCCCAGTAGGCAAGTGGTTAAAGGGGTCAGAACTTTTTATCCCCCCAGAAGATTGCATTTTGTGTATGATGGACTACAATAGAGTGTTGTGTTTTTGATGCATTTTGTGTTTTTTTTTTCTCCCCTTTAAAAACACTGGGCCAGATCCACAAAGATGGGACGCCCGCGCGGCGTATCCCATTTACACTACGCCGCTGTAAGCCACGAATCCTCAATGAACTTCCGCTGTAGCTTACAGCGGCGTAGCGTAAATGGGCCGGCGTACGCGGGTGTAATTCAAATTAACTAGTGGGGGGCGTGGTTTAGTATAATTATGAATGACCGGACGCAAATTATGCTTTTTTTTTACACTGCGCATGCGCCGGCCGTGGACGTACCCTAGTGCGCATGCGTGAAATCACATCCAAAATAGTCAATGAAAACGACGTGTACGTAATATACACAATTCCCTATTCGCGAACGAGTTACGCAAACGACGTAAATGATGTCCAATACGACGCGGTCCCGACGTCCATACTTAACATTGGCTGCGCCTCACTATAGCAGCTTTATCTTTACGCCATACAGACGCTTACGCAAATTACGTAAACACACTGCGCCGGGCGTACGTACGTTCGTGGATCGCCGTATCTACCTCATTTGCATATCTAACACAGACGCGCCCCTAGCGTCCAGCGTAAATATGCATCTAAGATACGACGGTGTAAGAAACTTACGCAAGTCGTATGTTAGCGCAAGTCCGGCGTATCTTGTTTTCTGGATAGAAAACAATGACACGCCGGCGGGAAATTCGAATTACGCCGGTGTATCTGTAGATACACCGGCGTAATTCCTTTGTGGATCTGGCCCACTGTATATAGCTGGTTGCTAAGTGTCAGGCCGGGAAGCCAGCCACTACATCCTTATAGGCCAAAGAGTCATCAGCTGTCATCGGGGTTCATCAGCTGACAGCTGAATAAAAAAAGAAAGTGTTGTGAAAAAAACAGCATAGGGTCCGCCCCAAATCCATACTAGACCCTTATCTGAGCATGTAGCCCAGCAGGTCAGGAAAGGGATGAGCAAGTGCCCCCCCCCCTCCTGAACCATACCAGGTTGCAGGCCTCAAAGCACCTTGTTCCCATGTTGATGCGGACAAGGGACTTTCCCCCACACCCTTAGGCTGTGATTGTGGGGGTCCGCAGGCAGGTGGCTTATCAGAATCTTTAAGCCCCCTTTAACAAGAAGGGGACCCCAGATTCTAGCCCCCCTATGTGAATAAGAATGGGTTACATAGTACTCCTACCCATTCACCAAAAAAATATCAAAGTGAATAAAGCTAGTACAAGAGCTTTTGACAAGTCTTTTATTAAAAAATAAAAAAACAATGTCCCCATTATCAATCACAATGCCCGCCACCGAACCGGAAAAAAGAAAAAAAAAAAAGCTCTGCACGCAACGTATGCTCTCGCGGTCTGCCTGCTCTACCGTGTGACATTTCTTAAATAGCCAAGGGACAGGGCCACCCAGGTGACGTCACCTGGTTCTGTTTAG
Source organism: Rana kukunoris (assembly GCA_029574335.1). Lineage (NCBI taxonomy): Eukaryota > Metazoa > Chordata > Amphibia > Anura > Ranidae > Rana > Rana kukunoris. The sequence goes on from CM056056.1 coordinate 123,377,211, forward strand.
ACACCGGATATTCCACTAAAGCCCCCCAACAGGAATTGTAAAAAAAAAATAGAATAATAAAAAAAAAAACACTGACACAATTCACTGCCTTATTGACATCGTCCTCTTTGCCCTGGGTGAAAGAATGTCTAGCTTCACCATTGGATGTGACCATGTGTTTTCTTTTATGACAGAGCTGGTCTTGTGTTTGAGTTGAAGACAGAAGTTGACACCTCCTTCTTCCATGTTGACATGACAGCTAAGGTTGAAGCAGAGGGCACTATTGACCAAGACACCACAACGAAAGTTTCTAACTCTCCAGCGTCATTGTGTATGGAGCTGCGGCATGATGATATTCCTTACAGGTAATGGATATGTGCTTTAGAAATAGTTAAATGAAGGTTGCATGTATATGAAAATGTGTATGGCAGTTTCCTCCATGACAGGATTAGTACTTATACATGTACTATGTAAAAGTTTCAGGAATTTAAAGTGGATGTAAACCTTCCACACACCCAGTGAAGTGAACAGCCAAGGATGATACACAGAGATGAACCAAATCTCCCTACATAGGTTTTATGTGTATATCTGCTGTCTTCACATTTATATACTGTTTAGAAACTTCAGATCGTGTTAGGAATATTTCTCTTCCTGGTTAACAAAAAGTGTGATGTCTGGGCATACAGCCAATATATAATAGCTAAAATTGCTGATTGGAGGAAAGGCACACACCCCCTCTCCTCATAGGCAGAGACTCTCAGGGGTGTTTTATAGCAGCCTCTCCTGACAGAAATGTCAGGTTTCTTTTATCTGATGTGCCCGAGAATTTCTCAGGAGTTATCAGGCTGATAACAGAGGAACTGCTCAGGAGAGAGCTACAGGACTTAGCTCTTTGAAGAGAGATAACAAAATACTGCAGATATATGATTACCCAGTTCAAATTTCATGAATTGGGTTTACATCCACTTTAAGGTTCACCCAGACAGAAGATTAATGCCATCCTTCATGCAGAACCATTGGCAGATGTGTGTGCACTCACCTTGGCGCTGTGTGCAGGCAGCCCATAGAAGTGGGTGCACATGCAGCAGTGGTATGGACACAAACACATGTCAAAGTTTGACATGTGGGCAGGAGCAGGTGCATGGAGGCTCTGAATTGGGATCTGTGTACCCGCTCCTGCCCACATGTCAACTTGTGTCTGTGACGACGCTGCATGTGCATCCACTTCTATAGGCTGCCTGCACACAGTTCCAAGGTGAACGCACACACACAGCTGCCAGCAGATCTGCACAGAGGATGGCACTAATCTGTAGTCTGAATGAGCCCTAAGAGACTGAGTACATATGTAACGAAGATGCCATGGCTGGTAGCTTATTTTCAAAGACACAGATGACTCCTGTTCAGTAATGTAACTTAATACTTCCAAATGTCACATTTAAACATCCTTTATAATAACAGGGCTGTCACCCTGTCAGTGGCTTTATAACAGCTGCAAATGTCATATGATGATGCAGGCAAAAACACAAAACACTCCCAGGAGATTGCAGAGGGTTAACATTATGGCCATAGATGAGTATGTTGTCCAATAACTATGCCTGTTTTTACTGTTTTTGCAGCTGTCCACACCAGTCAGTTACCAGACTCCTATGCTGCAAGTCTAGCAACAACACAGGGTAAAGCTGGCCTCAGACATCAGTATAGGGCAGGGGCCGATCCAGAGTCTAGTCTCGGGAGGGGCACTGCCAGAAAATATGTTTTTTTTCTTTTGCGGGCAATTTATCGGGGAAATGGCTGGTGTTGGCGTTTCAATCATCCTGGCACCATGGTTGTTACGGTTTCCGGATGATTACCACTTCCATACCAGGCACTTACGCATCTTCCTGCCCAAGCCAATTTTAGCTTTCAGCACTGTCGCAATTTGAATGACAATTGCACGGTCATGCTACACTGTACCCAAACTATTTATTTTTTTATTATTTTGTTCCCACAAATTGAGCTTTATTTTGGTGGTATTTGGTTACCTCTACGATTTTTATTTTTTGCGCAACAACTAAAAAAAGACCGAAAATTTTGAAAAAAATAAAGTTTTTGGGCACAATGAGGTGGCACTGATTGGCAACGATGAGGCGACACTGATTGGCAACGATGAGGCGGCACTGATGGGCAATGATGAGGCGGCACTGATGGGCAATGATGAGGCGGCACTGATGGGCAACGATGAGGCGGCACTGATGGGCAACGATGAGGCGGCACTGTTGGCCACTGATAGGCGGCACTAATGGGCGCTGATAGGCAGCACTGGTATGCGGCACTGATGGGCACTCATAGGCAGCACTGATGGGCACTCATAGGCAGCACTGATGGGCACTCATAGGCGGCACTGATGGGTGGCACAGATGGGCACTGATAGGTGGGCACTGGGCATGTATGGGCACGGTGGGGTGGCACTGATGGACACTGTGGGGTGGCACTGATGGACACTGTGGGGTGGCACTGATGGACACTGAGGGGTCCATGTTGCCAGTCAGTGCCCATTTTTTTTTTTTACTGCCCTTTTTTTTGTACTGTCTTTTTTTCTGCCCTTCCCTGGTGGCCCAGTGTGGGCATCCAAGGAGGGGCTGCACTAATAAACAATCAGCGCGAACACCTCCCCTGTCAGGAGAGCCGCCGATCGGCTCTCCTCTACTCGCATCTGTCAGACGCGAGTGAGGAAGAGCCATCAACGGCTCTCCCTGTTTACATCGTGATCAGCCGTAATTGGACATGGCTGATCCGCCGGAGACTCTTTACCAAGATCGGAGATGCAGGTTGTCAGACTGAAACCCCGCATCCAGGGGCATACTTAGAGTATTTGGCAGATCCTATATCTGGCACCCCCCCCCCTCACCTTAAAATGTAGAAAAAAAAATTTGCCCCCTGCATACCTCTGTATCCTTCAATATATTTTTGTCACTACTGTGTACCCCCTCTCCACAACTGCACCTCTGGACCCCTTTACATTACACAGCACACTGCACCTCTGGGCCCCTTTACATTACACAGCACCCCGTACCTCTGGACCCCTTTACATTATACATTACATAGCACCCCTGGGCCCCTTTACATTACACAGCACCCGAACCTGTGAAACCCTTTACATTATACAGCCCTTATACCTCTGGACCCCTTTACATTACACAGCACCCCTGCACCTCTGGACCCCTTTACATTACACAACACCCCTGCACCTCTGGACCCCTTTACATTACACAGCACCCCTGCACCTCTGGACCCCTTTACATTACACAGCACCCCGCACCTCTGGACCCCTTTACATTACACAGCACCCTGCACCTCTGGACCACTTTACATTACACAGCACCATGCACCTCTGGTCCCCTTTACAGTACGCAGCACCCCGCACCTCTGGACCCCTTTACATTACGCAGCACCCCGCACCTCTGGACCCCTTTACATTACACAGTACCCCGCACCTCGGGACCCCTTTACATTACACAGCACCCCTGGACCCCTTTACATTAAACAGCATCCCGCACCTCTGAACCTCTTTACATTATACAGCCCTTGTACCTCTGGACCCCTTTACATTACACAGCACCCAAACCTCTGAACCCCTTTACATTATACGGCCCTTGTACCTCTGGACCCCTTTACATTACACAGCACCCCTGCACCTCTGGACCCCTTTACATTACACAGCAACCTGCACCTCTGGACCCCTTTACATTACACAGCACCCTGCACCTCTGGACCCCTTTACATTACACAGCACCTTGCACCTCTGGACCCCTTTACATTACACAGCACCCTGCACCTCTGGACCCCTTTACATTACACAGCACCCAAACCTCTGAACCCCTTTACATTATACAGCCCTTGTACCTCTGGACCCCTTTACATTACACAGCACCCCTGCACCTCTGGACCCCTTTACATTACACAGCACCCTGCACCTCTGGACCCCTTTACATTACACAGCACCCTGCACCTCTGGTCCCCTTTACAGTACGCACCACCTTGTACCTCTGGACATCTTTACATTACACAGCACCCCTGCACCTCTGGACCCCTTTACATTACACAGCAACCTGCACCTCTGGACCCCTTTACATTACACAGCACCCTGCACCTCTGGACCCCTTTACATTACACAGCACCTTGCACCTCTGGACCCCTTTACATTACACAGCACCCTGCACCTCTGGACCCATTTACATTACACAGCACCCAAACCTCTGAACCCCTTTACATTATACAGCCCTTGTACCTCTGGACCCCTTTACATTACACAGCACCCCTGCACCTCTGGACCCCTTTACATTACACAGCACCCTGCACCTCTGGACCCCTTTACATTACACAGCACCCTGCACCTCTGGTCCCCTTTACAGTACGCACCACCTTGTACCTCTGGACATCTTTACATTACACAGCACCCCGCACATCTGGACCCCTTTACAATACACAGCACCCCGCACCTCTGGACCCCTTTATATTACACAGTACCCCGCACCTTAGGACCCCTTTACATTACACAGCACCCTGCACCTCTGGTCCCCTTTACAGTACGCACCACCTTGTACCTCTGGACATCTTTACATTACACAGCACCCCGCACATCTGGACCCCTTTACAATACACAGCACCCCGCACCTCTGGACCCCTTTACATTACACAGCACCCCTGCACCTCTGGACCCCTTTACATTACACAACACCCCTGCACCTCTGGACCCCTTTACATTACACAGCACCCCTGCACCTCTGGACCCCTTTACATTACACAGCACCCCGCACCTCTGGACCCCTTTACATTACACAGCACCCTGCACCTCTGGACCACTTTACATTACACAGCACCCCGCACCTCTGGACCCCTTTACATTACACAGCACCCTGCACCTCTGGTCCCCTTTACAGTACGCAGCACCCCGCACCTCTGGACCCCTTTACATTACGCAGCACCCCGCACCTCTGGACCCCTTTACATTACACAGCACCCTGCACATCTGGACCCCTTTACATTACACAGCACCCCGCACCTCTGGACCCCTTTACATTACACAGTACCCCGCACCTCGGGACCCATTTACATTACACAGCACCCCTGGACCCCTTTACATTACACAGCATCCCGCACCTCTGAACCTCTTTACATTATACAGCCCTTGTACCTCTGGACCCCTTTACATTACACAGCACCCAAACCTCTGAACCCCTTTACATTATACGGCCCTTGTACCTCTGGACCCCTTTACATTACACAGCACCCCTGCACCTCTGGACCCCTTTACATTACACAGCAACCTGCACCTCTGGACCCCTTTACATTACACAGCACCCTGCACCTCTGGACCCCTTTACATTACACAGCACCTTGCACCTCTGGACCCCTTTACATTACACAGCACCCTGCACCTCTGGACCCCTTTACATTACACAGCACCCAAACCTCTGAACCCCTTTACATTATACAGCCCTTGTACCTCTGGACCCCTTTACATTACACAGCACCCCTGCACCTCTGGACCCCTTTACATTACACAGCACCCTGCACCTCTGGACCCCTTTACATTACACAGCACCCTGCACCTCTGGTCCCCTTTACAGTACGCACCACCTTGTACCTCTGGACATCTTTACATTACACAGCACCCCGCACATCTGGACCCCTTTACAATACACAGCACCCCGCACCTCTGGACCCCTTTATATTACACAGCACCCCGCACCTTAGGACCCCTTTACATTACACAGCACCCTGCACCTCTGGACCCCTTTACATTACACAGCACCCTGCACCTCTGGTCCCCTTTACAGTACGCAGCACCTTGTACCTCTGGACCCCTTTACATTACACAGCACCCTGCACCTCTGGTCCACTTTACATTACACAGCACCTTGTACCTCTGGACCCATTTACATTACACAGCACCCCGCACCTCTGGACCCCTTTACATTACACAGCACCCCGGACCTCTGGACCCCTTTACATTACACAGTACCCCGCACCTCTGGACCCCTTTACATTACACAGCACCCTGCACCTCTGGACCCCTTTACATTACACAGCACCCTGCACCTCTGGTCCCCTTTACAGTACGCAGCACCTTGTACCTCTGGACCCCTTTACATTACACAGCACCCCGCACATCTGGACCCCTTTACACTACACAGCACTCCGAACCTCGGGACCCCTTTACATTACACATCACCCCTGGACCCCTTTACATTACACAGCACCCCACACCTCTGAACCCCTTTACATTATACAGCCCTTGTACCTCTGGACCCCTTTACATTACACAGAACCCTGCACCTCTGAACCCCACAGCTCTGGACGCCTGCATGTTACACAGACACCCCTACAGTACAGACCCACCCCCTACCAATACAGACCCAGCCCCTACCAATACAGAC